>CM044432.1:44434653-44457712 GCA_024363595.1 Xenopus borealis | reverse complement strand
GTAACTTATAATATCCTTATATTTTACAAGAGGGGGTACTTTATTCACTATATAATTAATTTTCAGTACTTATCTGGCAACCGATGTTTTAAGGGGTGGTTCAACTTCATAATAACCTTTATGTCTTTATGTAAGGCTTTCCAGTGTTAAAAGAATAATGTTTGCTATATATATATATATATACACACACACACACATTATCAAATATAAGGGGTTTGGGAGATATTTACCTCACTAATTTCCACTTATTTAACCATAATAAGCATAAGCAGGGTATCGCAGGCACCATTTCTCAGTCCTCTTTAGCAAGGCATACACACACAGATTGGGCATAGACAGAGCCGATGCGCATGTCCCCATGCCACTCCAGTCATATAAACTCCTATGTGGTTTACTGGAATTAGCAAGGTCACCTAAAATCTCCTAAACCCTTTATTTTTGGTCAGGGCCACCATTAGAAATCACAGGGCACTGTACAACAAAATTATTTTTTAAATAAACATTGGCGCCAGGGCCCCCCTTACAAATTTTAAAAAATTGGTGCCCCATAAAAAATTTTTTTTTTAAATTGGTGGCAGGGGCCTATAGAGTATTAAAATTAACATTGGTGGCCAGTCGATTAAAAAAAAAAAACGGAAAAAAAACACATTGGTGTCAGTAGTAGTGGCTTCAGGATTTCAGTGTCAGCTCCTTTCATGATATCGGGTATTTTCACAGCTTCAGGACTTCAGTGTAGACTCCTTTTGTGACTGTTTCTTTTTGCTGCTTCAGGACTTCAGTGTCGGCACCTTAGTGACTTTTGGTCTTTCCGCTGCTTCAGGACATTCGACTGGTCAGCACTTCCACATTCATCTGTTCAGGGACATCAGAAGACTGCATGTCTTTGGCGCTCGTAAGGGGGGCCCAGCTCTTCGAAAAGTGTAGCATTGACGGGCCCGGGCCCAGAACACTTGTCCCCCCTGATGGCGGCCCTTTTTTTGGTAATGCATATACATTACAGAAATGCTTCTTTTAACACATGAAAACCATATATACATCTTAGTATGAAGATGAACCACCCATTTAATACAATCAAAACATGCATGTATACCTTGAAAATGATGTAATCGGGTCAAAATCGATTTATAATCTATAATCCAAACTCAATATGGAGAGTTTGCTCAGACTTCCTTCTTTCTTTAAAGATGGCGATGTTAGAATTCAATATATTTCTCTTGCTAGCATTCCAAATTATTAGCTAAAGGTTATAATTATATAAATACTTTAATGAAAAAGTACTAAAGCGTGACAATGGGTATCAGTGTATGAATGTATGAATATCTGTTCAACAGAGATTTACAAATTACAGCAGCTACAGAACTTTATTACAGGTATGGGATACATTATTACGGAAAAGGCCATCTTCCATAGACAGCAAAAGGGAAACCCCTTTTCCTTTTATTTAGCCACCAATATCAACGTTTCGGGGGGGTACAGCCTCCCTTCATCAGGTTGTACCCCCCGAAAACGTTGATATTGGTGGCTAAATAAAAGGAAAAGGGGTTTCCCCCACTGCAGAAAAATAAGTGTGTGCGGATCCATGATTGTGAAATTGCTGTTGCTAGGGGACCTTGTCGGGTCGGAGGATTACCAGCACCACTGCAGCAGTGAAAGTGAGTAAAAACCGGGGTGTGCAGTGTAAAAAATACTACATCTTCCATAGACACCTGGTTAATATAAAAACTTTACAACAATTACCTTTCTCGTTGCAATAATAAAACAGAACTTTATACTTGATCACAACTAAGATATAGTTAATCCTTATTGAGGGCAAAACAATCTTATTGGGTTGGATTAATGTTTAAATGATTTTTAATATACATGGGTATACAGGTATGGAGATCCAAATTACAGAAGGAACCCTTATCCTCATGTCCTGAGCATTCTGAGTAACAGATCCCATACCTGCACTATCAATCAAATTCTAGCTTCTGGAATAATTTGTTTTGTTACAAAATATACACAAAATAAATCATATGCATTCTGCTGAATCTAGAAGACAAAAACCACCAGATTTTTATATTTTTGATCTGCACCTTCTACAAATAATTTATCCTTTAGAAAGTAGAAAAAGCCACAAAGAGACCTCATCCTAATTTCAAATAATGACCAAATAATTGGGGCCTAAGGGTTTAAGTTCCCAAGATGACAATACAAATGTTTATAAGCTAGGGAATGGGCAATAACATTGCAGTCATAAATATTGACAGAACATGTGCATACTCTCTGCATTTTCCGTACATACAACATAGTTGCTCAATGCATTCAGGGTGAGCCTTACTCACAATTCTCAGTAGCCAACTAAGTACAAAACTTGCAGTTGAATAATGTGTGCCATAATGAAATTTGGGTACTTGGTCGTCTTCCCAGGTTTTAAAACGTTCATCAAAGAAATCTGCTCGCTTTGGGTTCAGTGCTCCAATAGGCTGAAAGAAAAATAAATAATAGGAATAAGACATTTACTATGAAACACTTTAATTTTTCATTCTTGTCGCCTGGAGATAATATCCATACATATTATTCAACATGAACCCAAGGTATCGGTTTTTATTATTTCAAATATTATAAAGACAATAAAAGGCAATATTCACCAATCAACACATGCCCCTAGTTACAATATCTGAATGTTTGCCCTGGGTGGGAACTATTCTGCACACTGAACCAGCACTAAGAGTCATTATACACAACTGGCAGAGGCTTAAATTTCCAAAACGATGGCCACATGAGGGTCCGGGGCACAGGCTCCTGAAATTATGGTTTTGCTACTAAACTTTCTGTAATTTTGGTCCAGCATTACTGGCATCCTTTTTGGTTACATGATATGGTAAAGGCATTCCCATGATTGTAGTATGGTTGGTCAATGAAACCATTTGCAGGAACTCAGGGAATGTACTTGGGTGCATTTGTTTACTGTTTGGGATGGACGTCTCAATGTGATGTCACTCAGCTGTATGGGATGGGTGTTCCCTCGGCATGATATTACCCGTGTGTGCGCTTCAAACCAAACATTGCATTTAAGGTATTGGCTTATTGCACACTAGCACTTTAACAAAGGCTAGATCACTTGTTGGATACATATATGTGTATATAAACAACCAAACCTGGGGAGAACATGCAGCTTTTGGCCTTCGCTAAATCATATCCAATATCCCAGCAAGTAAAAGCTGCTATACTCATAAAGCCTTGAAGGTCACTAGTCAGTAGTGACAATCTATCAGTATAAAAACCTTTTCTGAAATTTGACTTACATCAACCATAGAATTAATTTCCTATTCTTTAGATATCTGTTGAGAATCAGATAAAACATTTCCCATGGACATTATGTGGCTTACTCACTGTATGCAACCCCCCCAAGTAAGGCAAATATACAGCAGCTTTCATATAATATTATTTTGCAACCACTTAATTTTCATTAAAGGGATACGGTCATGGGAAAAAAGAAACATTTTTCAGAACGCATCAGTTAATAGTGCTGCTCCAGCAAAATTATGCACTTTTCTCTGCAAATTAAGGATACAATGTACAGAAAAAGCACTGCTTACTGAGTGATCCTCACATGATGCAATTTAGGTATTAACTGGGCATTGCACACATAAATTAGGTTTCTTGGGCAGTTAATGTGCTAAGCAA
Organism: Xenopus borealis; assembly: GCA_024363595.1. Classification (NCBI taxonomy): domain Eukaryota; kingdom Metazoa; phylum Chordata; class Amphibia; order Anura; family Pipidae; genus Xenopus; species Xenopus borealis. The sequence continues at coordinate 44,454,043 of CM044432.1, read as the reverse complement.
ATAGTGCAGCATGAAGTCACTAGCAGTGGAATTAAAGGAACAGTAACAACCAAAAATGAAAGTGTTTTAAAGTAATTAAAATATAATACAATGTTGCCCTGCACAGGTAAAACTGCTGCGATTGCTTCAGAAACACTACTATTGTTTATATAAATAAGCTGCTGTGTAGCAAAGGGGGCAGCCATTCAAAGGAGAAAAGGCTCTGATTACACAGCAGATAAACTCTGCAGAAGATAATGTTATCTGTTATCCACTACTTAACCTGTGCCATATAGCCGATTTTTCAATTTCCACCATTGCTATTCAGCAGCATGTTTATATGAACTATAGTAGTGTTTCTGAAGCAAAGACCCGTTTTACCAGTGAGAGCAACAGTACATGATATTTTCATGATGCACTGAATCCACTATTTTGGATTTGGCCAAACCCCCGAATCCGAGGTGAAAGATTCGGCCGAATACCGAACCCGGACTCTAATTTGCATATGCAAATTAGCGGGGGGGGGGGTAAAAGAGAGCCTAAACAATTTTTTATACTTCCTTGTTTTGTGACTAAAAGTCACATGATTTTAAGGATTCGGTTCGGCCAGGCACAAGGATCCGGCTGAATCCTGTTGAAAATACTGAACCGTATCCTGGATTTGGTGCATCCCTGATTTTCAATACTTTAAAATGCTTTCATTTCTTGGTGTTACTGTTCCTTTAACTAGAACTCTACTGCCAGTTTATAAGAGAAATACAAAGGATAAGTAAAAACAATGTAGCCACTAAAGTGAAAAACCTTTAATTCTATGGGGGGAAAATCCACATGTAGGGCCAATGATACTTAATTCAGGTATGTTTGTATTATGGAACAATTTAATAAAAGTGCCTCTGTACTATAGTGAGTTAAACTGAACACAGTAAACCGTTATTTTATTCCATTTTAACCAATCACTTTATGTGCTTTTTTTGCCCTTCTACAGAGCATATAGGTCCCCAATCAATGCTTATGAAATTACCTTGCTTGGATATACCACTAAAACCAATTAGGAAAGATTCTGCTGCCTTTTGTTAAAACAGCAACATGCAGAGATCAATGCCCTATTGATTTCAGGTGTAATTGTTCCAGTTCTGTTTTGGATGGCGGCAGGAAGATTATTGTACTCATTTGCAATTGAATAACAAAAATACACATTTTTGTATCCAGACTCCTAATAAAAGAATGAAAAAAAAAAAAGTATAGCTGGTCTCTGACAATGATACACTATCCGCTTACTGAGTGAAGATACAGAGGGAATACACACTTTGAATTATACATTACATGAATGTGCTGATTTATTGTGGTAATAACATCCACCTCATTAAAAGATCTCTGCTCTGCTGCAGTTGGAGGGCTACAAATTGTTTACTGCTATAAATTAATGGCAGAGCACAGAAAATTGTGGAAACCCTCGAACAATAGATTTGCACTGACAGAGTTGTAGATCACAGCTTCCTCATAATAAAACAGAGACAATGTATTGGGCTAATACATTTTACTGTGCCGGTCTATATTTTTCTGACAAGTGCAATAAAAGACGAGGCTATTCGACTGTTTTTTTAATACACCATAAAAGCAGTTTACTAAGCGTGTGCATCAGAGATGGAAACACACCAGACTGTAAATATTATAGACTGTTTAATTAAACTTTTCCCTTAATTAGAGAAACTAAAATGAAAACATTCAAGTTTTAGGAAACACACTGATTGATATTTACAAATTAAAGATTTTCCAATGAACTGGTTATTCCTATGTCCTCTGAATGTTTGGATGTTTGAGTCAAAGGATATAAGATTCAGGGGACAGCTTGGTACAGTCCAAAAAAAAAGTTTAGATTGCAAAGGTAAAGAGTTAGCTGAAACTAGTTAAACTTTATAGAAGAGCAGTTATATTTGTCTGTTCAAAAGTGACATCATTACTAAATTATACCCCATTTATAAGGCTGAGAGTTACTGCAAACAACGAGAATGAACGATGAATGAGAATCTTCATAGTCATATTGCAAACACCGAGGGGTAATAAAATGATTTACAATTAAATCAAATTGCATTAGATCAGTCCAAAACAAATTGTTCCAAATCCACCAAAGGTTATTCAATCTGCTACAAACATGCTAAATGTACAGCATTGATACAGATACACATTTCAGAGAAATTTACTTGATATAATAGATCAAAAATTGACAGTCCGCTCGTTTTGATCTGCTCAGCCTGGAGCTCGTGGCTACTATATGCTGACCTGAGTGTACAAATCAGTTGTGTGATTCCTCAAAAAATCTAAATACTTATTTAAAAGAAGACACACTATAAAGGTAAATTTAATTTCATATAATTGGTGGGAATGCTTCTGCAAAAGGTTTATTTTATACAATACATTGTGGGGCATTTTACCAAGGGATTTTAGAGTATTTTACCTAAATTTTATACAATCTGTTGCAACACATTTAGTAATTCTGTATTTACGCTACATTATATTAGCGTGCTTGCAAAATGCTCTCATCAGAAGCATCACAAAATGGGACCAACGTCTATTAGCAGTCCGGGAATTTCATTACTAGAGGGAATGAGTGTTAACACAAGAGCAGCTCAGAGCAAAAAGTGAGAATATTTTGGGCTCAAAAATATAGGGAATAATTTACAAAATGGAGACAAGGTGCACCTTGCACCATCATTCACATATTGTGTTCTAATTCATAACTCTGTGTACTCCTAGAACAAAGACAGTGCTGCATAGAATGAGGTGGGTATATACGCAACGTCAGGAACACCTCTAACTGGTGCAAAGTGAAATGAAAGTCAGTAGAGAATAGACTGCACTCATGTGACCTTTGTTTCCACCTTGTGCACATTTTTTTTGTTCAATGCAAGATCAGGTTTAATGCAGGAGTGGCCATACTTTACTAATGCAAGGTCTACTTTTATTGATGTCCCATTATGATCTACATCCATAAAAGCATTGTTAGCATTCTGTTTCATGGAAAATATTACTTGACTATTATATTGAATTATGAGATAATCTTTATTGCTATATTTAACAAACAAGTATTTAACCTTAACAAAATTTATATCAGAATGAAAAGCATGAAACAGGAGGTTGATTTAGACAAGCCGTTTGTTGACCTTGTTTTGAGATCTACTGATCACCAGCTAAAGGTCTACTGCTAGATCCTGATCTAGCTTTTGGGCTGCCCTGGTTTAATGGTTGCATCTGCTAACCGTACAGGCACTCTTGTCCTTGCAACCCTTACAGCTCGAGCACTTGTGTGGCCACACCATTGGTGCTATATTTTAAAATAAGTGTTCAAGCATCCTCAAAAGAAGTAGAATAGAGCAAACAGTGAAAAATAAAGACCAGAAGTATATGTATTTTTTCAAACCATGTATAAGGTTTATAAAATGGCATGGGCCCATTAAGGTGTAGCCAGGGGATAGATCACGGAGACAAATGTTACACTTGCTGGTGCTGGAGAAAAGTATTTAAATAGTTATCAGTCAACAAAGGAAACAAGGAACATTTCTCAAACTCAAATTTACATCTAGAAATAAAGATTTACTTTCTCCTTTAACTATTAAGCCACTGATTTCTCTAGTCAGACAACTTTTTTTTTTTGTAGCAAACATATTTTGCAAATATTCCCATTGCTGCACCAGTAATCTATTTGCACTGTGTCTCTTCTGGTTATTTTGAAATGATCGGAATAAATCGTGGGCTCATTTAAGAGCAATTCTGTTTAGGGTACACAGGACAACTTTTCAATCAGTATCAGTTACTTTATCTCACTGAAAAGAAAAATCTACTGACATTGCTTCATTTTTCATTAAATCCACAGTACTTTTTTGTATTTGTCATGGTTGATAGAACACCAATAGTTTCGGAAAAAAGAATTCACACTTAACTCCTGCCTGCTACTGACAAGTCTTGTATTCCTTTGCAATGCATTTTGCCGCTTATTTTAAGATTTATACCTACCAAACTGTAAGTCTTTTCTATACCTGCATTGCTACATAATCTTTTGCATATAAAATCAAATGTTAGTGTTGTACCTGAATCCAGTACATTTATTGAAATTACACTCAGTATTTGAACTGTGGGACTGGCCATCTTCAAACTACAGCACTGGTGCTGCTGCACACCCCATCTATACTGTATGTAGAATATGCGGTGAGATTTCAGCATAAATCAGTGGGCGCAAGTGTGCAGGGCCCTTGCAGACATCTGCATCCAGTTTTATATGAGAGTAGTTTGTCCAATATATACACATAAACCTATGACATAGAGGGGGGCATGTGATGGAAAAAGGTAAGTAATGGTAAGCTGCTGGTGTTGGACGGCTTGTGGGGAAGTGGTGGAGTTTGGTTGGATCACAACTGGGTTTTAGCATGACTGGGGAGTGTCCCAGGTGGATTAGGGATGTGAGGGTGCATGATAGTTAGTAGTATGGGACTATGACTGGTTATGGCGGCCCTGGGAACATCAGCAGCAGAAACACTCAATACTTCTCTGTTTTGTCATTTACATACAATAGCGATAGTAACAGCCCTTGCTGATGGTGTAGAAAATAATAGAGGCGGTTTTTATTATTGCTTAGAATCTTCTCTTTAAAGGAGAATGAAAGTCTCCTGAATTTGGATTATTTGATTATAATGGAGTCTATGGGAAACGGCCAGTTCTGTTTACTAGTCAGAAAAAGAGTGGCCATTGTCATCTCAAAAGCTACAATAAAATAAGCCAAACACTAGGGGGCAGAGTTACAAAATTCGTGTGAAGAATTCGAAATTCGATTGGTTGAATTGTAGAATATGCAAATTAGGCAAATTCGACAATCGAATTTGCAAAGTCGATAAAAATCTATTCGACTATTCGATTAGTTGAATTTCGAATTACTTCCCCTTTAAAAAATTATTCGATTGCCTACATCAGGTTCAACCTGGCGGGGGAAATTTGATCGAATAGCAAATATTCGATCGAATGGTTAAAATCGTTCAAATCGATCCATTCGAATGATTTTATCGATCGAATATTTGCTATTCGATCGTTCGACCAATCAAATAGCGGTAAAATCCTTTGAATTCGATCTTCGAATTTGAAGGATTTTACTTCCCTTCTATTCATATGGTTGAATTTCAAAATTTTTTTAAATTCGCAATTCAACCAATGATAAATCTGCCCCTAGGTGACAAAAAAAGAAGCAATGCTCTGCTGGGCTAAAAGCAAATAATGAGATTTGTAAACAAAAAAAAACATTTATAAAACAGATTGTAAGGCTAATTATCTTCTCCAGACCAAAATTAGATGAGTAGCAAGAAAAACACAGCATTGGAGCTGAACATCAATAGTATGTATTTCTCAATGGGGAACTCTGACAACATGGGGAAATAAGATTTGCTATTTATATCTACAGAAGAAACGTGTTCAAAGGCAGAAAGACGATATAAACATAAAGAGCTAAGTCCACAAAAACAACACACCGGTCAGGCACATAACAGACCAATGAAAAGAACAATCTTACAAAAAACTAGATTACTTAGACTCACAGCTCCCATTGTTGCTATTCTGCTGTTGCATTCACGTTAAAGGGAAAGTATATCTTTAATTGTAAGCTTAATTAACTTCATATAATGTGAAATCTTCCTGCTGACTATTTTATTTGTTCTGTGGAAGAGCAGCCTTTTCCTTGATAACTGGATGATATAAGGCCTGTGTGGCTTCAATTTTTTTTTGTTAAAGTGATGCAAACTGGAGGTAAGTGGAGGTCTCACAATCGACACACAATGTGTATATGATCTGGATATATTTTTAATGTGCTGCATTAACAGATAGAAAATGTATAATTTTTTGCAAAGAAACAAATAATGTTAAGAGGACAAGGAAAGAAGTAGGCTAAAAATGTTTTACATTATGTTTTGGGTTTCTGTACCAGCCCCGGCATCTGTGCCCCAAAGATGTCCCAGTAGCTCCTCATCTTCTTTCTGCTAATTCACTGATTCACATGCTCTGTGCTGCTGTCACTTACTGAGCTTAGGGACCTACTCACTCACAATATACAGTACACATGGAATGTAAATGTCACAATATAAGGCTGATTAGAAATTAATATGGACACTTACTACATGGCAGCACAGAAACCAGTGCAACTAGCATCAGAATGTAATAATCAGCCCTGTAGCATCAGCTTGTATGACAGACCAACCTCACTGCTTGATTAGCTTCTCAACAGCTGCTCAAAGCCCACTGAGCATGTGAGTGTCACAGACACTTTCCAAGATGGTGACCCCCTGTGACAAGTTTGAAGTCCTGGATCATTGCTGCTATTGACAAGCTGAAACTTTAGGCTGGTGCAATAAGTTCAGTATATTAAACATGGCATTTTTAGTCCTATTCATTTTTAGGGGTTCCTTGTCCTTTAAGTCATAAAAATATGAGGCAGAATTACACAATGAATTCAAAGATGATGCAGAAATGTGTGTGTTTGAGGTGGTGACATTAGAAAAGTATTCTTATATTGAGACTATTGTTGTTAAAGTGGACCTGTCACCTAGACATAAAAAGCTGTATAATAAAAGTCCTTTTCAAATGAAATATGAAATCTAAATTATTTTTTTATTTAAGCATTCTTAGCTGTTGTAAATATTTCAGCCTTAGGCATAGAGGTTCGGCAGGCAATTACTTTCACTTTCCATTCAGCACTTACTAGATGTCACTGCTCTCCTCACATTCCCCCTGTTCTCTCCACCATGTAATTATGTAATCAGTGGATGGGGATGGACATTGGGTCCCCGATTCTGGTACGCAAACAAGATTTTGAGATGCTGCAAGGCTTGCCTTAATAATGGTGTTTACAAAATAGCTCCTGCCTGCTTGCTGTAATTATGAATACCCAGATGGAAGGAAACAAGAGTCAAATAATGTTTACAGTGTAATTAAAGATAATTTTGCTTGACTAACATGATAAAATAGGATTTTGGAATAATTTGCTCGGTGATGTGTCCCCTTTAAACATGCATGGCCGGCTAAGTTTCCATTTTGGTGATCAGCTCCATTGAGTACATTTGAGGGTCTTGCACTTAAAACAAAAGGTATGAATGGTGGACACAAACTAGAACATTTTATAAACATGCTGGTCTGTAAAATAAGTACCATAAGTTATTTGTTGTGAAACCCTGCCGAATGCACTTATATCGCTAAGAAACATAAATACAGATTATTTCAATAATTAGATTTTTCCAATTAAATGGGGTTGGTGCGTTCTACTACTTTGCATGGATCACTGATGACAATTATTTTTTATGCTTCAAGATGAAAACTGATTTGCTTGGTTCAGCTATTAACATTTTTGTGATAACAAGGCTTCTGGAGGCACTAACCCCATTCATCTTGCCCTGGAAGCAGTGCCGCAGTAATTTATATAAGGATGCAGCTGGATAACACCCCTCTGCAGTTTAACCTATGAGCATTTTATTTTACTTCCTATTTAAAATATAACCCTTTATCGCCTAAAGAATAGATTTCAGTTATTTTACCCTTACAGGTGAGGGGAGGTTACTGTAAATAACAATAGTTTATAAGAAGTAATGACAAAACGTGAGCAAATTACAGATCTTTACTGCATTTTCCTCTAAATAAATTTCCATACAAAAGCAAATGAAAAAATTACATGCAAATAGCAGAGAGCGGAGAGAATAATTATGCCATATCTTAGTACTTTCAGGTCGAAAGGGAACACATAGTTATTAACAGGCCTTCTGCAATGAAGGTGATTTACAGCCTTAACAGAAAGAAATGTTTGTAATGGACAATAAAAAAAGATGGCACTTTCAAACGCAGACTCTACCAGATGCATTGTTCTTTTTTTCTTTTGTAACTGTTCATGAGCTTATAATGCCAAAAGACTGCAGCCAATGTAGCAAAATGTCTATAATACAGAAACTTCTGAACCTGATTGAAAATAAATTACTTTAAAAGCTAATTGTTATTTGGGGGCTGTGAAAGAACGCGTAGGGGTTTATTTTCAAGGTATCCATCTACGACCATTGTTGGTTAGTCATATTTCCATTATATAACCATTTAGGTTACACTCGGATGCCTTGTGCCTGTACAGGATCAACAGCATCAGCTCTGGTGCAAGCACGGAGTGGATGCCAGCAATAAATTGCACAAGTATGCATTTTATGTGACAAAATTTACCCCATGGCCTGCGGCTCTGGGAGCAGGCACAGGTGTAGCCTGATCATGGTATAGGTGTGGCTGTAGCCTTAGACTTGAGAGTTTGTTTTTCTGCTTCAAATGAAAGGTCTAAGCTCTGAAAAGGCTATACCCACACTTATGCACAGCCAAAATGAACTATGTAACGATGACCTATACCACTTCAGGAAAGCAGGTTTCTCCAATTCTGAACAGTACAAATCATTTAACAGAAATAGCAAGCTTTCGCCATAATAAAATTCTATGATGCCTGCAAGGCAAGAACATGAGGCTTCTGTATCTCCAGTTGCCGGTGTACTAAAGTGCCTGAATGCCTCACTGGCAAAAAAATAAATCACAAACCTTAGACAAATCCCTGAAGTTGCTAGGAAGAGTAAGATCAAGCTGTTCCGATTCATAGTTGGTTATAACCCATGGGAACACTGGATACTGGTTCAAGTCGCTGTAAGTACGGCCTGTTAAAAAAATTGGTATTAAGGAATATAACACAATACTGAAGACAAAATGCAATTACCAGGCTTTTAATTATCTTTTAATCTTTTATTCAGGTCTTACAATCCTATATCCATTCAGTTTTTTTTAGTGAGTTGGCTTATTCTAACAATTCACAACATACATAGCCCGTGTCTCCTGAGAAATGGGTATGGGTGGGTGTCATATCCAACATAAAGCAAGGCTTCTCCCCTTTGTTGATCCACTAGCACCAACCCCATATCCTCCAGTCAAATCACCTTAGTAGGCACTAGTTGGTAAACACTGTGGGTTGAAATTTACCATCCATCACCTATTAAAATAATTCCCAATATATTAACAAAGGATCAATCGACAACAAAGAACTATGCTGGAAATGTGGTTTAAGCTCTCTGAATAGTGACAAAGACTCTTCCCAATGCACTTAATTTGGATAACACAGATTTGATCTGATGCTCAGAACCTGTGGGTTTAAGAAAAATATGTGGACGTCACCAGGAAAAACTTTTATGTGGCCTTAAACCTTTGCTGAGTTTTGCATTTGGGAGTTAAAGGGAAACTGTCATGGGAAAACATGTTTTTTTTTTTTTTAAACGCATCAGTTAATAGTGCTTCTCCAGTAGACTTCTGCACTGAAATCCATTTCTCAAAAGAGCAAACAGATTTTTTTATATTCGGCTTTGAAATTTGACATGGGGGTAGCCATTTTGTCAATTTCCCAGCTGCCCCTGGTCATGTGACTTGTGCCTGCACTTTAGGAGAGAACTGCTTTCTGGCAGGCTGTTGTTTTCCCTTCTCAATGTAACTCATGGGACATGGGTTTTACTATTGAGTGCTGTTCTTAGATCTACCAGGCAGCTGTTATCTTGTGTTAGGGAGCTGTTGTCTGGATACCTTCCCATTGTTCTGGTAGGCTGCTGGGTGGGGGAAAGGGAGGGGGTGATATCACTCCAACTTGCAGTACAGCAGTAAAGAGTGATTGAAGTTTTTCAGAGCACAAGTCACATGACTTGGGGCAGCTGGGAAATTGAAAGAATGTCTAGCCCCATGTCAGATTTCAAAATGAAACATAAAAAAAATCTGTTTGCTCTTTTGAGAAATGGATTTGAGAGCAGAATTCTTCTGGAACAGCACTATTAACTGATGCATTTTGATTTTTTTCCCCATGATAGGATGCCCTTTAAAGAATAAGCTGACCTACAAAGTTAAGTACCAGAGAGTTTTGAATAGCTTATTTGGCACTGAAAACACAATCATCGCCCAAAACTACAACTGTGTTTTCTGGTGAGAATCAAATGACAAAATGAAGTTTACCCCCTAATCTCATAAAACTATAAGGGAAAATGTGGTGGAAGTAACACCTGTAATTAATGTGAGGGATAAAGAAAGAGTCAACATCAACATGCAAATCAAACCTCTCTTGCCCATATTTATAACCCATCCCTGAAGAATTCCTAAGACTATTTTCAATTTGCCATTTCCCCAATATCCTTAATATTACATTCTCAGAATATAAAAGATCTAAGTTTACCAGCTATTGTGTTCAGGAACATCAAATATTCAAAATTGGAGATTTCTCTGTGCTGCCAACGCTGTGTCATATTTGATGCTTTAAAAATCTGTTTTGGAGTAGCCAAAGAGATGCGCCTGCCAAAATAAACACACAAAGGTAGTCTGCTTGATTGCTAAAAAGAATGCTTAAGGAAATCAGTGTTATCTGATAATCCAAATCATCTGAAGGGAATTACATATTGTTTGTCCAGTTTTAGTCTTTACAGACTATTACTTATAGTACAGTCAATTTTGCCTTAAAATATGGCAACATCCTACCAGGGCAATATACATAGGAGCTCAAAACAAGAAAAAGAAATTAGAATTAAAACATTTTAACACAAGCTCAGTTAAACAAAAAATGACTTTCAATGATTTAGGACACTTACTCGCGTTCCGTTTTCCTGCATTCAGCCGTAGGGGAGCGCAGGAATAGACACAAGCAATTCTTTTCAATAGGGCTATACTCACACAAGCGCATGTAGGCACCGAAAGCAGGAAAAATGCAGCATGTTGAGTCTCAACCTGCGTTCAGCACCTCATGCACTTGTGTACATACAGCCCCATTTTTTAATTCTGAAAGTGCTATGGACTACATGCAATAGGTACTATGACATTATAACACCCTCACTGATAGGAGTTTGCAAATTGAATGGATTTAATAAGAGCTTGCCGATTGTGGTTGAGGCGAGCATAAACCTCACAATGAAAGCCTTTGGGAAGCTAAACTATATGAACAGTCATTTCATTTTATCATGAATCAAGATTGTGAATGTTTTAATGGTTATGGCCACTTTTCTTCATGCAATTTTGATAATATGCAAAAAAATAATCTTTGCTTACCCTACACATGTGTTCATGTTATTAATAAATCCTCTGCTAAAATGCATTTTGTTTTCATTCTCTTGTATTAATATGTGAATACACATTCCCCCAATTTTACCAATTTAGACAGGACCGGTTTAAACTGTGAACCTTAAACATAGTTGGTCTTAAGAGAAGTGGGTGGGTTTTGGGGCAGATCAGGGACATGTCTATGTCTTTGGGGGATGGACATGATCACTTGGATCATGTAAGTAGCCTAATTTTATGTTATAATTTTTTATATGTCACAACATTTGTGTATATACATGGTGAAGCCTGCCCACACTGAGCTTGAATTCTGGATAAATAGAGCGCAGGTAATGTTCTTCTATAGCGAGTAGAAGGGTAATGCATTGCAGTGAAAGGCCTGCAAGGAGGCTAAATTTTGAGGTTAACAAAGGGTATCTTATAAATAGCATAGATACAATTAACTGTTAAATGTGGAAAGTGTCACTGTGAGAAACCACATTGTAATAATACTACCTTGTTTGAGGCAATCCAAAATTAGTGCCAATACCAACTCTGGGGAGGCAATGGACAACTTTTTTTACAGTAGTCTGGTCAGGGAAGTTAAACATAATTGAAACTGTAAAAAAAGGAAAAACAAAGGGTCAAAATAAATTCCATTCAATAACGATGTACTGTAAGTATGTAGTTAAGTTACCATCTTACTTTCTCTTTGCCAAGCTTCATTCAATAATATTTTGTTGCTGAGGCACCAAAGGTTACATATTATTTAGAGGGGAAAAAAAGCTTTGATTTTGCTTCTGAGTTAAGGTGACCATATCTGCACACATTCGCTCATTTGGCAAAGTTGCCAAACAGGCATATCTTTCCCCAATATGTCCTGATCGTTTGGCATTTGAGCCAATGATCAGATCATACTGACTGACAATACAGGCAATCGAGAGAGGATTGCATCAGTGTACAGATGTGCTCCTCATCCAACAGCAAAATCAAATCTTCCCATCAGTCGGACTCACAAAGACCAGGTTTGGCAGTTTTATTATTACTTGTTTGGCACCTTAAGTCTTATGTAATTTTGGAAATTCCAAAACTGTTTTTGGTAGTCATTGCTCAATTTTGTTTTCCACATCTATTCTGAAACCCTGCAAACTATATGAAGGCTTTTTCTTTGGGAATATTTCCCAAAGATAATTTGTTCATCCTAAAGTATGAAAATTAATTATATACACATACAAACATATATATATATACACACACACAATTGTGCTTGAAAGTTTTTTAAACCTTTAAAATGTTATATATTTTTATATATTATAAATGTGACCCAACATCATCTGAGTTTCAAACAAGTGCTAAAAGTAAGTGGAAAAAAAACATAGTTAAACAAATGAAACACATTTTATTATATTTGGTCATTTATTGACTTAAAAAACAAACAAACCAATAACATATATGTGTGTGACAAAAGTAAGTGAATCAGTATTCAATTACGTTCACTCAGTATTTGATGGGACCACCTTGTGCAGCAATAACTACAACTAAATGGCAGCCATAGATGGTACAATTTTGAGCTTTCTTGGAAAAGATCTTTCCTAGAAAGATCTATCATTTCAATACACATTTGTAGGGCTGAATGGTCAAATAAACAGGTAGAAACAATAGAATTCTACCTGTATCTGACGATTCAGCACTAAACAGTGGCCGATGTTCAGGTGCCTTCAAAGGCACCCGATCAAAATCTTCTGTCCAGCGGACCAATATCCAAGTCTTCTGCCGATATCAGTTGGATCCATTCCCACCATACATGCAATAACGTACGAAAATTCATTTTGTACAATTTTATCTGTGCATCTATGGCCACCTTTAATGTTTCTGGTAGCTGTTGATCAGTGCTACCCATACTTCAGAGAAATTTGCGCCCATTCCTCCATACAGAACAGCTTCAGATCTTGGATGTTTAGGGCTTTTCTCACTATATTTTTATTGGATTAAATTCAGTACTGGTAACTTCCAGAACTTTCACTTTATTCTTCTTTAACCAATCTTTGATATAATGATTTGTGTATTTAGAACTGTCTCTTGAGATTCAGTTCACAGACAGATGTCTTGACATTTTCCTTTAGAATTGTCTGGTACAGTTCAGAATTCATTGTTCCATCAATAACATCAATGCAGGCCCGGACTGGCAATCTGTGGGTTCTGGAAAATTCCAGAAGGGCTGCTGTAAGTTGCCAGAGAAAGTGTCTATTAAGTGGGCTGTTTGGGCCTCTGTGTACCAAAAATGTCAGGGCCTATTTTGAATCCCAGTCCAGTAGTGCGTCCAGGTCAAGATGCAGCAAAACAGGATAAACTAGAACACTCCAACCAACATGTTTCACATATGGGATACAATGCTACAATGCAGTGTTTTTCTTTCTCCAACTTTGATGCTCCTCATATAAGTCAAAAAGCACTATTTTGGCTTCATCCATTCACAAAACATTCTTCTAGTATCCTTCTGGTTTGTCCACATGATATTTAGCAAACTCTAGACAGTCAGTAATATTTTTGGAGGAGAGTACCAGCTACAGTGCTACTATTCCACATACCATTGCTGTTCAGTGTTCCCTTGATGGTGGACTCATAAACATCAACATTTGCCAATGTGAGACAGGTCTTCAGTTGCTTAGAAGTTAGTGTCTCGTAAGAGATAGTTTGTAAGCTGTTCCAGCTTTATTGGCATCAATAACTCTTTTTCGGAGGTCCTCAGACACCTCCTTTGTTCAAGCCATAAAATATCCCCAAATGTGTTTTATGTGTGATGAAGCTTTGCATGATCCCCATTCTTTAAATAAAGCAGGTTCTCTCATTCACACCTGATTGTCATCCCACTGACTGAAAACACCAGACTCTGAGTTCACTTTCAAATTACTTGATAATCCTAAAGATTCACTTAATCTTGCCACACACAGTTATATGCTATTTGATCTTTTTTTTTAATAAATAAGTGACCAAATGTAATAATTTTTGTTTTAATAATTTAACTAGGTATTCTTGATCTACTTTTAGGACTTTTTTGAAAAGTCATATTCATATAAAATAAAAATATTTTTAAGGGTTCATAAACTTTCAAGCGCAACAGTATATATTTACACATAAAGCATGTTAAACACAATGAATGTATACACAAATGCAAGCCATCCTCATTAAAAAAATTGTCATAACATTAAGATATATGGGCTACATGTGAATATTTCTAAGCATTTACTAGAATGAAAAAGAAAAATCCAAAAACTGGTCATATTCCAAGCCATTTACTTTAAACAATCATAATTTACACAATAAAATTGAATTATTCTTTCCTATAGCTTGTATATAGAATAGGTTTTCCAGACAGAAACATCTGTTGCTTAATGCAAACAAACCTGCAAGTATGCAGCAAAGGAAATGATTTTCAATTTCAGAAACATAACTCTGTAGTACAGCAAATTCCAAGGATTCAAACAAATAAATAAAAGAAAATGCTGAGTAATGTGTTTAACACAATTTGAACCCACAGTTGAAAACCATTTTTAGCTGTAATGTTTTAGTCAAACACATAAAAATCTGTATACATCCAATCAACTATTTCCTGTTAACATGAAGCAAATTATATTTCACTGCTCATCTAACAAAGCAATGCCCAACCTGTGGAACGCCAGCTGTCGGAAGCTGGAAACTGTAGGTCAATGACAGCTGGAATGCTGAGGCTTAGACATGCCATGTAGAGAGACTGAGAATTTAAACTTTTACTATTTATATGAAAAACATCCATGCACACTCCCACAATGCTTTTATTTGGAAGCAATCTAGTTATAACAATGTGTATGAAGTATGTGGTCCCATTAGATTAAATACAATAAAAACAACTGAATAAAAGGTTGCTAGTAGGGCATCCAATCAGAAGAAATGTATGGCCAGAATTCTTAGGAGACAAGCTTCCTACACTCAGTTGAGTTTAGAAAACATGTGGATTCATTGCATTCAAGTGTACAAACAAGTCAATGCTGGAAACACTTAAAAATTAACTTTTACAATCGTGATAAAACATTTTTTATGTAAACTTCTTTGCAATAGTAAATTTCAGAAATTTTTTACATTTTATTTTAAAAATAACTGAACAGCTTTATTTTTATTATTACTATTTTATATATCTGATACTTCCCTCTAAGCACAATACTTTTCAATGGCTATGTTTTCAGTATCTGTTTTCACGGAACCTTGTTAAAAAAAAAATCCACAACAAATGTAAAAGCAGTATGATAAGCTTACAAAATGTTAACTCACTATAACAAATTTAAAATTGCTTTAGAATACTACCAACCTAGTGAGTTTTTGTGTGGCATAATAAAAAAGTCAAATTAGCAGAATGATCACAATGGCACAGTAGTCCTCAAATGTAGCTATAGACTAAAAACTATTGTCTAACATTATTAAACAGAATAAGTGACAAGCAACAGTAAAAACAGATGGCTGTCTCCTTCATAACTATTTAGAAGGCACAAAAACTAAAAAAATCAAATAAAGAATACTGTATGTCCATCAGTATACAGACTGACAAAATACCAGGGGATGGGTAAATTGGTAGAGATTTTGATAGCAGCAGATCATTTTAGATCAGTTAAGAATTATGTGTAAACTGCTAAAAAGTTGATGATTTTTGGATCCCATGATGATTTTTTTTCACCCATGAGCCACATTAAAATATTTTCTGTTGTAGTGGAAGAACACAGGAGGCTATACTTGGCAGTACACCTAGTTTTTATGCAATTAGAACCTTGCCTCCAAGGTTGAAATTCAATAATAAGCACCTGCTTTGAGACAACTGAGAGCAACATTCAAGGGATTGATGAGCAGCATGTTGCTTGTGAGCCACTGATTGGGGATCACAGGATATACTGTATGTGGTGGAATTATTTGAGGGCAAAAATCAGACAGACATCATCAACATATATTTGGTTAACATAGCTCATCCACTCCTGCAGATGGAACTGGAATATTATTGACTGCATACAAATAAGCTTACATGGTGCTTAGACTGATGCAATTTTTTAAGCAGTAGCATGATCAAAATTCTGAAAATGCTCCTCGTTACTGTAAACCCCATTAATTTAGTTGTTCTTTCCTCTTTCCACCACCTTCTCTTTTAAGTTTCTACTCGTGCTGTACTTTGTTCATTCTGTAAACATTGTTATGCTTAATTGTGATTCCTACAATGTTTTAAAAGTGTATTTTTGTCATCACATTTAAGGAAAACACATTAACAAAATTACATTTTAGAGCATTCTTACCTCTATTTGCCATAAAAATCTCTACAGCTGTGTTTTGCAGCAGGTAGCGACGTGAAAAAACAGCACGGATCTCTGTGAAAAGCCATTTTCCATGCAACCCTTCAGTGTAGGCAAGGATCTAAAACAAAGTAAATGGGAATCAAGGAGTTAATTTAAACTTGCAAGATGCAGTTGATGCTCTTGAATAATTGTATATTTGATATTTTGCCAATAAGTTAAAGGGCAGATAACAAGATTCTCTATAACCTCTGCCCTGCCCTCAAATCGCGTAAATCATGTGGAGCAATAGGATTAAATAAGGAGTCTCAACAAGTACTGAAAACATTTTACCAATCATCCAAGTGGCTTCTTCAGTTCAGTTGAAGGATGAGTGGTGAAACATTTTTTAAGAAAAACTCTAAATGACCAGTTGACTTTGACTTAATTCTACTAGATACTATTTTACTTTGTGTTTATTAAACTTTTATGTTAGAATGGCCAGAATAAACCTGCAGCCAAAGTATACTTTTGCTCTTAAAGTTAAATCAAGACTCCAGTTCAAGTAATATAATATTCTTGTTTCAAAAAAAATTGATCATAACAATCAGAACAAGTTTAGGTACTTGAATGCCCTGAATTACAAAAAGACAATAGAGTAAATTTTAAGCTAATAATTCTAAATTGTATATATTTTGTTCTCTTTCTCTGTGATGATAAAGAAACCTTGTAATTCATCCCAACTAAGCCACATGAATCTATATTAGTGGCAAACGGATCCCATTTGTGTTATTTCATGTTTAAGTAATTTTCTTTAGCAGAAATGGTGATACAAATTACACAAATATCTTATTGGAAAAAACCCAGGTCCCAAGCATTCTGGATAATAGATCCTATACATAAATATTAAACTTATAAATCGCACCAAATATATATAGCTTTTTTATGCTATACTACAGCTATGTTTTGATTCTCTATTACTAGATATGAGCTACATATATTTATTCAAAAATGTTTTGAAGCTTCAGAATGCAAACCTGGCAATAAGAAATACAAGCCATTGCTTAGAAACTATTCGATTCATTTCTAATTTGCTGGTAATAAGATTTTAAATAAATATTGTGCCCATTCTGAATAATCCTTTGTCAGATCAAACAGCCGAAACTACAGGCCTCTAGAATATGCTGATTTACCACTGCCTCCAATGCCAAGTTATGGATAGTGGAGCTATAGCTGGAAGGAATAAGTATAGATATTCCAGCTCAAACACATATATAAATGTCTGCTAAGCAATGCTAAATATTAGTCTGTTTTCCAAGGAATACAATCAAAAATTAATGTTATCCCATCTAGACATAACTAGTATCTTTTAGCTGCCTTTTATTACTGTTCATATTTTGTTCCACTAATAAGGAGCTATGTGAGCTCATCCCATTTGTAGGAAAGCCATACCAGTCACATACATTATATTTTGCAGAAACGCAGCAAAATCACCCAACATCTCTACCACTTCAAAGTCTCTGGAGTTCAATTAAAATAGGATTAGGCAGAAGATTGCCTTCAGAGGGACATTGTTTCAAGCTCTGACAGCACCCTATACAGAGGTCTAGCCCTCCAATGAACCAGTTACCATGGAAACTATGTTACTATCTTTACTTGATCATTATACTGTCAACTTTAGTAGATTAAAAAGATATACAGGTACTGAAGCTCCAATGCAGACAAACACATCTTCATCATACAATGCACAGGAATGTCTATGGTATAAAGTCTTCTTTAAAGCAAGCAGAGGATATTTTCGAAGAATTCAAATAAGGCAATGTAAACTTCAGTCTACATAAAGCCTTCATTTGATAATCTTTGGAAGGCTCTGTTGTGTGAGTCACCTGGGGTACTACTTTGTTTTCTAAAATAAGCAAAAAAAAAAAATCTAAAAACCTCTAAAAGCCCAAATGGATCAAAAGTGAACCAATAAGATCAGGCAGATCCCACTGACTTCTATAGGACCTCAGCAACTTTTACTTGAGGAAGTCTGGTACTAAAGGTTTTCATGTTTTTTCCTATAATAAATTTAGCTTTTTTTGAGCTTTTTAGAAAAACAGGAAAAAAAAAGCAATTCGATTGTCAGTAAATGTGCCCCAAAGAGTTTACCATGTGAAATTAAGCTGCAGTTAAAAGAAGCCATGGACAGTACATTATTTTTCCAAAATCGATTGATCCAATAACTTTAAAACTGGCATTTATTAAAATCAAAATCAAGTGTAAAGGCTTTACAAAATCTTTTATGAAGACCATAATAAAAAAAAACATTACAATATGAATTTGTCAGTTACATTCACAAGTACAGTCACATTTTTACGTATTTCTGTGTAGTTAAACCAACAACAGATCGCATATTTAACCATTTTTCATTAGCATCTAAACAAAAAGCAGTAGTTCTAATGTTGACTGTATCTGCCATACTGAATGAAGGCATTTTAAATAAAGAAGTCCAATATGACCTTTATATCGATCAAGAACAGATGACTCCAAAATCCAGTCTGGGACTGAACAAATCAAGAGCTTAAAACAATGTTTTCCTTCTGATTCCTGCAGGAGATGATAAACATGCAGCACATGATGTATCAGCTCATTTTATCTTATCGCTTTGGGGCTGGGTGACAATGAAGTTCATATTTCACTACGTCCCATTGAAGACTGGGAAAATTACTTGACCTCTTGACCTGAGATTTCACAAGAGGACAGAAATTCTTCTTTGGCAAGGCAACACCATTTTTCAGATGTCAACCTTTAGTAGAGCTTTAAAAATTAATTTCATTTATATTAACCAGTGTATTGATATTTCCATTGAATGACATTTGACACATGGAGGAGAGAATAGCCAATTGCTATTGGCTCAGACGGGTAAAGTTATTTCATTGAAAGCTTATGTGGCTGGCAGGTTTACAGTGAGCGAAATTCCTCTTTTGTTACGTAATATACAGCACTGAACCTGTAATTAATTCAAATAGAAAACATACCATTGTATT
>CM044432.1:44396310-44424572 GCA_024363595.1 Xenopus borealis | reverse complement strand
AGAATTAGCCCTTCTACAATATACCAAAAGTTAACTTGAAGGTGAACCACCCCTTTAATGCAGATACCATTATTACTGCTAGAATCCAGTTATTGGACCTGCTGCATTCACGTATATTTCACAATTTTTTAATATTGCTTTATCAGTTATACACAAACTATAACCAGTTTTCACTGTCATTGTGTTGTCTATCTGTTCTATGTTTCAGTTACAGTCACTGAGCATTTGTTGTGCTGTGTGTTACCTTGTTGTGCTGTGTGTTCCCTTGTTGTGCTGTGTGTTCCCTTCGTTTTGGTCATGCTTGTTCTTGCTCACCCAAATCAGGTCATATTTATGCATTTTGTCCATCAGCATGTAAGTTTTATTTAATTTGCTGCTATCTACCAGATTTTTTCCTTTGGCCTTCTGCCTTTATATGGCCATGGATAATCTTGGTGACTTTTATTATCCTTACATTATTCAATAAGAGGTATATCATTCCTTATATTCTGATGTTTAAGTATGCCACATATCTTCCCAGCAATGCTGTCCAAGGGGGGTTGCTTGTTTTTAAAATGGATAAAAGTACTGCTGAAATATTGTTTTGACTGTTTATCAGCGGTTTCTGGCAGACTTTTTTTGTCTGGCAATCTGTACAACAGTAGTACTGGAATACCTTTGTGCTACTGACATAATACTGAGTTTTTTACTGGTGTTACTTTTAATAACAAAAAGTGGGGTAGATCTCCTTGTTTTAATCAGTTGGAAGTTCTACAAGAAAACATGATGCACCTATTTGAAAATTCTACCTCGATGTCGGGTGAAAAAGGCGAACAGTTGGTGCCACTGGGAATGCTCATAATTGAGATTTTTCTTTTAGGACACACCAAAAGTTAGCCTTTCTAGTTATTAATGTATTGCAATCACTGAAGAATCACCTGTTTGTTACTAATCTTAAATCTTAGAATTACCTTAAAAAGTAACTTTTCTCTGTTTTGCTAGTTATTCATCTGTGACAATTTCTGGAGCCCAAATAAAAGCATTGGATTTTTCTAAGGGCTGACTCTTTGTTTTGTTTTGGGGACACTAAGCCTGCATTTACTATAATGTGGATTAAGCTCTTTTTGTTCCAATGCTCAGTGTTTGTTAGCAGGTTAGTCTTTTTACATTCCTCACAGACTGCCTGCAGCTTACCCTTTAGGCCTCTGAATACTTCTGTGGATTTAGGAAAACCCCAGCGTGGTCTTGGGGTTAATTGGAAGTAAAGTGAAGCCTTTAACACATTGACTCATCAAACATTTTGCCCACTACACACTAAGCACAGAAGAAAGACAGCTCTGCAAAGATCTGAACAATAATAAGGCAGCAGAGAAGCTGAAAATAATTATGGCAGGTTGTTTTACAGATGGAGTGGGCTTCATTTGTCAGACACAATGTTAATTGCATAGAGAGCCCCAGCAAGTGTAGCACTTGACAAGGAAAACATCTTAAACAGATTCCAACAAGCACCTCAACTACAAAATGGCACCATACCCCAAATGAACAAACCAAAAGTCACTGTCACTAGCTGGTATACAGAGGTCTATTAAACTGATCTCACAATGAATAAGATTAGGGCTGAACCAAATACAAATGTGAAATGCTGAAAACTTGAGACTCAAACCAAAAAGAGAATACATTACAAAAAAGAAGCAAATGTATATATCGTCTCTGAATAATTTTCCTGAATAAGTGTGTGCAAAAGGCAACCTATAGTTTGGCAGCAAAAAGGTTAGAGTCTGTTTGATTGTCCTACTTACTATAAAGACCCTGCTATATTGTGAGAATCGCACAAGTGAAGATTAATGACAATTATCTCGATAATTTTCTCTGCTTCCCCCCCCCCAACATACGCTAGATAAAAAGCTAAGGAGTAAACTCCCCTTAATCCCTCTATTATTAAGCCTGTAATTGGATTGGAAGCAGGGTGGTATATAAAATAGCCTCCTTTCACTGTTCTAAAGACTTAAAGGTGAACTCTCCTACAAACATAAATGAAGTTTATTTTATACAAACCCCCTTCAATCCTTTGTTTAGATTAAAATAACTATTAAGCTGTTAGAGAGAAAAACATCTAAAAAGCTGACAAATTATTAGTGGTAATGGACCTGTTATTCAGATTGTTTAGGACTTTGACTTTCCCAAAAAGGATATTTTTCCATATTGTGAAGCCTCATGTCATAAGGCTAATAAAAAACAACAAACATACATAACAAAGGAATATTTTGCCCAAACCTATGCTTATGTATGAAAAAAATGGTGATAACTGAATAATTGCTTAGTGGTTTATTTGAGTAAACATGGATGTTGTTGGATTTTGAGTTTACCAGGCTACAGATTGCATATGTGTAACCAGGCCTGCATTGCAGCAATTTATTAGTTATATAGCAGACCTGTGACATCTAAAACCAGGTGCACATTCAGGATCTCCCATTGGACCCAGGCCCTAGTATTATATAGGCCAGGCCAATCTCTGTCAGCCCTATAAAATCTGTCTCCACATCATTTCTTTAAATCTGAGGTACCTCATACAGATGATAATACGAAGATGTTTCCAAAACATATGTACACAAGCATTTTCTAACTAGTGAAAACATAGATTTAACTTCTTATTTCTAAATATCTATAAATATTCTGCATATTTAAAAACCTTTAACAGACACCAGCACTGAATTCATGCTTATCATGCTCCTTTCCATTTCATGACGAGGGCCGCTTCGGGGAGCATGGCTAAATAAGCTAGAGATGATTGGGGTTATGGGAACATATTCAGGGCCCAAAGTAGCCCTGATCTGCCACTAGATGTTCAGAAGAAAACAATATATAAAATCCAGAAGAGCAGTGCTCCCATGTAAACTCCTTTCTTTAAAGAATAAAATAGTGTTAAAGGTCATGTAAAGCTCAAACATGATATTATTTCAAATGAATCTTACAAATAGACTTTTTGAGTACCTTAAAAATCTTGAAGCTCTTGGATATATCTCCTGTGAAACTCAGCATCTGCTAAAACTGCTGACTTCTGTTAAAGGATTTACCCAGAGCGCCTTGCTTTTCTTCCAAGACCATGATTTTGAGCAGACTTGCAGAACAGGAATCCGGAGCATGCGCATATTTAGCTTTTCTGTCTGCAGCTTTTATCGGCCAGTGTATAGGGGCCTTTAGCAACCGGAGATTTTAAATCTAGGCACTTTCCAGAATGTATTCAGTGCAGAGCTCTGCAGTGACCGGGTCAAGGGAAAAAAAAGTTATGTGCGTTAAAGAGATTCTGACACCTGAAGTCAAACTCTTTTTTACCTCTATTATAATAACTGGCTTTGAAAGCTACTTCTAACTTTGCCATAAGGTATTTGCATGATGCTTTTACATTACCCGTCTGATCCCCCATGTTCCTGTATGAGGGGGCTGCCATATTTGTGCACCCGGCATCTGTTATCATTACAAACTGTAACTAACAGACTGAGATGGGACTGTTAGGTTGGCAAAGTAAGAGTGTCAGGGTGTCAGAGTGTCAGGCTTAGAAATTTCAGCTAACAGTTATATACAAAAACAAACCTCTCAGCAAAAAATGATCAACATGAGCTATAGGTAACAATTAATGTACATTCATATGTTAAATTTCATTTTTTAGTGTCAGTATCACTTTAAGCAGGAACTGCAGGGGGAAGTGACATCAGTGTTTAGAAAATGGCAGCCGCTAGCTAATGAATAAATGTAATAGTTTCAAGACGCCTGATGATTAGGAATGTGTATATGAATGAACATATACAGTGGTTCAGGGGCAAAACTGTGAAAATACTATTGAAGATATTACCATTTAAAACCTTTCCTTCTCCTTTAAGGACAGATTTTAATGGGAAATGTATGCCTGCTGAAAATGCTCTAGTGGAGGCACTATTGCTTTAATTTTAATCTGTGCCAAAAAATGTCTTATGTGGACAGCTTTTTTTCGCTGGCTGAACAATGGGCAAATTTTATCACATTAAGTTAAAATTATGCATTTTTGTTTAGAAATCCACTTTGCAAGTGCATTGGTGGACAAGTGCCGTGTTTATCAGATCACTGGAATGCAGGCAGGAAAAAACCTTGTTTACCACTGGCCTTATTGTGCTGTTATTAAAGGAAGACAGAAATTGGGGTTTGTGGTCAAAATCAGTACATAGTGAGAATAGTGCCATAGATAAGGTAAACCAAAAAACAAGGCTGCCAAGATTTTTTTCACCTTTAATTTGGTCTATTAAAAACCAACGCCACATTATTATTTTCAACACCTACGTATACAGATGATCAAGAGACTTATTACAGAGTTAAAATTCAGCACTACGCCGCCCTAGAAAACATACAAAGAATGGAAATGTGATCCATTCTTGTAATACAACTCTGCTGGAGAATGCTGGGATTCTCAGTAAATGGGAGGCAAATTAAAAAGTTTGGTTCCAAATAACTATTGACCCGATATGCCAAACCCAAAGTGAATTCTGCAGGTTGGTACAAAAGAACTTGAAATATATATATCGATGAAAACATATTTCACTTGACACTTTTGCCTATACCCAGTGTGACACTTTTACATTTCCAGCACAATATTTCCTCACTGCAGAAACAGGTCCAATATTTTAGTCTAACACATCCCGAGTTAGAGATATTACACTCCCAATACAAGGATATAGGGCTCTGCAATAAAAATACAACTTGCCAGACTTTAAATCATATTGCAGCATACCAATATTTATTTAAAATGTTGATGACCACCTAGAGGAACAGTGCTAAATGGGAAAGCAGTGATATTTCAACTATTTCCTTGAGCAAAAGAAGCCGTAGTAAACAATTCTACAACAAGAAGAGCCACTATACTGTAATTTTTGCCCTTTGCCATCTTTAATGCAGGGTCAGACTAAACTACCATAGAACAATAGGATCTTCCACTGGCCCCCAAACAAGGACAATTTCCAAAAGTCCTAAGTCAATAGGACAACCATTCGATTTAGCAATCACTGCTGCATACACAAAGAGCGCTATACAAATAAAAACATACACAACTGATTGTTGTGAGAGTGGGCAAGGGAGGCGTTCATATTAGGTTCTCTGGAGAGCAATAAGATGTCCATTTCTCTTAGTTCAAGTAAGTTCTACTAAGTTTGCAGTTCCTTCCAAATCTGCATACTACGCTTCTAAAGCTGGCCATAGACGTCACGATTATGATCTTTCTTATAAAAGATCTTTCCAAGAAAGATTGTTCGATACAATACACGTGTGTAGAGCTCAATCATCAGATATACAGGTAGAAACAATAGAATTCTACCTGTATCTGACGATTAAGCACTAAACAGTGGCCGATGTTAAGGGTGCCTTCAAAGGCACCTGATCAAAATTTTCTGTCCAGCTTGATTGTCGAGCCAACTGATATCCAAGCCTCCTGCGGATAACGGTTGGCTCGTTTGACACCATGCACAACGAATATCATATCGAAATTCATTTTGTACAATATTATCTGGGTGTCTATGACCACCTTAAGTTCATTTTCTGAAATGGATTACATTATACATACATCATATAGTTGGCTAGAATAGGGAATCAGGCATAAATATTACGGTGCAGATATATAAATGGTCGAATTTCGAGTTCATGGGTGTTATTTAAAACTCTCATGAGCTCGGAATTCAACCAACTGTTATTCATTAAAAAATTAAGGGGCAGATTTATCAAATTCGTGTGAAGGATTCGAAATTTCGATCAAATTGAAAATTTTTGATTCCTCTAATTTTTGAAAATGCAAATTAGCCCACTCTGACCATCGAATATGCAAAATTTGATCATATCGAATAGATTGAATAAAAATCTATTTGACCATTCGATGGTCGAAGTACTTCCCCTTTAAATTTTTATTCGATGGCCTACTTTGCCAGATTAAACCTAACAAATTGCAATAGAAACTTATGGGAATCGCCCATAGGCTTTATTTTTTTTTTTTTTTAAGTTTAATGTTTAATTCGAATGATTTTTTGGAACAATGGAAGCAAAATTTATGATTTTATCGAGAAATAGAATAGTGCTAAAATCCAAGAAATTCGATGTTTGATTTTGTCGGATTTTAATTCGAAAAATCATAAAATGGTCGAATTCAAGGGCAAAAAGCCCTCGATAATCAACCTTTGATAAATCTGCCCCATAGTTTTGAAAACTCGGGTGAATGAAATCGACCCACAACTCAACTCAAATTGACCCCAGGACATCCCCATAGGCTAATGGAGAATTCATAAGGGGTTTTTCACTTTCCCCTAAATCAGCTACCAGTAAGGTGGGTATTATTTAGGCAAAAAGGTTGAAATTCATGGGCATGTCTTTTTAAACCTCATCTACTATGTATGATCATTCACCTTATCTATTATAAAAGGGACATTGCACAGAAAGTGTAGTTAGGTATAAAATTACATTTTAAGTGCCTATTTTATTAGCATTTTAAAGATTCTCCTCTCCTTTTTTTAATAGAACAATTGCCATTTAATTACCACCAAACTGAATGGATTTATTGATTTGCCAAGTCTGAAATAAACTGCAAAAACCTATTGTGCTCATGTGTATATTCTTTATTTCATGAAATTGGATTTTTGTTTCTTCTAAAACTAGTATGTGTTAACGAAGGGCAAAAGGACACTGATAAGAATGTATGTAACAGTTGTTTCTGGTAATTAAAAAAGAAGTTTATAAAGTATAGATTTCAAACAAAGGGATTCTTAAATCGGTTCACAAAATCTATCATATATTTCCAAACAGAATATTATGCAGGTTCTAAGCATCTGTAAGATTTTTCAGTGGAAGTGTAGCAGTTTGAGTTGCAACGTTAAGCAAATATATTACAGTTTCAAGTGAATTTCCAGACTTCCTGAGCAGTTGCAATTTTTAATTTGGTGTATATATATCATTCCCAGAAAAGCAATACGCAGCAAGGTGGTCGTTAGGAGCTTGGGAATAAGCATTTCCAGATTTAGGACCTTTAAATGAAGCTGTACAAAATAAAAGAGAAGGGAAGAAAACTACATATACACAGCAAGCAGAATATATACACAAAGAGCCTGCTGGATTTTAAGCAACCAGCGTGGTATGATGAAATAAGGATAGTTATACTGGAAAATTCATTTCTAATTAATAATAAAAGTAAAGCCAATTTCTTGAAAGTGCATGGTTTCAACACTACTAGGCAGATCTGATTATCAACAAACAGGGGACGTTGTACTGTTACAACCAATGACACAATCAGATTTACCGTTTACTCCCAACAATCTGCTAAACCCATTACGATTTAAATAAAATGAAAGTGTTATGGGACTGAATGCTATTACAATAATGCACCATCTGCACAAAATTACACTGTAAATCTGGGGTCCACCAAATAAAAGAAGGAGCTTTATATAATCTAGCTTCCAAAATGTTCCCTATTACCTTGCTTTTGCCACCATGCAAATTGTGTGAATTTCTCAACATCTGGAAGAAAGGAACATTTTGAGAAAGGACAAGGTCTCCCCAGACAACACATCATAAGCCAGTAGAACTTTTATAAAAATATGTACCTGTGTAACAGGACATGGAGGGTCCGAAATGTTGCCTTTTTGTATGCTATGGGCTGAATAAATTCCACATTGGAGCACTATTGCAAATTCAAGTGCGGTGCTGGTAATTTCTTTGATCCAGACAACATATGTCATAAGCAAGTAGAACTTTTATTAAAAACTTGGTTTCTTTCAATGGAATTATGAAATGTAAAAATGTTTTTAACAAAAGATTTAATTTTTAGCAGCAAGACAGCAGAATGTATGTAAAAAACCCTCACACACAATCTTTAACTCCCTCTTCAACCAGGTTACAGAATCTGGAGCAACATCAGTGTTCTGTTCAGCTTGCATAAGTCACAACTGAATGGACACAGTCCCCCGTGGGCATGCAATTTTATCCAGACTGGATGGTTCATTAGTCATAATTACTATAACTGAGCAGCAGAGACTAAAGTTTTATCTCATCCTATATCTCTGATAAAGGAACTCCTGTATCTGCTTTATCAACATTTGTTGCAGAGATTCTTGAGTTGTCCTTACCCAAAATGTTTAGCTTCATATTAACCCTTTTGCCCTACAGTTTTAAAGATTCAGAAACCCAAAATAAATTAACTTGAGATTTTATATTATGAAGACTGGCTGTCCCCGGTGCATAAATACCTGGTAAGATATAAACAGATGGTTTGCAGGATAAAGATTTATATTTTGCTGCACTGCATTTAAGCAGTAACATTGGATATCTGGTCATGCTCTAAATACTTGGAATAGGCTATTTCAGACAGGCAAAAGGGCTGCAAAAATCCCAATGTAATTAGTATTGTCTTCCTACAATGACATCTGTGTTCTGACGGTCTTCTAGCCCTGTCACAGCAAAAGACACATTAGGAAAATGATGACAGGCAATAGAAATGCTCGCCTCAAAGGTCTCACTTGGCAAAAGAAATAGTGATGCATTATGTTTTTTGTTTACTTTATTTTCATACAAAACAGTTTCAATATAAAAATAGATTGTTTTTTTTTTTATTTCTTTATTTTTATTTTAGAACATAAATTATTTATTTGAGATCCTAAACACTACCACATTTCCCCTGCATCTTATTCTGGGAAGTGAATGGAAAATGCACGTCTGTTTATAACCATGATTAGATTAGGCAGTGAATTCCAACAAAATGATACGAGTTCATGTCTGGAGCATGTACAGCTGTGTTCTGCACAGCTTGGGGTGTGGAGCGCTGCAAATTCTGAGGGAAGGAGATGAAATATAAGTGTGGCTTTCTGCACGCTGCAATTTCACACAGATCAGAAAAAAAGGCTTTGATCATTCCTATTTGTATTTGCATCATCTTAGCAGAAAAAAGGGATTTGGGGGCAGATTTGTTAAGGGTCAAATTGAACATTTTAATTTTTGAAATGTTTTATGGTCAAAACTGTCAAATTTGGTTTGGTCAAACCAAACTCGATTCAATTTTTTTTTTATAAATTTGAATTTCAAGGTTGTTCAAACTCTGGCCCTTTCAGAATTCTAATTTGACTATTCGCTATCTAAAACCTGTGGAATTCACGTATAGGTCAATGGGAGAGGTCCAGTGACCAATTTGAAGATGTTAGCAGCCTTCCCGACATTCAAGTTTTTCTTTTTTCGATTCGAGTTTGGTCGTATTCAAGTTTTTGGGTCGGTAAAATTCGTCCATGTTTGGTATATTCGATTTTTTTTATTAAATAACCCCGTAATTGAATGTGCCTCCCCATGTTTGTATTTATTCTGAACGTTCAATTAAGAAAGTGTTTTTTACACTTCTAATTATTTACTCTGTATAATGTCAGCATTGTATTTGCTAGCTGAAAACAATGGAAATGAGGTCAGCGTTACATACTCAGGTGTTGGAGAATAGAAATGACAACGATAGGCAAATCATTTTGTGACAAGCTGTGCTAGGAATTATACCTGTAGTATTAATCCTTTGCATTCTGCAGCCTTATAGAATATTGTTGTGTCTTGTACTATGTCTAGTAAAAGGTGAGACACATTGCAAAGCTGTATGAAATCTCTAATGCTTTTGTTTTAGGTCAGAAGGAGTCCCCCCCCCCTCAGTGACCCATCCTATAAGTGGATTCTCTGTGCAGCAGCAGCAGAGGGCACTTGTTTAGAGAACGACATTAATCATCATTAACAGGAGCTTTGACACTACATCTACAGTAAGTGCTTCTACATAATGGCCAAATGGCAGTCAGCCTCCCCTTATACTGTCAATGCTGATTAGGATTTTCTTTCATAAAAATATGATTTGCCTTCTTTCCAGTTTCATTTCAGAATAGCCATTATGTTGTCTTTATCATTCTACTTCTATAGGATTCTGAAACACTGTATAAAACAAGGGTATAGTGTTTATGTAAGTGTTCCCAATGACAACACCTTACACAAAGATAATAAAGTTATGATCTAAAATAGAACTGATTGCCATTAGCACACAGCCATGGCAATCTATTTGCAGGTATGGAGACTAGAACAAATGAACATATTGACCCCAAGGGGAAACATAGACTCAAGTAATCTGAACGTACATATGTAATTTGACTGTATTCCTCTTTCATTTTATTTATAAATGTAAATAAAACTGTACAGGACTGGATATTTGCATTTTCGAATAGAATTTTATTCGAATATTCGAATAATTCGAAAATTCGAATTCGACTATTCTGTGGTCGAAGTTTCCTAATTTGCATATTCAAATTCGAGTTTTTAAAAAATTAATTCGAACTTCGAATTCTTCATGTGAATTTAGTAAATTTGCCCCATAGAGTGTTATAGATTATTGATTAACCCAATTATTGCATTAAATTGACTACAGGTATGGTACCAGTTATCCGGAAACCCGTTATCCAGGAAACTCCAAATTAAAGTGATACTGACACTAAAAAATTAATTTTAACATATGAATGTACATTAAATGTTACCTATAGGTCATGTTAATCATTTTTTGCTGAGAAGTTTATTTTTGTATATAATTGAAGTTCCTAGGCCTGACTCTCGGACACTCTGACTTTGCCAACCTGACTGTCCCATCTCAGCCTGGTAGTTACAGTTCCTAATGCTAACGGACTCCTGCTGCACAAATATGGCAGCCCCCTCATACAGGAACATGGGGGATCAGACAGGTAATGTAAAAGCATCAAGCACATACTTTATGGCAAAGTTAGAAGTAGCTTTCAAAGCCAATATTATAATAGATGTAAAAAAGTTCAATTTCAGGTGTCAGCATCTCTTATAGGAAGGGCAGTCTCCCACAGACTCCGTTTTCTACAAATAATCCAAGATTTTAAAAATGATTTCCTTTTTCTCTGTAATAATAAAACAGTACATTGTACTTGATACCAACTAAAATATAATTAATCCTTATTGGAAGCAAAACCAGCACTGGGTTTACATTATTTTCTAGTAGACTAGAAATCTATACCCCCCGGACAATGTAGGTCCCTATAAAAAAATATTGCATAAAACAGCTCATAAGTAAAACCTCGCATCATGTAAATAAACCATTTTCATAATAATATACTTTTTTAGTAGTATGTGCCATTAGGTAATCATAAATAGAAAATAGCCAATTTAAAAAATAAGGACGGCCTCCTGGGATCGTATGATTCAACGGTGCACATAAACATACCAAACAAACTATAAAGTTAGGTCACATGAGCCAATTAACAGACAGAGTCGTGTCTTTTGCTTCCACACTTCTTCCTGTTACAGTTAGAGTTGAAATATTTCTGGTCAGGTGATCTCTGAGGCAGCACACAGACCATCAAGGCAAGATACATAAAAGGGCAAGATTTACTTAAATAGATATACCAGTTTGGTAAGATTCTTTAATATGCCACTTCATTTGATATAAACAATCTGTTGCTCAAGTATTCATTTTGGGGGTATAGTTTTCCTTTAAGGTATGAAGATCCAAATTATGGAAAGATCCCTTATCTGGAATACCCCAGGTCCTGAACATTCTGGATAACAGGTCCGATACCGGTATTAAAATGTATAAGTTCCATAAGTGTTCCAAACCCACATACATTATGCAGAATAAAGAAAACTTGTTCCAGTGCTATGTTCCTCCTTGGTACTCATATGCTGTTAGAAACTCACCATCTGAATCCATATTTAAAAGAACAGAGAAACCATACATTTGCAGTACACCTATGCATGCTCTTAGTATATGTCATACTAATTAAAATCTTTTTTACTGAATCCACAACCAGTAGCATGCCACCACTGTAAGTAGACTGATTCTACTTGTACAAATCAAGAAATTGAATTAGATCAATAAATTACTATGTATTTACTATAGATATATTTAACTTGTGGTCCACAGTCATATAGAGTCTATAGAACCATTTCAGTTCTAGTTGAAGCAAAAGTCTGCCACCTGCTGGGAAATGATCCAATAGCCATAGAAAAAGAGCCTTCCCAAAGAGTGTTATGTCTAGGGATGCACCGATTCCAGGTTTCGGCCTTTGTCAGCAGGATTCAGATTTGGTAGAATCCTTCCGCCTGCCCGAACCAAATCTTAATCTGTATGTGCAAATTAGGGTCAGGGAAGCAAATCGCATGACTTTTTGTCACAAAACAAGGAAGTAAAAAATGCTTCCCCCTCCCCACACCTAATTTGCATATGCAAATTAGGATTTGGTTCGGTATAGGGTCGAATCGTTCGCAAAGGATTTGAGGGTTCAGTCAAATCCAAAATAGTGGATTTGGTGCATCCCTTTTGTCAACTGAAAATGTTCAGCAACAGGATTTTCCCCATCATCTATGGATGGCAGTATTCTAATTGGTTTTCATTGGTTAGACATTTTGGCTATCAGTATCGTAACGAAAAGACCACACCCACACTTAATAATGAAAATCACATATTTAGGCTGGGGACTGACAGGGAGATTCGGGGAGATTCTGTCGCCTGGCGTTTTTTAGCAAGCGACAATCTCCCCGAATTACCTTCTCCCTGTCTGCCGCTAGTATACTGACAAAGCGCCAGCGCCTGTGCAGACGCGGCGCGGCGATTTCCGGAATCACCCGAAGAATCACCCGAAGACTCTTGGTATATGGTTAAATGCAGGGTAGGGATCAGCCCCTAGACCACTATCATCCTTACCCTGTGCCTACACATGGATCTATTGCATCAACACTGGTGCAAGTATATATTTTAGTGCCTAAACCCATTGTTTGCCTATACCCACTGTTTGCCTATACCCACTGTTTGCCTATACCTGGGTGGATGTATTGGCTATTGGGAGCAGTGAAGGGACAGACTGATGCCAGCACAGGGGCTGATTCTTCTGTGTTTATCTGCAAGCCGAGAATCAGCAAAGCCTGGTATAAACCTAACAGCTGATCTCCCTTTGTAGGAGAAGAATTAAACCATCCCAAAAGACAGACTTAGATGCTTGGACGTTCTAAGTAATCATTTCCACTGTGGAATGAAACCAGGCCCGGACTGGAAATCTTTGGGTTCTGGCAAATGCCAGAGGGGCTGCTATAAAGTTCCATAGAAAGTCAGTATTTAGTGGGCTGATGGGGGCTGTTCAGGCCTCTATGTGGGCCTCTGTGTACCTGAAATGCCAGGGCCTATTTTAATTCTCAGTCCGGACGTGAATGAAACCATGTTTCAAACAGAACCCGGTTCTTCTTGTAACCAGCTGTACTGTTCTGCGTAACATCACCAACACTGTTAAACAAGAAATCCAGGCAAGATGTTATTTAAGGAAGTTGTACAAAACATTTACTCTCCTGTTTCATTTCGTTTTGTTTAAAGATTTTGTTTTTTTCTTTCCGTCTTAATTAAAAGCACGTGCATGCATCTGAAATGCCCCTAATTAGGCAGGACAGTCCAAATTGTGGATCCCAAAGGGATTAGCCTTCATTAGCCTAGTTTTCATTTTTAAATCTTGGTAGATATGCACAAGCAATAAGGAAGCATTTATTTCTGTATAGGAGGAGCTTGTGTAAGAGAAGCATATAGGTACCGGTATGGGATGCCTTATCCGGAAATCTGTTATCCAGAAAGCTCAGATTTACTGAATGGCAGTCTCCCATAGACTCCATTATAATGAAATCCAAATTTTTAAAAATTATTTCCTTTTTCTCTGTAACAGTAAAACAGTACCATGTACTTGATCCCAACTAAGATATAATTAATCCTTATTGGAATCAAAACCAGCCTTTTTATTTATTGTTTACATGAAGATCCATTATCCGGCAAACCCCAGGTCCTGGGCATTGTGGATAATAGGTCCCATACCTGTATTATGAAATCATAGTTTCTAAAGGTGCCAATATTGGCCATAGATAAAGATTTTTCAGGTCGCTGATAAAGGTGCAATAGTGTTTCTCTATATATTTTACGCACACACAAAAAACACTCAAAATAAAACAGATCATAAAAACAACTGCAGTAAAAATTCTATTCCTTAAGTACTAGAAATTGATAAGTTGGATGAAAATAATATTAATGACCTCACTAAATATTTACAATGACATTTCCATATACTTGAGATGTGTCTCGAGTCTTTTTTCTTTTAAATTAAACGTTTGTGTATAGAAAGACAAAAAAATTATATATATACAGTATATATATATATATATATATATATATATACACACACACACACACACACACATATATACACAAAGAACATGCACACATACACACTCACACTTGTTTTTAAAATTTACATATATATATATATACACACACACACAAAAATGAGATCTATACAAAAATTGTGATACAGGTTTTCACAGTCATCCAGTTTAAACAGAGGCTGCACTTTATAAAAGGAAATTAGTTCTACCTCAATTTAAATGTCAAACTAAGCTATAACTCTGAAACATGTTATCTATAAATGTTTTTATTATACCACCACAATAAACCCTAGTTAGTCAAAGATGTGTTATTGCAGTAAGAGAAATATGTTTCAGAGCCATTTGCAGCAACATGTTCCCATACAAGTTTCCCTACACATTTATTTTTTTTAACAAATGAGAATTTATTTTTTTTATAAAAAAAAAATGGTTTTTAAGAAATCCATTTTATAGTCTCTTTTTTTATGCATGGAGTCAGAGAAAAGGAAACCAGGAATTAAAAGTGGATTAGGAATGGCTGCCTGCAATTGGTGCAGGGCTGTGACAGTGTGCACTGATTTAATGCAGAGCAACATGCTGAAGTCAAACCCAAATCATTCAGAGGTAACTTAAACCTTCCCCTCCCTATTTATATTATGCTTTGTTTATGTGGAGCACAAACATCTTAATTGTGTGCTAGGAAGCAGAGAGGAGCTGCTGTTTTTCATCTCCACAGCATCAAATTTACAGCTATGAAACACTATGGGGCAAATTTATTAAGAGTTGAATAGGAAATTAAAATTTTCTAAATTGTTTTTGGTCAAAATGTACAAAGTCTAATTTGGAATAATTCAAATTCAAAAGTTGAGTTTTTTTTTATTAAATTTTCATCTTTCAACATGTACAGCGTAATTCTGGATATTTTTCCTGTGCATTATAAAAGTCATTGTGGATACATGTATTAAATTGAAAGAAAAGTTTTGAGGCTAGAAATAAAATAAAATTATAAAGTAGAATAGTTGAAAAAGGTTAAATAATACAATGTTGTAGCTTGGAAGGTTTAAGTTGTTGGATAAGTGGGTGTGGAAGGCTGTTTATATATGTGAACCAGGTAGAAAATAATTTTTTAACTTGTTGTTCTTTGTTTCTTGTGGCTTCCAGCCAGTCCATGTGAAAGATATAGGGGCAGATTTATCAAGGGTCGAAATTTAGGTTTATGGGAGTTACCAAAAACTCCCATAAACTCGAAATTTAAATTTTTAAATTTAAGTGAATAGAATTGACCTGCAAATTCGAATCAAATTCAATTCAAATCAAATTCAATTAGAATTTTTTCACAAAAATTTTTTATATCTTTTTTGAAAACATTTTTTTTTTCAAAAGTCCCCCATAGGCTAAAACACAAATATGGCAGGTTATAAATTCTTAAAGGGACAGTACATAATACATTTCAAAATTAATTCAAAATTCTTTTAAATTTGAATCGAATTTAGGTGAATTACATTAAAATAAATGCAAAATTCTAATTTTCAATTCGACCCTTGATAAATCTGTCTCATAGTGTAGTTTTTGTTTGTTAAAGGGATACTGTCATGGGGAAAAAAATTTTTTCCAAAATACATCAGTTAATAGTGCTGCTCCAGCAGAATTCTGCACTTAAATCCGTTTCTCAAAAGAGCAAACAGATTTTTTTATATTTCATTTTGAAATCTGACATGGGGCTAGACATTGTCAATTTCCCAGCTGCCCCAAGTCATGTGACTTGTACTCTGATAAACCTCCGTCACTCTTTACTGCAAGTTGGAGTGATCTCACCCCCTCCCTCCCCCCCAGCAGCCTAACAACAGAACAATGGGAAGGTAACCAGATAATAGCTCCCTAACACAAGCTAACAGTTGCCAGGTTGATCTAAGAACAGCACTCAATAGTAAAAGCCCATGTCCGACTGCGTACTATTCAGTTACATTGAGAAGGAAAAACAACAGCCTGCCAGAAAGCAGTTCCCTCCTAAAGTGCTGGCACAAGTCACATGACGAGGGGCAGCTGGGAAATTGACAAAATGTCTAGCCCCATTTCAAAACTAAGTATAAAAAAAAATCGGTTTGCTCTTTTGAGAAATTGATTTCAGTGCAAAAGTCTAATGGAGCAAAAATATTAACTGATGCATTTTGAAAAAAATATGTTTTCCCATGACAGTATCCCTTTAAATATTATTGATGAGGCTTCTGTTGCAAGCCATTGGTGGAGTATTGACCTTCAATACGCTGCCAATCTTCAAGCCAAATGTTTATTTAGATTTGAGTTAGATGTTACAGTACTGAACAATGCCTGATTTACGGTTACTTGTATTGGTTTATTCGCTATCTGCATCCAATAAGAGGTTACTTCCAGCTAAAATGATTACATTTTTGGACATGACCAGAGCCTGTGCACGAGATCTCCCTTAGGGGCCTTGCATCAAGTGCACTTGCATGGGGAGGCTTTCAGGTGTGAGTTATGGAGGATTTGTAAAGCCATTTCTTTGTGTATGCATTGTTCGCAATATATGGAAGTTTTGTAGGGTTTTTGTTGTCCCCTATTTCTTTTATTTCAAGAACTGTGTGTTTTGCAAAGTGCAATAATTAAAGACTGAGGAAGATATGTGGAGTTATTCTTGTAGTTCTGTTTGATTTACTCTCTCTAAGAATTTTTTTATTAGATTTGCTATGTTGTATAGTCCTTTGTCCTGCCAAGTACGAAAGACTGGGTTTGACATTCCTATAGGGAATCCTTTGTTTCCAAGCCATGTTAAATATGGCGATTGGTGTAAGGGAAGGCAGTGTTTTGATCTCAGAGCTTGTCAGGTTTTATAAATATCAAAGAATAATGGATTGCCCTTTAATGGTTGGGGGATGGTTGAAGGTGGTGAATGAAGGAGGAAATTAAGGGTGAGATCTCCAGATTCGTATTGATCTAGGTCTATGGTCGTATACCAGTTTTAGTTTACTAGCCAATCCCCTGCATATCTTAGCAGTGCTGCTTCGTTGTATTCTAAAATATTTTGCGGATTAAACCCCCTAATGTTTTTGGTTGTTGTAATTTTTTACACCGATTCTGGGGTGTCAAAATTAGAGGTTTATTGAACCTTTACCCTGGGAATAATTTGAATTTAACTATTCGCCACCTAAAACCTGCTGAGTTCACGTACAAGTCAATGGGAGAGGTCCAGTGTTAATAGCCTTCCTACCGAAGTTTTTTTTTCAGTGAAAAAACTCAATTTGAGTTTAGTCTAATTCAAATCAACTTTGATTTTTCTCTTTTTTTAAAAAAAAAAAAAATTCTGATAGGAGCTATTGTACGAGAGCTTATACCGCTTCTTGCTTCTGAATGACTCAAGATTTATGAACACTATTGGATGTGTAATGTCCGTTGTGAGGAAGTTATGGCTATGACATGTCAGTGTTGTTCTAGAGCTCATCATTAATGACAAATATGCCTTTGTCACCCATTACCTATCAAACAAAGTACTTAGACCTAACAGAAAAATCAATAGCCGGTTCCTGTGACTGCTTCCTTTGATTGCCAGCTTCTGACCAGGGTCAGCTTTTACATGTGAAAGGGCTCTGGCTGCCTAATGCTTTCAGGAGCACAATATAAAACTAGCAGGCAGAACAGTAAATTCTGACTCTACCCTCCTCATCAATTAAGCCCTGCCTATATCTGCCTGTATAAATGTGACCTTTTGAGTCTAGGGTGAATGTGGTCTAGTTGGAAAGAGCATTGAAAGGGATCTGAGCCAATAAATTTACTGACAAGTTAAACTAAACAGAGAGTTGTAACTGTCATAATTTGGATTGCACTTTCACGCCAACAAGGGCGTTATCAGTCGGGGCAAGCCCTGGAACACACAACTCAAATACCCTTGACTTACCCTCGCAGTAAATTCCAAATTGAAGTCAGATATTTATGGGATCACTAATAGATACATTTTACAGGTAAATGATCCATTATCCAGAAGCCCTGTTATCCAGAAAGATCGGAAGTATGGAAGGCCATCTTCCATTTTATTCAAATAATTCACATTTTTTTAAATATTTTTCTCTCTGTAATGATAAAACAGTGCCCTGTACTTGATCCGAACTAAGATATAATTAATCCTTATTGGAGGAAAAACTATTCTATTGGGTTTATTTAATATTTAAATAATTTTATAGTACATTTGAAGTATGAAGACCCAAATTAAGGCACATGCATTCTGAGTAACTGGTCCCATACCTGTATACTGAATCCTCCTATGCAAAGTGCCAATCAGCACACTGAAATGTACTTGCTGCCAATGATAAAGTGTACACAATTAGTTTTGGGCTTCTCAAAGTCACACTGGGGTGATTACCAAGCTTGCAAATGGCCCCCATACACAGGCTGATAAAAACTGCCGACAGACCGTGTCAGCAGCTTATTGGCCTTTGTATGGAGCCCTCCAACGGGCTTCGCCAATCGATATCTGGCCAAAAGTCAGCCAGATTTCAATCGGACAGGGTAAAAAATTCCATCGGATCTCAGCCGCACCTGTTCATTGATGCTGTCTCCTGCATTATGATCAGATCATTTGTTCCTAGGGCCCACAATTGGATCAGCCCGATATCGCCCATCTCAGTGTAGGCATATCTGGGACAGATTCGCTCGTTTGGCGGATCTCCAAGTGTATGGCCACCTAAATACTTGTGTTCAATACAATTACAACATAAGCTACTAGCTGTAGATTTCAATTTGCTGAATATGGATGTATACTAGATATTTCTGAAGGGATACAACAGAAGACAAAGGTGTAACATTCCCCTGTAACTTTCAGGGTCACAGCATCTTTAAGATGTTTACTTGTTGACATTCTAGCAGAGTTTTTAGATAAAGAAAATATATTTCCATAAAACAGAATTGAGCAGTTTTTCATTCTAAAACTAAGTAAACAAGGGAATAAACACCCATGCTAGGTTGCTTAGCCTAAAAGCAATACTTAATTTTGCAAACATGTTAAATGTTGATACTTAAAAGGCGTAATCAACATGTCAGCCTTGCTAGAATTCACCAATAATATACAAAGTCCAGAGAATGCAACTCTACATAAAAAGTAAAGGGCGTGGCAATGCAATTCATAACTACTTGTACTCTTGCAAAAACCCATGTACGAAGCACATTTGTAAGGGTGATTAATTGCTAAATATTTCCATCTGTAACACAAATCAACTGTGACAGGATTAGGATTTAAATACATACACGTTTAGGCATGGAATGCAAATGAAACATTACCTTTTCAAGTTGATTAAATATTTTAAGAATAAGTAAAATCTGTTCTGTAACTACTTTAAATGCCCAAAGCGGCCCGGATAAAAAAATATCAACTTTATTACCACTCACCCAACTTTGCCGTGGAGTGAAAAATGAATACAAATAAACGCTCTGACATGGCAAAGAGAGCAGTGTAAATTTGAATATCCGCTTAGAATATTTATGTCCTTGCCTTTCTATTAAATTTTCTTAACTGATAAAAACACACTACTATGATTTTAATGCAGACTGTAGACCGCAAGACCATCCACTGCAAGATTTTACAACAGTATACAGATATACAAGCATGAAAAGGATTAACGAAAAATGTATTGTGTGTTTATATAACACAAAAGCCAGGACTATCTTGTAAATTATAACCTTATAAACAGTGAGTAGTGATGTCATCAGTTATAAACAGTGAGTAGTGATGTCATTCTTGTCACATGTCTATTTTAATAAAGTACCCCATTTTGTAAAATAAGAGGATATTGGAAGTTATCTGTCTAAAAACAATTGGTATTCGGCTTCATGTTTTTACATGGTCTTAGAATTTACAAGAGGGGGTACTTTATTCATTATATATACATTTATGATATAAAGAAATATCTACATATTTTAAATTTGACTGTGCAGACAAACATGTTGGAAGTTGCTTACGGTGTTAGAATTTCCAATATCTTATATACTCTGTCTATATAGGTTTTTTTTTCCACTTGGATCAAGTGATTGT
Organism: Xenopus borealis; assembly: GCA_024363595.1. NCBI lineage: Eukaryota > Metazoa > Chordata > Amphibia > Anura > Pipidae > Xenopus > Xenopus borealis. The sequence continues at coordinate 44,404,360 of CM044432.1, read as the reverse complement.
TATATGTATCTATATACATATATCTTCATAGTAAATGGTCAGATCAGATCTGCTCAACATGAAAGCAATGAAACCACAGCAGTTGAAACAGTAGGGCAAGGAAAGGCAAAGAAATAAAATCAAATTTTTTCTTTCTTTAATGAAAAAGAAATCTATCTTCAATATACTTTAATTAAACAATGTGTACTGTTTTTATAAGAAACCTGACTGTATGCAGTGAAATTCTCCCTTCATTTAGTGCTGTGGATAGGAATTGTCAGACGGTCCCTAACTTCTGGCAGGGAAACAATCAGACTTATGAACAGCAGGGGGAGCCCCTGCCTTACTTACCAGCCATGCAGAACTTAAGCAGCTTTGTTCTTTGATCATTTATGATGATCCCTAAGAAGCCCAGATCACACTGAGCATGTGTATGTAGTCTAGTCTTGCAGAGATGTATAACAAAGTTACAAGATGACAGCCCCCTGTGCCCAACTTTGAAAGCATAAATAATCTGTTTGGTTAGGTTTGTGGTGCAGTAAGTTCATGTTTATGCAAAATACAACATTTACAGCCTTATTCTATTTTAGACTTTCCTTGCCCTTTAAAAATTTAGCATACTATAGACCCTGCATGTATCTAACAAAACTTTTTTAATCAGTTTTCTAACTTAATATTCCCAGAATTCATAAGAATAAACCATTTTTATGTAATGGGCTTTTCTTATTAGTTTGTATGTTGCAGTATTTCCTGAATTTAGAGAGACTGGAAGGACAAGAGCTGGGAATTGGAAGCAGTAATCAAGCCTTGATGGATCTCTGTGCAGGCCTGATCCAATGATTAAGTGTGCATCTGGTAGCACCTCATGTCATTCCCAGTGCCTATCAGATAGTGAAGTGTAAGGGCATGGACAGTGTCCAGATTCAGAGAGCAAATCATTTGAAAGCAGGCAGGGCTGTAGATCAAAGATTTTGCTTTATCCAGAGCTAATGTCATGCAACCAGACCAGGCCTCTCCTGCAGACTAACTAGTCAGAAAATCAGAGTCAGAAAAAAGAAAGTCTCCATAGGACCCAAAAATGATAAAAGAAGATGGGGGGGGGGGGGGGGGGGGTTAGAGAAGAGAAACAGACTGGCAATCCTGTGATATCCAAAGGCCAAGGCAGCTGTTTTACATCCCAATTTATGGTTAAAAAGGATCCTATTCTCTTCTTGATCATTAAATATGATTTCTGTCATGTCGCAAGGATATCTTAGTCATGCTAAGTTCTGTTTAAGGCAGTGATGGTATTTTGCTCAGCTCTGGGGAATCTTTAGACGGAAAGATCTGAAAGACTTACATTTTTTATGTATAAACGTGTTATCCAAAGTCTTCTGTTCCTGATTTTGTTCACCTTATCAACCTGAACACAGACCAAGTATCAGTCTGTTTAGTATTTTATGGCACTAAACTTGGATAAGGAGTAGTGCTTACATAAACCATAACTTTCATTGGTGTATATAGCACATGGGCCAAAGACCTAGGGGCAGATTTACTAAGGGTCGAACTCGAGGGTTAAAAAAAAAAAAACCTCAAATTCGACCACGGGAATAGATGGGAATACTGCGGGAGGTAAAATCCTTCGAATCTGAAGGATTTTACCGCAATTCGATTGGTCGAACGATCGAATAGAAAAAATTTGATCGATAAAATCGATTCGAACGATTTTAACTATTCGATCGAATTTATTTATTCGATAATAATTCAATAATAATGAATATATAATGAATAAAAATAATGAAACCCAATTCGGTAGCTTTGATCTGGCGAACTAGGCAATCAAATAAAAATTTAAAGGGGAAATACTTCGACTGTCAAATAGTCGAATATACCAATTGATTTTTATTCGAATTATTGGAATCATTCGATTTGATCGAAATTTCAAAATTCACTGGTCGAAGTGGTCTTCAAAAACATATGAAAATTCAAATCTTTTGAAAATTCATTCGAACTTTGAAAGCTGATATAGTACAGCTTTGAGGAATTACTGTACTATATCTAACAAACTGTTAAATTTCCATCAGACAATTGTGTTAATATACTGTACAATTATCTTTCATTATTTAGGATTTTATATACCATATTAACATATATGTAAATAACTATAAACCGTAGAATAGATTCTACGGTTTAGTATTGCTTTCTGCTAAATAGTAACACTGCTGTTTAGTAAAGTTATGAATATTTTTATTAAAATAAGTGTCAGAAACAGGTACGGGTCCTGTTATCCAGAATGCTAGGGACCTGGAGCTTTCTATAATTTGGATCTTCATAGCTTTAGTCTACTAAAAAGCATGTAAGCATTAAATAAATACAATAGGTTGATTCTGTTTCCAATACGGATTAATTATATCTTAGTTTAAGTCAAGTACAATCTACTGTTTTATTACTACAGAGAAAAGGAAACCATTTTCATTAATTTTGATCAATTGGATAAAATTGAGTCTATGGGAGATGGCCTTTCCGTAATTCTGATCTTTCTGGATAGCGAGTTTCTGGATATCGGATCCCAAACACAAAGATGATAACCGCAAGTTGTCTCTGGGGAAAACAAATCTGTATTAAACAATGAGGTATATTGTACCATTACAGTGCTGAGATATGTTTGAAACCTGGGGTTTTACATATCAGTGGTCCTTCTGCAATTTGGAACACCATTCCTTAAGGGCTGGGGCAGACAGGGAGATTCGGGGAGATTCTGACGCCTGGCGATTTATCTCTGGCGACAATCTCCCCGAACTGCCTTGTCCCTGTTAAAATGAAAAAGCGCCAGTGCTAATCCACATGCAGCGCGGCGTGTGGATTAGCGCTGGCACTTTTTCATTTTAACAGGCGGCAGACAGGGAGAAGGCAGTTCGGGGAGATTGTCGCCAGCGATTAAATCGCCGGGCGACAGAATCTCCCCGAATCTCCCTGTCTGCCCCTGCCCTAAAGGACCAGTAACATCAAAAACATTTTTACAAAAAAAAGAAAATCATTAATATACGAAAAAAAAATGAACTGACACAGGGGGCTTGATAAAGCAGTGCCTAAAACATCTGGACATGCAATACTAACTACTCCTCTGTGTACCCGCTCCACGGCGCTCGCCAGAAACATTGTCTGAGACTCACATAATATGAAAGTGATGCGGCTGCATTGTGCACACCATAAGTTTAACAGACAGTGGGGTGGTGAGAGTGCTATGCGTTTCGTGCCCTAGCTCTCATCAGGGTCTCATCAGTGAGTCTCTTCAATACTTCTGGTGAGCGCCGTGGAGCGGGTACACAGAGGAGGAAGTGTCAAACCGGTCTGAAGTTGCCGATATCCCACGAGAGCTGCTCTTGGAACGAAGAGATGCTGGAACACATACAGGGTGAGCTCTGCTAAAAAACTTTAAACGAATATACTCTTGTGGCATGCAATATTAACTTAAGAGGCTAGAATGGACTGAACTTTGTAGATATCCGCAAGACACACGTTAGAGCCCTGCGCGGGTCCATTTTATGCGACCCACAACCTGCAATCTGCATTCTTAACTACCTGGACTCGCATGTACCTTATCCACAACCCTTATTTCCCCTTTCAAAAACTCGACCAGAGAAAATGTTTAATAAATAATCCACTATTATTGCTTTGGCACATATATTTATCACATACATGACCCATTTGTAGGATTGCCTATGTAAAGCCAGACTCCTCCTTCCTTCCTCCCAGAGCTGCTGCGTAGCATCCCCTCATCTTACTAAACCAATCACTTGTATGAAAAAGTGAACTGCAGAACAACTGCTCATGTCTCACAGCATGTACAGGCAAAATATACAGCACTGAGTTTATATATTCTCACTTTCCAAACAATGCACAATGCAGTGTTATCTGGTTACTGTGGGCAGCTACTAACAGGTAGCATAATAAGAACATTCTGGTTAGATTCCATCAAGCCACTGCTACCCATTTCATATTTCCTTGGATTCTAAAATCACCATTGACAAAGCAAACAGTAACAGAGATGTTGTCTTAAAGTACCAGTAACATGAAAATATCTTTAAAAAAAATAGTTTGTAAAAAAAAAAAAAAAAAAAAAAAGGGAAAAAAACAACCAGACATATTTAACTTTAAAATTCTTTAATAAGAAATAACTTACTGATACTCTGCTTGCGGCTCTTGATTTCTCCTCCCTGCCTTCCTTATAGGAGAGGGTAGGCAGGAGAAATGGAGTGCTGCACAATGGATTGTTGCCCTGTCGCCTTTTCTGAAGAGGAGTGCAAACGGAGTATCGCTAACTTATTTCTTAATAAAGACTTTGCGATTTTAAAGTTAAATTTGTTTTGGCGGGGTTTTTTTTTTATATACAAATGAATTTTTTTTTAATCAGAGTGCTCTGTATTTTCCCCTGAAATGTGTCATTTAAAGCAGAGAATAGGTTGGTAGCATTCAACAGTTTGGGTAAAAAAAAGTCTGCCCAAATGAGAATCGGCAATTTATTTAAAAAAAACAAACCATGCAAATAAATCGGATTGGGGGGAAAAACGCACCTTTTTCGGACTGTTGCACAAAAATCTCAACTTTTTTCAGGTTGTGGTGTGAAAAATCCAAATTTTTTGTGAAACTGCCAGAAAAGCCTGAAATGGTACGAAACCGCAGAACAAAGTTGCAAATTGTAAATAGGACCTCTGCCATTGATTTCTACAGGACCTTGACAGGGATGTTGAGGTATTATTTTCGGATTCTGACTTTGTGCATACTCTCGCTATATTAAAGGAACAGTTCAGGGTAAAAATAAAAACTGGGTAAATAGATAAAAAATGTTTCTAATATAGTTAGTTAGCCAAAAATGTAATTTATAAAAACTGGAGTGAGTGGAACACAACATCCTGCTTTTCAGCTCTCTAAATCTGAGTAAGTCAGCGACTTGAGGGGGGGCCACATGGGACATAACTGGTCAGTGAGTTTGCAATTGAGCCTCAGCATTCAGCTCAGATTCAAAAGCAACAGTTATGGCCCATGTGGCCCTCCCTCAAGTCATTGATTGGTTACTGCTTGGTAACCAGGGTAACCAGTCAGTGTAAACAAAAGAGAGCTGAAAAGCAAGAAGTAGTGTTCTGTTCTATTAGGTTAGACTTGCAGTCACTCCAGCTGTTATACATTACATTTTTGCCTAACTAACTATATTGAAAACATTTTTTATTTACCCAGTTTTTACTTTTATACTGAACCATTCCTTTAAATGGTGGAAAATTATAGATTTTTTTACCCACTAAAAAAATCAGATTTTATAGAAAAAAAAGAACATCAAGTTTTAACATTCGGACTTTAATAAGCAACACCCTTCATATCTGGTTCCGTTATTTCTTATTCAGAAAATGCCAAAAGGCTTGCCATGGGTAAAATTTTAACCCATGAAACTAAAATATGAGGTTTTGTTGACCTAATTTTTAATATGGTGTAAATAGCATTTTTATTTATTTATTTTTTTTGTTCTGGAGCTCTCTGGCTTTGAATTTAATCTATCTAGTTGCTAGGGACTCCTTTCCCTAGCATCAAGGGGATGCTTTGAAATAAAAAAAGAATATTATAAGCCCCCCTCCAATAAAAGTAAAACTATCACAACAATATACAAATAGCAGTTAAATGTAACCACTGCATTTAGGGGCAGATTTATTTAAGTGTGAGATTAGATCTCACCACAGAAAAACTCACTCACTTTCTATTCATTCCTATGGGATTTTTAGAATTGTATTTATCAATGGAGTTCACTATTTGATAAAGTGAGCGAGTTTTTCTGTGGTGAGTTCTAATCTCACACTTTCATAAATCTGCCCCTTAAAACGTGGGCCCCTGAAAACAAGACAAATTTTTCAGATGTAGGTGGACCAAATCAAATGATCAACATACGTTTATATAAAGGTGAACTGTCCCTTTAATGGAATATTGAGCTTAAAACCTTCTTAGCAGTTACAAATAAAACTGCTGTTGTGTGAATCAGAACTTTGCAACATTGCCAGACATACAATGAAAGATACATAATTTACCAAAGTGTATGACATGTAACCTGTCATGCTAATTTAGAGGATTGATGGGGGAAGTTTTTTATTGGCATATCTAAAATGTATTATTTTTAAACAGAAACACCACTGGGAATGACTTGTGCTTAGTGGTGTCACTTATGCCCTGTACTCAATATAACTTCCTTTAGAAGAAATACTGCACATCCTACTTTCCAATATTAGGCCAGCTCAGGGATTTCAGGACCTGTTTACAAGCTCTCAGTCTGTATGCCTTTCCTTCATGGGATTTGTGTATGCATAGGAATTTCTGGCCCATCTAAACAACTGTCTTCTTATTCGGCCATAAAACGGTGCCTGGTGCAGTACCTCAAATTAGGATTAATTACATTTTAGTTTGAATCAAATATAAGGTACTGTTTTATTTTAAAAAGAAAAAGGGAAATATTTTTTTTAATTATTTTATTTAAATGTAGCCTATGGGAGATCACTTGAAGAAGAGCTGAACTAGTTCCAAATGTTTGAGCCACATGTGAAAGCAAGTGCTGTTTGACTAAGTCTTGGGATCATTACACCTTTTTTGCATCAATGTGTACAGACTCCTTTTTCTTTAGGTATAGTCTATGGGAAACCGCCTCCCCATAATTCTGAGCTTTCTGGAATGCAGGTTTCCGGATAACGGAACCTATAACTGTACCAAGTTCATACCATGTTCATCCTATTAAGAGTAGCAGCACTCCTTCATTGTGTAGCTGCTATGTGAGCAAGATGCTACATAGCCCCAAGTATAGGAATGCAATGCCTATACAGCTCCCAATAAAATCATTTAAACTGTCATAGAGTTTTATTATTTTTATATACTTAGTGCAGTCTGTTTTGAACTGAGCTTCTGTCTACCTATAGCATTCCATTAGCATTTTTAAATATTACAAAGTGTGCATTGATGCTGTAAATGTACTACTTTTTACTAGGCAAAATATTTATATATATATATTTTTTTTTTTTCTGCAGTGCTGTACAATAAATGGGTTTATTGGGTTTATTAACATAAAGAAAGAACATACAGAATTAAATTGAAAGTGAACAGAAAAGGATGCAAAAGATGCAGGGCTCTGTCCAAAAGATATTGCAGTCTAAAATATATATTTTTTCATCTTTACTGTACAATTTGTATTGTGATCTGATGTATACATAAGTGCAGTAAAATACTGTACTCATAATGCAGTACGGAACAATAGTTTAGCAGGTGATCCCCGCCCAAAAACTGTTTTTGCTCAATGAAATAAAGTTATTTTAAGCAAATCCCCAACATACAGTACATTAATTACAACGTCAGTGGGATTTTAACGTTATTTGTAAATGTACTGCATTGGCAATTGATAGAAACATCTGTTTAATTGGTTATGTTCTCTACAATACTGGTGACTCATGAAACTGCAACAGAAGCCAGCTTCTGCTACAGAGCAAATACTGCTCAGAATTGCAATTTAAAAAATTGTATAACTGATATAAACATATAAGAAAGTGCTTAGAATGGACTTTTCTATTATTATGCATTTTTTTGGGTTAAAAAGATTAGGATATACCAGACAGCACAAGGCAATACAAAAATAACATTATACATTCAGGCTGGTGCAAAATACTTTTAATGCATTTATAATTAAAACATAAATTGCTTAGAATTGACTTTTCTATTATGCATTTTTATGGGTTAAAAAGATTAGGATATACCAGACAGCGCAAGGCAATAAAAATAATTTAAAAAAAATACTTTTAATGCATTTTTAATAACTTAATAATTAAAACATAAATTGTTTGTAGGATCCCCTAAATGTATGCATGTAGCAAATAACTTCTCTTTATTAAAAGCTATGTCTAGTTTCACCCCAGGTTAAACTGTACTGCAATTCTGATCAGTGTTAGAATTGAAAGTGTGAAAGCAATCACAGCAAAATAATTGGATTGGTTTTTTTCTATGCTGAATAAATAACACTGCCTTAGTAAGTGTTACATAAAGAAACATTTGTTCATATTCACAGATTTCCTTT
>CM044432.1:44352130-44368073 GCA_024363595.1 Xenopus borealis | reverse complement strand
AACTTTTGAAGTGGACTATAATCTTTCTGTTTATAATTGATTCAATTGATGTTTTGTTAAAATGTTGCAGCTTACTATTAACAACAGGAGAGTTGTCAATTTACGTCACATCCTTTTTAGAATAGTCTGAAAGGCTGTTTTCAATTCATGCCTATGATTAAGTATCTTCGTATATGAAACGCGTTAGGATTTTTTAGCTCATTGGAATAAAGACTTTTTATCGGCATCTTTTGGCTCCTGGAGTGCGTGTCCATATTTATGCAATTGTATGTGCTTGTTCTCAAAAGACAAAACTTGTGACCAGTATGTAAGATGGCTAAGCCACGTGGCAGGAGATGCATTGGGCTGGAACAGCTCTGGCTAAGACTTGACTTGGAGGAGGGCACTGAAAGCAATATATCCATGTTTACAAGTGAACATTTTAAATCCATCCAATATATGTCATGCTTACAAGGAGATATTAACAAATGATCATTCTTGAACAGTTGAAGAAAGAAAAGCATGTTTATAAAATGCTTCTTATATCTTTGGCCAATTGATTCTGACTGAATGGCTAGGTTTGTTTCCAAGTAAACACAGTCCTAGATTTTCACAAAGAAATTTCTGTCTGTTTCAATTACTTTGTGAATGTCATCTTCCTTCCATGCAACATAATTTCTCTCAAAATGCTGGCAATGCACATTTTCCAGTAATTCAATCTGCAAATAAACCACTCCTTCCTTGTTACAATCAAACTGGTCATACTGGCCAATTGGTTTGTTTTTATGGAAATATGGAGAAAGAATTGACAGAACAGGGGTTACCTGCTGATATTATTGTACTGAGCAATAACAGACATCAGTAAGGGCAAGTTATTAGTAAGGACAATAGTAAGGGCAACACATCAGTAAGGGCAAGAGTAAGGGCAAGACAGACATCAGTAAGGGCAAGACACAACAGTAAGGGCAAGAATTTGTTTTTTTGCTGGTATCAAAAGAGATATACAATAACGAATACGAATCCTTGCCCTTTATAAGGCACCAGTAAACCCACAGCTAGGTGTACTTTTTGGTTGTTATAACAAATAAAAATGGTAAGCTGATAAATAGTATGGATGAAAAGATGACTGAACTGGCACAGTTTAAACTGGAGACAATGTGCTTATAAATGTATATGAGAAATATGTATAAATACAGTAGCATAACTACCGGGAGAGCAGGGGGTGCAATTGGACAATGGCCTGCACCTCCCGGCAGATCGTGCCCAGCTGTAGCTGGCTGCAGCCAAGAAGAAAATCAGCACAGAGGTAGGTGGGGGGGCGGCTGCACGGCCCACACCAAGGCCCGTCCCCACCTAGTTACATTACTGTTTAAATATATATAAGGTACATACTATACAATGAACTAGATATTTTAGAGAATACACTGGCATTACTTGAGGTTATGTTTGTTTATTAAAGTGCAAAAATTGTTTGTCACAGATAGAATCACCTAAAAACAAAAATATCATAGAGAACAACATTTTTATGTAGGATTCAATATATAAAAAAAAAAACATCTGCAGTGCCTGGGTGCAGGTTATATAGGCATAATGCAAAACAGGCAAAGTACTGAACTCACATGTCAAAGAAATCTGCAAAAAAGGATACATTCAACTGTTTATTTATGCAAAGACCTGTAGGTGTAGTAAATTGCTTGCTTTGTTACAATATATAAAACGCTAAATATATAAATATATATATATATATAAAAACAATTTAGCTTACTCAGACCAATCAATCTGTATCTTTGCAATTATATCTTAAGAGATTCAAAAACATATCCCCCGCTAAGCCCTTGAGGAAAGTACATACCCACTAGTATATTTTTAGCAGGTAACCTTATGCATGGGGTAACCAATAAAGCTGAAACTCACTGGATCACCTTATGTGGGTGCGACAAGGGTTCAATATTCCTATAAACACTATTCTAAAAGGTATCCAGTAATGGGCAGGATTTACAGATACAAATCTATTTAAACTACAATGCTCTTTCTGTCCTTTCAATGTAATTCTGACAGCAATTATTTACAGCTCTGAACACTTGTCATACATTTTGGATTTAAATTATGTTTGCCATTTGATCATTCTGTCAGCCAAGACCTGTCATTCATCATTCTGTCCGTGATGACACTCTGGAAATCTATATTCCATTGAAAGTCAATAATACGTTTCTCAAGAAACATTCATCTGCTGAGAGGTCATTCTTTTGTCTAAGTCAATCTTAATGATTACAAAAGTTTCAGTATGTGGTTTTTTAAAATGGAAAAAAACGGTATATTTAGTTCAATGTGCACATATACATAATATTTCAGAGTTAACAAAACCAGGGTGATTTTATGCATTACGACTCTACCTGGTGGCCAGTGGTATCAATGAAACCACTAGATGTAGAAAGGAAAACAAATTGTTCAGATTCTGATCAGACAGAAAGAAAAAACAAACAGCGAGATCATCTTGAATAAAATGGAGTTGATCCATGTGTTTGCACAAATAAAGGATGTAATGGCTTCTGTTTAGTATCAAAGAAATCACAATTAGCTATATTGGAACTCTGTTTTGGCAGGTTTGTGTATTCAAGCTTATGGCACACTTCACACTTTGTCAGTCACACTCCCAGGGATCAGTTTACTGATGCTCCTAGATTGTGCTCATGTTTATTAGAACATTTTTTTGTTTTTTGTTTTCTTGGAAATAAATGGGCATACAATAAAACACAGTCTAAACCTATCTTAAGTTTTTCTATGATTGTATTAGTTTTACTAAGCAAATATTGATGTGACTAAAAATGCACAAGACTGTATATCAGGGGCATAACTAGACAGAGGAAGCAGACCCTGCAGCTGCAGGGGGGCCCAGGAGGCATAGGTGCCCAAATAATGAGCAATTTCAACATTTATTGGTAAAACAGGGAAATCTTTGGATTTGTTGGGGGCCCTAAAATTCATTTGCTGTGGGACCCAGCAGCATCTAGTTATACCACTGCTGTATATTATATGTAAACTTGGTAAAGATTTAGTAAAGCTAGAAAAAGTCTAGAGTACAAAAACAAACCTTTAATGTCACAAAGAACAAAAATATTCTATTATTCAAAATGGGGTACATCATGTACATAAAAATACTAAAATCATAGGATAAGAACTACAGGATGATATATTGAAATACATTAGAAACAGAGAAGAGATTAAATACAAATCTTGCTACTTTTAAGAGATAAAACAATTTAATGGTTAAGGTTAATGGTCAAATTAAAGAATATTGGCCTGGAACAGAATATTTGTACTTGGATAGATTAACTAGATAACTAGCTGAAGGATAGATTACAAAGAGTGGTGTTAAATAGAACACTTTCTAGTTGGACCAGCGTTGTTATTGAGGTACTGCAGGGCTCTGTACTGGGTCCCTTGCTTTTCAACTTGTTTATTAATGACCTGGATGTGGGCATTGAAAGTACGGTTTCTATTTTTGCAGATGATACTAAATTGTGCAGAACTATAGGTTCCATGCAGGATGCTGCCACTCTGCAGAGTGATTTGACTAAATTTGAAAACTGGGCCGCAAACTGGAAAATGAGGCACAATGTTGATAAATGCAAAGTTATGCACTTTGGTAGAAAATTCTGCTAATGCAAGTGTTACACTAAATGGGGGTATGTTTTGGGGGTTGCCTTAATTTGAGGACTTTTGTACATAACAAGTAACAAGCAAATAAAGTGATGTGTTGCATGAAAAAGGGGATTAACTCAAGCAATGCAAATATCATTTTGCCTCCTTGTAGGTCCCTGGTAAGGTCTCATCTGGAGTATGAAGAGCAGTTTTGGGCTCCAGTCCTTAAGAGGGATATAAATGAACTGCAGAGACGTGCAACTAAACTGGAGGATTGAAACTAGACTAGGGTAGACTGTCAGGTTGGGGTTGTTTTTTCTAGAAAAAAAGATGCTTACAAGGGGACATGATTACTCTTTACAAATATCTTAGGACCTTATAAACAGATAGCAGGGGATATTTTTTCCCCATAAAAAAGATCACTGCACTGGTGGCCCCCTCTTTAGACTACATGAACAGAACTTCATTTGAAGCATGAATGGGTGAGTAGGAGAAGAAACCAGGTGATGGAAATAGGACAAAGGCATTGGAAAATTACTGACAAAGTAAAGTAAAGGATAAAAAAAAAAAACAGAACAAAAAAGTATAAAAAAAGGGAAGTAAAATGTAACAAAGTGATGCTTCATTGCGGATAAGATTTAAAATTCAAAACTGATTAACAATTTATATTAACTGGCTGTTTCTGCCACCAGATGTTGATTTATTATGATATAATTCTGTACATTTGAATATTATGCTTAAGTGACCTATCTTTCCATATACCTGCACATCTAAATAATGTTAAAGTTTAGGCAGAATAGGTCCAATCAAAATGTAAAGTCTTTCATCAGGTTCTTCTTCATTATATTATATCTACAAACTGTTGGTTGAAAATATGCCCTGGATAAACATAATATTATGTTTATGAATAATACAAGAATATAAATAAAAAAAAAACTCAAACCAGCAATAAAAAATGGATAACCAGTTCAAAAGGTGTACAGAGACACAAGTCTTTCTAAGTGAAAAAGTAGTAGGATGCAAAAATTGATGTCAGGGTCACTGGCTAATGCGATGCTTGAGAAAGCAATGTAAAAGAAAAAATTCTTATGATAGAAAGTGAACAAGTAAAGTTTTCTTGATCAAAACACTTAATGGGCCAATGTGTTAAATAAGCAAAAAAGTAAAATGATTAACAAAAAAGGCTGTAGGTACACAAAATACACACATATTAAAAAATCACCCCTACATGTCTAGTTTGTTTCAATTAAAAATTCCATACCATTGCAGAACACAAATTTAAAACCAACGACTTCTATAAATAACTCCAGGGAATGCTTCCTTCTTGAAAAATTGCCTGCTCTTTCCGAAGAAAGCTAATGTGAACTTGGAAAGGGCAATTAAATTGTCAGAATTAACAAATTTGTTTTTAACAAGAAGATAGCCAGAAGTATAGTCGAGGGGCTTGTATTGATCGTCAGAACAGATAACATTCGTCTTCAGGTATTTACACTGCCACCTTCCCATTAGAGGCTGCTTTAGACTCCATCAATCCCTGCAGAAAAGGTTTGGACTTTCTATCTGAATGCATTCTTAAAGTAACTAAAATCTATTTGGCACAAATATCTGAAATTGAACATTCATTGTAAATTATATAATTCCACAAACAGACAGAATTCTGTCTATCGGAAAACCCCAATAGTCTTAGCGAACTTTCAATTTCATTACATACACCATTTACAATTCCCTCCACAAACCTCATAGCCTATTACGTTAAAAGAAATTTCACACTATTTCTTACAATTTCTTTGTCTTGTAATTCATGATTTTTGTGACATTTAATTATTCTCTCACTTTTTTTAATCTTTTTCCTGTCCAAAACACTTAGGAGCTCAGGGGTGCAGAGTCAACCCTACCCATTGAACTAAAGGAACTATATCACTGGACTGTCACAGTCGGCACCCAATACCAGAACAAATGCCAAGCACCCTGGTCTCGGCTCGTGCTTCACAAGTAGTGTGACCGCCTATGGCTTCGGGAGGAGCCCTCAGCTACTCAGATGCCACCTGGACTTAAACGAGAGGTGCAGAGCAGGAGTTCTGGCCAGCAATGGGGCACGACTGTAGCCGGAATCTTTAAAGGCCGACGGTCACGGTACAGGCGGAATAGGCAGATTCTTGGTCAGACAGGCCAGGTCAAGTCAGGCTGATAGCTAGGAGTCGTCAGGTAGGCAAAGGATGAAACCGGGTGATCAATCAGAAAGGATGAGGCAGAATCGATCGTCAATAATAGGCACGGGTCAAGATACAGAGAACAGAGTAGTCAATAAGCCAGGCAGGGTCAAACACAGGTAGCAGATCAGATCAGAAGCGTAACAGCACAAGATAAAGGCACCATGAGCAAATCATTTCACGGGCAATGTGAACCTATAAAAATTCCCCTTTAAATATTTAAATTTGGGGCAATTGCACGCTAACGTCATAACGTCAGCGCGCCTGCGCCTTTAAGAGGCAGAAGTGCGCGCCGCGCACACACTAGCGATTAGGGCTGCAAAATGAGAGGAGCTGGGTGTCACTGCCGCGCTGCTGGGTATGGTTTTATTACATGGACTTACTCAGGAATTATTTTTACCCGGTTCAGTAAATCCATCATTATTACTCTTGGGAAAAAAATTGACACCAGCCATAATAAGGGGTATATTTATTAAGCATCAATTTGAAAATTTTAATTTTTGAAATTTTTTTTTATGGTCAAAATTCTCAAATTCGAATTGTGAATAATCCAAACCCTATTCGAATTGAGTCAAATTGAGATTTATCAAACCTTACCCCTTTAAAATGAATTTGACAAGTCACCACCTAAAACCTATCTAGTTCATGTATAAGTCAATTCAGTGACCAATTTAAAGTTGTTACTAGCCTTCCTGATATTCAAGTTTTTTTTTAGAGAAAAAACTCGATTTGAGTTTAGTCGAATTCAATTTGTATTATTCGGGTCGTTCATATTCGTTTCAGTTTTAGATATGATTTTTTTTTATTAAATAACCCCTAAATTGAACTCTGAATATATTCGAATTCATTAGTTAAAAACAAAATTCACATGAATTCGAAATTCGACCTTTGATAAATGTGACTAAGGGGCAGATTTACCAAATTTCCGTGAAAAATTCGAAGTTCAAATTCCGATCGTACGATTTTATCGGACATTCGAATATGCAAATCATCGAATACACAAAAGTCTAGCGTATCAAATAAATCGAATTATCGGATATTCAATAATTCGACCATTCGATGATCGAAGTACTTTAACTTTAAAATTTTATTCGACTGCCTACTTCGCCAGATTGAATCTACCAAATTGCAATAGAAGCCTATGGGAACCTCCCCATAGGCTTTTTTTCCTATCACCTGCTTGAATACCATTCGTACAATCGAACGCCTCGATCATTCGAATCGTATGATTTTTCCGTGAGATCGAACGATCGGTATTCGATCATACGATTTTTTCGAGAAATCGAATAGCGAAGAAAAAATAGCCTAAAACTATTCGATAGTCAAATGCTTATCGAATTTCGGCCGAATTCGAGGGCTAAAATAAATTTGCCCCTAAATGTTAGAGATGAACACAAGCCAAAAATAAACAAATGTAATAATTTCTCAAACATGAGATGAATCAAGAAAAAAAACCATACATTTTTAAATTTATTTTTCAAATAAATCTGTGTTCAAGTGTTAACTTCATAACTAAATACAGTTTATTTTTTGGCTTGTGGCAGAAGACATATGGATATGTTTTCACCACAAATGTATTAAACAAAATGTATACGCTATTTACAAATTTCTTTACTGGGCCATTTTTTATGTGCATGTTCAATTTCAGTGACAATCAGACTATTGCAACAATTTATTTTTGAAAGAAGATGGACATTCAAATATAATGTCTTGGTTAACAAAATTGGTTCCCAGAATTAAAAATCTTGGTTCCATGAGAACAGTGTTAAATGGATACAAACATTCCTAAAGATGTCTATGAAGATTCTCATTTACCCAGGTCATAATGTACAGTATCCAGTAGAATTAAGTCAAAGGCAATCGAATGATTTTTTAAAGGGGAAGTAATTCAACCATCGAATATTCGAATAGAATTAAATTCGAATATTAGAATTAAATTAGAATATTTGAATGAAATTAGAATATTCAAATCAGTCGAATATTCAAAATTCGATGGTCGAATTTGCCTTATTTGCATATTCAATATTCAAATCTTTTTGAAAATTCGATCAAATTTCGAATCCTTCATGCGAATTTGATAAATCTGCCCCTTAGTTTTTTTTTTTTTAAACATTTCACCACCCATCCAAGTGGCTTCTTCAGTTGAACAGAAGAAACCATCTGGACGAGTGGTGAAACGATTAAAGAAAAACTCAGAAGCACATTTTTCAAAGGTCGAATTATTTATACATTTTTTTTTTTTAATATACTCAAAATTCGTTTGGGGTGTTATTTATTGATTATCTGAAACTCAAACTCAAATCTAATTCGAATCAAATTCTTTAAAAAAAACAAAAAACAAAACTCGACAGTCAGGAAGACTAGTAACATGTTCAAATTGGTCCCTGGACCTATTGACTCAGCAAGTTTTTGGTGGTGATAATCAAATTTTTAAAGGGCCATGGCTTGATAAATCTTGAAATTAAAATTTGAAACGAGTTTGAATTTTTCACAATTCAACTTTGACAGTTTTGACCATAAAAAATTGAAAATTCGAATTTTCAATTTGACTCTTAATAAAGTTGCCCCTATATGTCCAGTTACCTTTGAATTAATTGTAAAGAATGCTGCATTCCTAAAGATATTATATTACAAATATACCCAGAAAAATGCTATCTAGAAACTTGTAACTTACAGGAAAGGCCATTTCCCACAGATTTGATGGTTACTTAGCTGCATTAATCCATATTGGTGGGATAACAATCCTATAGGGGTTTATTTAATGTTATTTTTAGCAGAATTAAAGTTTGGCGTTTCAAATTATGGAAAGATCCCTTATTCAGACAACTCTAGGTCCAAAGCATCCCAGATAATAGATCCTAAACTTGTAAATAATTACTATTTAAAACAACTTTCTAAAATGTTCTAGCAATATGTTTAGTTTTACTTTATTTCCAGGCATATGATTCTAGTTCTTGTACAGCAAAAAACTAACAATATACACCACACCAACTTCCTTCTTATTTAAAATTACATACACTGGTAACAGCAACATGCAAATTTCTCCTAGCCAAGTGAAAAACAACCCATTTTGTTCTCTTCTTTGTCTAGTCTATTATTCTACTTATGTTGTAGAAACAAATCTTTAAAGGGGTTGTTCACCTTTGAGTTAACTTTTAGTATAATGTAGAGAGTGATATTCTGAGACAATGTGCAATTGGTTTTATTGTTTGTGGTTTTATAGTTATTTAGCTTTTTATTCAGCAGCTCTCTAGTTTGCAGTGTCAGCAATTTGGTTTTTATGGTACAAATTACCCTAGCAACCCTGCATTGATTTGAATAAGATACTGGAATATGAATAGGAGATGGACTGAATAGAATGATAAGTAATAAAAAGTGGCAATAACAATACATTTGTAGCCTTACAGAGCATTTGTTTTTAGATTTGAAAAGCTGCAAAGAAACAGAAGAAAATTGCAAATCATTAAAAAACTATGAAAAATAAATAATGAAGACCAATTGAAAAATTTCTTAGAATTGGCCCTTCTACAATATATTAAAAGTTAACTTGAAGGTGAACCACCCCTTTAAACTGAAGGGTTGATATTGGGATCTGCAACCTTGACTCTCCAGCTGTTAAGGAACTACAAGTCCCACAATGCAATGAAGGAGTCTGTCATGATTCATAAAGGCAAATGCATTGTGGGACTTGTAGTTCCTTAAGAGCTGGAGAGCCAAGCAAAATGATTTTATGACATCACATCTGTGGCACTTATTGGGTGAGAATGATGTAGAAATATGAATAAATAGTAGAATCGCAAATGTGCTTCCAGAAGACTGCAAACAATATGTTTAGTTTTGTGATATTGTAGGTGCAAAAACCAGATAGACAGCATGAACATACTTTTACTGCACAATTGCCATCAACATCATCATTTAATCTTGTAATTATCCGAGTGTTTCATCATGTATCATGTTTATAAAAGGTTAATATAATAAATATAACAAGGGTTAATAAGGATTTATATCAAATGTAAAGAGCCCAATGTAAATTGCACATTAGCTCTAGAAATCAATATTTCCATATTCACTTTAAAATCAGGTCATGAGTATTTTCATTAGTTGGATTAAATCATATACTTCCCATCACTAAGTGATCGAGATGTACTAAGTACCCCTAATTCAATGAAAAAATGAACAACAATAAAAAGCAAAGGGAAAGATAAATTGGTCTCTGGGGCAAGAAGGTTAGAATAAGAAGAAACAGTAATAGCACCACCAAACTCTCTATGGAAACAATATATGGATACATACATTGTGATTTACCGTTGGGAATTCTAAAGAAGTTTTTCCAAGGAAAGAAAACTTCTTTGCACAAAGAGCGAAAAGACTCTGGGTTAATGGATACTCTCCTTGTAGAAGTCATAAAATACTGTAGTTGCACACTGTAATGTAAATGATGGCATGGCAAAGTGAAGAATGTACACACAACAGCAAATCTATATTCATAAAGTGAGTGCAGTCCAATCTCTGAAGGATAGAAACTAGCAAACTCAACAAATGTCTACATATGTTTTAGTACATTTTTATTGAGCTATGGAGTGCTCCCACAACTTTTCTTTTTTGCATTTTGTATTGTAATGCACACAGGTATATCATTTCTACAATATTCCTACATATATCATTGGATATGCAATGACACTAAAGAAGGTATAGAATTCATCTTTCAAGCAAGATAGATCCTTGTCAAAAGTAAGTGACATAGTGTATAACATGCAAGTACATTTTTCAGCCTTGCCTGCACAATGACATTCAATTTACCCTCTACAAGACATCTGGAAAAAAAATTATAATTTTTTTAGAACACACTTGGAGAAAAAATGACATACTTTTTTATTATTTGTAAATAGCCATTGTTCTGCAATTATAAAATTTGAGAAAAAACCACACAATTTGGTATGTAAGACCAGAGAGGTTTGCCATATAATCCAAAGGATCATGGGAAAACTTGTTTTTTCAACAAATGTTCTCTTCAAGTTGAATTCTGCTGAAATTGGCTTCTCAAAAGAGCAAACGTTTAAATAAAAATTAAGTCTACTAAAATCAAAAATGAAACCATTCCCAAGTACTCCAATAAGTTTTGTACTCTCCCTTTCCTGCTGCACTGCAAGTTGAATGATGTCATCCCTAAGAAGTTCATGATATGAACTATTCAGCTTATTAATAATTAATATTATCAGGGGTGGCAGCAGGGCATACCGCTGACCTTTGGCAGACAAAGTGCCACAATCTTTATGGTGTCTAACATTAAAGTACAGATAATTGTAACTGGGCAAGCTCAGAGTCATGCATAATAAACAAAAAATGGCTGTTCACAAACCATAATTAAAACTAAAGGAAAAAAAATATTTTTTGAAAATAAATGGTGCAATGCACAGAGTGTAATATACTGACAGTAGCACTATGAAATGCTGAACGTAGATAAAAACACTGCAAATCAAAGTTCAGCACCTGTAGAAAAGCCTACAAAAAATCAGACACACACCCAACACCAACACAATATTCTTGTGAGCTTCCATAGGTATAGAGTCTACAGGATAGACTGTTAACTCCTACACTCTTATGCAATGGAACACTCACACAAACACTACCACAAGGGAATGCAATTGGAAACCCCTGTGTATACGGTCCTAAAAACTGGACAGACTGAATGTTAAGTAGCATTTCATGGAGATGCATGATCCAAATTGCACTTGCATTGCATGGATTGACTTTTTTGAGCTTAAATGTGTCGGTAGTAGCACTGTATTTCACGTTGAAGTCACTTGAAGTTGCTTTTCTGCTACAAAAATCTCCCTGTGATATTAGTCTGAAAAATATTTGAACTAGGAATGTTATAGTGCAGTTTTTTAAATCATTATTCCAGCGCAGAGGTATGGAAGTCTTTAACAGTAAAGCTCCAACCATCTACAGAGGTAGCTAATAAGGATAACTGGTTAAAAATAACACCAATCTCCCATGGTTTTAGAAGCAAATGGGGGGTTAACAAAAGTGGAGTTAAATTTAAAGTAAGTTAAAATATCAAGTGTCAGATTGCTAAATATGTCTCAGACATTACAACAATCAGACAATTAGAAGTGCTGTAAGTTTGTGGTCATTTTCTATAATCATTAATGTCAAACTTAGAAAGATGGAGATCAACTCATGAAATTATTTTACTCCAACAAAACAAAAAACAAAAGCTACCATTCAATTTGCCCATAGAATTGCCATTTAATGATTTCGAAGGATAAATAAGTTACCTGTTTTTAACTAGACTCATCAGGCAACTAAACATCCACACTATTTTGTTAAACCATTTTATGGGTCCCAGTTGGATCCCGTGTTGCAACTAATGTGCATTTGTTTTAAGAACAACTGCACCATAATACATCTGCTGAGAAATAACCCCATTTCTAGACTTTAGAAAGAAAACATGTTTAGCGGTTAAAGTCAAGAGCTGTATCGCCATTAAAAGTAATGTTTCCTACGCAGTGCATAAGTGGGAAAACTATACTCTCTGGGGCCTGATCTAAAACTACTAATATTTTGACCAGCCCTTAGCGACTCCCAGCAAAAAAGTAAATCTGTACAGAGTTAGACTTCACATACTTTATGGCACCGTCCGCTGTTGGTGTTACCTTTTTTGAGGGAAAAAAGCATATCTAAGAGACCGTTAAAAACAACAAATTCAGTTAAGTGGCCCCTCAGACAACAGTAAGGCAACCATACTTTCCAGTAAAGACACATTGGTTAACATTATAGGCAGCTCCTTGTCAGCAATGGAAACTATATATTTACCAGACCATTGTATAGTGAGGGAAGCTTCAGAAATGAATACACTTTGTCTGCACTTGAACAGTATCAGTACAAAGTTAGAAACACTATTGTGCCAGCCAATGAAAGCACATCAAGATGTCTATGAACATTCTCATTTATCCAGTTCATGATATACAGTATCTAGTAGAATTACGTCAAAGGCAACTGTACATTTAGCGTTTTTCTTGTTTCACCACTCATCCGAATGGCTTTGTCAGTTCAAGAAAAGTGGTATGGAATACCTCAGCATTTAAACCTTTGTAGGCAGGGTCGGACTGGGAGTAAAAAGCAGCCCTGGTAAAAAAATAAAAGCAGCCCACACATACATGCATGCTGGTCTTACTTATACACACATGCATATTATATATAGAAGTGGACACACTCACAGGACTTAAGGCATAAAAAGTTTTGGTTGGAACACCAGCCTTTTTTTTTTTATTTTATTATTTTTGTGCCATAATTATATGGTCAAAGACCAACCCCTCAGTGACTTCTAAAATACTTTTCATTTACAGTAGGGGGTACATTATCTCTTATAATACACAAGTGAAACTCAGAGTTCCCTTTATAACTCAGCCTTGTGCCTTTATACGGTCACAGAATAACCCTCAGTGATTTCAAATATCCTTATCATTTACAGTGGGGGGTACATTATCCCTTATAATACATGATGTTACTCAGAGTTCCCTGTATAACTCAGCCTGCAGCAGTTCTCGAAGTACCACTGGTGGCTGTGATTACAGGAAATGTAAAGGCAAAACAAAAAACGGTCCTTAACTGCTCAGCAGGGGAACAATCAAACTTTCAAACAACTTTTCTTTATTCCAGCTTTCTCCCCTTTCATTCCTTATTCTGGTTCTTCATCTTCACTCCTATTTATTCTGCCCCTTTATTTTTTAATCGATCAGACTCTTCTCCTTCTCTGTCATTCTTTGGCTTTTTATTCTTTTGTTTTTTCATATTACTTATTTTACATTTCCCTTTTTTTACTCTTAATTTCTCTACTTTACTCTTCAACTATCTCTGCTTTCTCACCCTCATTTACCACACTTTTATCTGCTTGTCTTTTTTAACCCTCCATAGCTATCTTGTCCCCCTTCCTATGATCGTCTGTGCTGGAAAGTTACATGTGTTGGAGGAGAGGGGTTAATGAACAGACCTGTGCTGCCGGCAGCCAGTAGCATACTACTTGATTCATGACTGAACAAGCTTAAGTATTTAAGCCCCGGATCCATCGTTGCAGGAATACAATAGGCTGGGGGAAGGTTCATAGTTCACGCTGTAGCCAATCACTTTCTCGAGTTGCCGAATTGGGCAACTACTTTGAAAGGTTTTTCCTGCCCTATACAGTCCTGCTGATTGCTCTCTGCTGTTTGTGAGTATCCCTCTGTTAACAATCACTAGAAAGGGTTTGCAACGCTTGTGGTGCAAGCAGGGCCCCCACAGGTGAGGGCCCAATAGGTCCAATTGGCCTAAGGCTGGCCCTGCCACATCATATCTAATTAGACAGCAGGCAGCCCACTTATACACAGGGCAGGGCAGGAATTTGCCCGAATGGACTGATTAGCTGTCCGGGCCTGCTTGTAGGTAGTAAAGTCACAGACATCCAATCACAATGGTTCCATTGAACTTTAGTAAGGTGTTGGCTGAAACTCAATGGTACCATGAATTTCAATGGGGAAGGTATTAATCTTTCAATGTACATGACTGTAAGTGTAAATTTATTTGAAGCCACCGAGGTAAGGATGTCAAAGCGGAACTGTATGTTGATGACAAGTGATGTCCAGGCCCCCTCCTCTGTTCAAGGATGATTTTTCCATTTTGGCATAAATGGCCACTTTCATGCCTCTTTCAAATGCTGGGGAATTCCCTACCACTTTGGTTTAACTCAAGAAGCCACTCAGATGAGTGGTGAAACATTTTCAAGAAAAACTCTAAATATCCAATTGCCTTTGACTTCATTCTACTAGATAATGAAAGCACATCAAGATGTTCTACATAGCTGTTCAACCTTTTAGGTTGCTCCCAGAGCACCAAGCATGTTTTAAAACTTTTTATCCAAATAATTAAAGGCTTGGCATAATTTAGTAATTGAATCACAACAATTCAAAAAGCAATTATCTATGATAGTTTATGGTCAAGTTCTGAGGCATACTGTTAAAAGCACTGTTTTCTATGCAGCAATGCAATTCACAACCGAATCAATCAGTCCCACAGCATATAAATAAGGATTTTCTATTTTAAAATTAAAGAAATGTCAACCCACTGGACACATATTAATGCTGCATGGCTGATGAGAAAGAAATGAATGTACACACTGCATAATTACATCAAATCTAAAGCAGAACTATGTTAGGTTTATGTATTATCTAAAGCATTCTAAATGAGTAAATCACAAGCAGTGGACAACAAATTAAACTAACAAAGTATGAGATGGAACAGTTGTACCTTAAATATTGATGGTTGCAAAGAATTTTAAATGGATGACAAAAAAATGAAAGAAAAAGGCATGTGCCTGTGTGTGTTTAAGCAGCCATAATATTAAAGCACCCACAGGGAGCAACTTGTGATGTTATTGGTCTGCTAAAATGCTTAGCTCTACGATTACTACCAATGTGTTGTTGAGGTATACCATAGTATTTTTTTTTCAGTGGCCACACTTCTACTAACCATGCTCTATGGCTGATTTGAGGGTTGCTTCAGGATGTGTCGATCCAAGGGGGTTCCTCACAAATCGACGTCGGCGCCTCAAGTCATCTTCCCAGTAATCAAGTCGCCAGAACTCACGAGGACGACTACAACGAAACACAGGGAGCACACATGTTAACTATTATTTAACAGCATGATACCTGTCCTTTTTTACAGAGAGCTTTGTTTGTTTGCTTAGCTCTTCTCCCCTCTCTTCTCACTCATCATTACAAATATTAACAGCAGAAAAAAAAAAAAAAACTTCTTAAATGCTTGAATATGTCTATCATATAAGGAATAAGGTATCCTCCAATAGATAAGCTTCAAAATGAAAGTTAGACAGTTGTTAGTATTCATCAATATCCCATCAAAATACTTGATGCAAATTATTGGGTACTCTCAGCAAATTAGGACTATACGCATCCATAATAAAGCAAACTGGGCAACAAGTTTGAGTTGAAGTTATAAGTTTATTATATCTGTATAAGCAAAGGTGAACATACTTATACTTTGTAAGCTAACTCATTAACCTTTACATTTACTTGTCGTAACGAAGAATTTTATTTAAAAAAAAAAAAAAAAAAAAA
>CM044432.1:44306364-44322370 GCA_024363595.1 Xenopus borealis | reverse complement strand
TTTTTTTTTTTTTTATAGTTTTTGAATTATTTTCCTTCTTCTTCTAACTCTTTTCTAACAGTTAATTTAAAGATGAACAAACCCTTTAAAAGAAAACTATACACCTAAAAAGATTTTTTTGAGCAACAAATATCAAATTAAGTGCCCTTTTACATCTGTTGCCTTGAAACCACATTTTGTAATTGTCTGTGTGCTGCCTCAGAGATCACCTGATCAGAAATACTACAACTCTTAGGGGCACATTCACTAAGGGTCAAAGTGAATATTCAAATAAAACTTTGAATGTAAAAAATTCAAATTTCGAAGTAATTTTGGGCTACTTCGATTATAAAATAAGCCAAAATTCGATTCAAATAGAAAAAAAATTTGAATTTTCGAATATCAAAATACTGTCCATTTAAAAATCGTTCGACTTCGACACCTTAAAGCTACCGAATTGCCATTTTAGCCTATGGGGGACCTCCTAGAACCTGTCCTCAAAATTTGAAAAGTCCTAGACTTCGAAGGATTTTGCCGAAAATCGTTTGATTTGAACAATACGATCAAATGATTTTAATTCAATCGTTCAATCAAATTTCTATAGAAAACTGCCATATCTGATCGAAAAATGACCACCCCAAAAAAAATGTAATGGTCGAAATTCAAAGTTTTTTCACTTCAAAATTCAACCATTAGTAAATCTGCCCCATATGTAACAGGAAGAAGTGTGGAAGCAAAAGACAGAACTCTGCCTGTTAATTGGCTCATGTGACCTAACTTTATAGTTTGTTTGGGATGTTTGTGTGCACCGTTGAATCCTAGGATCCCAGGAGGTTGTCCTTATTTTTTTAAATGGCTATTTTCAAATTAATTTACCCTATGGCACATGCTACTAAAAAAGTATATTATGAAAATGGTTTATTTACAACAGGGGTGTCCAACCCTGCGGCCCGCATGCGACCCGGGATGGAGATGGAATTTATTCATCCCGCTCCCTTGGATATTTTCTTCTGTGCAGCGGAGTTTTCTTTAGCTCCTTCCCTTGCTGCTCGCTTCCCCCTCCCTTGTCACAGTGCTGCCGGATCATATTACTTCAGCTGTGACAGGGAGAGAGAGCACGAGCAGCAGCCAGGGAGCATCTGATTGGCCAGCAGCACGGATTCCAGCGCGGGAGAAAAGGAAGCAAGGAAGGACCTATCTATCAGCATAGCATTGCAGTCTGCAGCCTTATACTTGTAAGTGTGTCATCTGTTTGTGAGTTCTTGGGGGTATTTATACCTGTACTTGCCCCCTGTGCCATCTGTTTTTGAGTTCTGGGGGTATTTATACATGTACTTACCCCCCTGTGCCATCTGTTTGTGAGCTCTGGGGGTATTTATACATGTACTTGCTACTGTGCCATCTATATGTGAGTTATGGGGGTATTTATACATGTTCTAGCCACTGTGCCATCTGTTTGAGCTCTGGGGGCAATTATACATGTGGACGTACTGCTGTGCATCTTTTTGTGAGCTCTGGGGATATTGTAGTTCATTTCTCTGTATTTCCTTTATTTTTTTTAAATCAATTGTTATGGATTTCATGTGCGGCCCCAGAAAATTTTTATTCTTCGAATGTGGCCCAGGGAAGCCAAAAGGTTGGACACCCCTGATTTACAAGAAGCAAGGTTTTACATATGAGCTGTTTTATGCAATATCTTTTTATAGAGACCTACACTGTTTGAGGGGTATAGTTTTCCTTTAATAAAACTTAATAGGATTGTATTGCCTCCAGTAATGATTCATTATATCTTTGGGATCATGTGCACGGTTCTGTTTTATTATTACATAGGGGGGGGAAAAGGAAATCAATTTAAAATTTTTAATTATTTGATTCAAAAAAAGTCGATAAGGAGATGGCCATCCTGTAATTCTGAGCTTTCTGCATAACAGGTTTCTGGATGACAAATCCTGAAATTTTAGCTAAAGGTCTAATAAAACTGTCAAGCATGTAGGATTACATAGAATCATTTAAAAGCAGGAACCCTAATAAAATGACAGTTTTCAATTTAATCCAAGATTAAAACTTGTTCTGCATTCCACTCTTTCAGCCTTTATCACCCAACAGATATGTTTACAAACTTCTAAACCAGACCCTTTTATAGAGAAATGGATACTTCTGCCTTTCAAAGTCTTTTGGTGCACCTTCTTGTATTGTTATTTTCTTACCAATTTAGCATCCTCAGAGCAAGAGAACCAGACATATACCAAAACGGTCTTCCCTATAAACAAAACAGGGATTGCAGAATATTTTGTAGATGGCACGCTTTGTCAAACACTAACAAACTGTTATTGTTGTGTGATGCACAAGCGGTCTACCTTGTACCAAGGATAATACTGTTTATGTAACACTTTAGACTTTTGAAATAGAAATCATACAGCACAGAAAATAAAATGTAATAGTAGAAAAAAATTACAGATGAGAGAGGCATGGTAAACATATATCATTTTATAATATGGAGTTAAGATACGCACCTTGGATTTTTAGCACTGTATGTGTTTAATGTAAAAATATTTATATATTTGGAGTTAATACTCCAACAAAATCTCCAATGGGATTTGAAATTCAGTAAAGCTTTTTACAGGTTATACACAGAGATTTTAAAGCATAATGTCAGCCTTACATGAGAAGTCTTTGCTGAACAACAGGCCAGTACAATACTAATAAGAACAACAATAATACATTAGTCCAGCCCATATCTTGAATAGGTAATATAAAAGGTAATGACAGGCCAAATTTCCATTCTTTAAAGACCAACTGCAAACAATACTGTACCCCCTTCAACCAAGGCAGACATTAATAGCTTGCCAGACAGTAAGGTCAAAATGGTCAAATCCGCCTGATCAAATGTATTGCAACTCAGATAGGTGCTCAATGTTAAGTAGCTTTTGCAAAATCTAATAAAGACCTTTTACAGAATAAGGAGTACAGAAACAAGATCATGCAATATAGCTTTATCTCTCAATAAAGGTCTGAAGAAGAAACTGGTAATATAATTAGCCTAGAGATATCCCAGGACTTGCCGTCTATATTTTATTTCCAAGTTCTGCTCCGACTGGAAGAAAAGACGCATCACCAACGACAGCGGTATTTATTCATGTTGTGAAACGCAGTACTTAGAGGTTGCACAGGATAATTCTATAGATAATTTGTCATATTTTGAACATACTTTTCCTACTTCCATCTAATGCAGTGGTCCTCAAACTTGGCCCTCCAGCTGTTAAGGAACTACAAGTCCCATAATGCAATGATGGAGTCTGACAGCCACAGTCAGGCAAATGCATTGTGGGACTTGTAGTTCCTTAACAGCTGGAGGGCCAAGTTTGAGGACCACTGATCTAATGCTTCACTGAGCACTCAGAAAAATTTTAATTCAGAACTTCAATTTTATTATATTCAACAATATACTAGTATGGTATCAGTTACCCGGAACCCGTTGTCTTCTGTCTGCTGGACAGAATCTGCACAGAGGGGTAAGTAACCAGGGTTTTTTTTTTTATTAAGAATTATGCTTGACCTGTACCTGTATTTATGTGCAATGCACTCAGCAAGACTTATGCATAGCACTTGCTCCTTCTTTTTGCTTAGTGCAAAACAAAATGTCCTAACGAATAGACATGAGCAAGCTTAGAAAATGAAGCATGCACTCTTATTGAAACTACATGGAATCAACAAACGAAAAACACAAGTATGGGTCGCTTTACCGTTCTTACACAAGTGTTTTACAGTGCTGGATCTTTCATGCAATGCACCATAGGGGAACTCGGGAAGTCCTGTATTTCCTATTAGTTTGTACTCACAGC
This sequence comes from Xenopus borealis, assembly GCA_024363595.1. Lineage (NCBI taxonomy): Eukaryota > Metazoa > Chordata > Amphibia > Anura > Pipidae > Xenopus > Xenopus borealis. The sequence continues at coordinate 44,318,549 of CM044432.1, read as the reverse complement.
GCTGCATCTACAACTTGATGCATTCTACCTGAGATACAGTAGGTGCTTCTCTGCAACTGTGTGTACAAGGTGACTAAAAAGCACAGGCTGTTTTATCTCATGTGTTTCCTTCTGGTTTAACGCAAGAAAGGAAACGTATTTAAAAAAACCTCTAAGAGCGCATGTGAAGAACACTTGTGAACTTCAATGTCTGTGCCGTTTGTTTAGCAGGTTTTATCTGTGCGTTGTCAGTCTTTAAAAAAAAAAAAATGGGAAGTACTATAAAAGAATTGTGAACAATTTGGTATTTCTGCAGGAATTACTCAATAATATGGTGAGTTATTTAACTAAGCCACAATAATAAAAAAAAATCCACAATCTCTTTTAAACTAACAAGACAAAACTTTTCATCTTATTGTTAATACCACAATTTATGAGTAATAAATGCTGGAAATGCAAGTAGTATGAAGTTGAACTTGAATAATAAATTAAAAAAACATCAACTGCAAGCAAGAATAGTGAATTTAGCAAAAAAAAAGAAAGGTTTAGACACCGTAGATAATTTTGAGGGCATTAGAGTGTTCCCTTGTGATAACAGATTTTCTTGTAACAACATTATGGAAAGAATAGAAAAGAAATTGAATTAAAATGTTGTACTGGTCCCAAGTCCATAAAGACCCATACATGGATATTTATACTTTTTTTACATTGTAAAAGCATTTGATTTGATCCAAGATTCTTATATTTCCTAATTCTTTAGTCTCTTCCAACCTTTGATATGATTAAACAAAGCACCGGTCAATGCCTTGCACCTTGTTTAAGATGATAGTTATTATAACGGGAGAATACCCAAAGTCTTTATAAAAAAAAAAAAAATGCAGTTCATTCTAAATTCATTATGATCACCGTAAAAAGGCAGGGCATCCCAAATATTAAAAAATATTGCCTAACAAGAGAAACCATAAATATAATAAACTTTCTATTATACATTTATTACAATGCTCAGTGCTTTTAAATGTTATCTGTAAATACAATTGCTATTGAAATAACTCCTGGTTTTTTTTTTTACTACGTTCCCCAGCAAAGTCAATCAGCCGACTTCTCTTACATTGTTTCAACAGTCTCAGCCACCAGGGTAGATAATAGTAAGGTACAGACAAATACAGACTAATAGAATTACATATACAAATAATAAAAATACTATTCAAAAATTGCTAAGTTTCTTAAAATTATGTTTTCTTTTATTAGGCCATTTTTTTGTGTTGACATTCCCTTTACAGCCTTTTAAAGATCTATTTTCTCAGCAAGATAGTAAAGCACCACCTGGAAAAATGCATAATAGCTATAATGTGCAACTTGAGTATATAAAGGTATGGGATCTATTAACTGGAAACTGGATATCCCAAAAGCTCCAAAACACAGCGTGGCTATTTTCCACAGCATCTATTTATAGAGTTTTTCACTGTAGAAGTAGCTGTGTGTATGTGTATAGTAGGAGAGCTACATATATCTATATAACTTAATATTGGGCAGCACTCCGCCTTCAGAGCACAACTCGGGTGCACGGTAAAGTGTTCAAAATAGCAAATGAATGACCAGCAACTCCGAGATATCTTGTGAAAAGTCAAATTATATTGTGAAAATACATGTAAGCCAATATAAGATTATATACAAGATTACATATAAGAGTATATATATATTTTTTTTTTTTTTCGAATGGTTTTGAAGACCACTTCGACCAGTGAATTTTGTAAATTCAACCGAATCAAATGATTCGAACAAAATTTCATTCGAATATTTGATCAGACTGTCGAAGTACTTCCCCTTTAAATTTTTATTCGACCACCTAGTTCACCAGATCCAAGCTACTGAATTGGGTTTTGTTTTTTTTTCTTATTCGAACATACGACCAATCGAACTGCAGTAAAATCCTTCGAATTCGATATCCAAATTCAAAGGATTTCACTTCACATACTGAAATTCAAATTTTTTTTTCAATTCGAAATTCGACCATTGATAAATCTGCCCCTTAGTCATCATGGTGAATGCATTTTAAAGCAACTGTCAACAAAATATATTGAACTGCAATTGTGAAATATTATTACCTTATTGAAGAGTTACCCCAAGCTCCATGCTTGTCTGTAAGAATATTGATAATTTTCTGTACAAGCTGTGTTGCCGTTACATGATCTCTGTACTTCGCTGCTCTTATTAAATGGTCACACATTTTTTCTTCCTCCCTCTTGTCTGCAGTATACTGTGCACACTGGGACTGGAAAATAAAAGGAAAAATTGTTAAGTGACATCACAGATCGTCTTTACATACACACTTCTTTCCCAAGACAGTAGGTAAAAGTTTCCAGAACTGATTTGGTTACAGATAAACACTGGATACATATGTGAAAATGATCAAACCCTACAGCCCAAAAAAAATAAATTGACAATGTTTTTGTATAGTTTCATTCAGCTTGCACTTCTCAAGTTTATTCTTCATGATTTTAGATGCTTCTTTCCTTTCAAAGTTTCTATACAGCCCGAAAAGCTACAACTACTCTGCAAGCGTCCAGTTATTAATATTGACGTACCTCAGCACTTATGTTAGACCCCAAAAAAGAGCTTAGTCCATTTCTGTATCATGGGTGACCTTTTTTCAATGCACAAATCAGCAAGCTCCAATAATATTCAATAAGGGCACTCAGACACGGGTTTATTGCAATAAATATATTGCTTACAAACATAGGTGTGCAGTAAATCATTTAAAATACTAGGGGGGGCTAATTCACTAATTCACCAGAGTTCGCTTTGCAGACATCACAACACTTCGCCAGGCGAAAATTCGCTCAGACAACACTAATTGACTAAAGTGCAAAGTTTTGTCCAGGGCGCCGAAAGGTGGCGAAGTTGTGCTAGTGTTGCCTAATTTGCATAGGCGCCAAAGGCTGGCGAATTTTCGCTAGCGTTAGTCACTTCTGCCGCTATGTTATAAAACAAAATACAATGACATATACAAAAATATCACAATCGTGCATGTGACATGTTCCTAACAGAGAACTATTGGAGGAACCTCTTGCAACAGTTATGAAAACATAGAAAAACAAATCCTATAAAAAAAAACAGTTTTTGTTTACAGTTGAACAGTTACGCTTTACATCTGAAAAGCAGAATACAAATAGCACTGATTTTCGATGATCTACTCTGTACAGGTGAAGCGTAGCATAAGTATATGCAATACTCAAATTCTGTTGAAAATGAAATTATTAAATACATGATTTCAGTTTTCTGAATTGGATAGTTTACATAGACAGACAAAAATCTGATTTGGTACAGGGATATTTTTCAGTTCATATTCTTACAAACAAAATATGTGATGAGAAAACAAATCCAGTTTAACTGAAAACGCATAATTGCGACCCGAATTCTACCACCAAAGCAGTAAATGTTTCAAAGTGCTCTCTAATGGTCTAATGGATCAGTCTTTACAATTTGAACAACAACTTTTCATATCTGACATATAATCCATAGATATAAATCACATTAGGGGTCTGTTCTTTACCGATTATCAATCTCTGTCTCTTTGTGAAACATTAAGGTTGCATTTAACCTTAATACAGAATACAATGGAAAAACGTTATTGGCAAGTATGTGTATTTGTACGAACCCCTAATTATATTTATATCTATTTTTTATTCTAACAATCAGGTTTTAAAGCCATTTTATTTTTTACGACAATGAAAACAAAAGCCTAGGGCAAAGTGAATCGTAGAAGGCCCAGAAGGAAGTTATTTTCTTAAAGGAACAGTTCAGTGTAAAAATAAAACACTAGATAGGCTGTGCAAAATAAAAAATGTTTATAATATAGCTAGTTAGCCAAAAATGTTATGCATAAAGGCATGAGTGACTGGATGTCCAATACAATAACCAGAACACTACTTCCTACTTCACAGGTCTCTAACCCTGTGTTAGCGACTTGAGGGGGGGGGGGTCACATGGGACATAACTGTTTAGTGAGTTTGCAACTGATCCTCAGCATTCAGCTCAGATTCAAAAACAATTATGACCTATGTGCCCCCCCCAGTCACCGATTGTTTACTGCCTGGTAACCAATCAGTGGAGAGCTGCAAAGCAGGAAGTAGTGTTCTGGTTATTATGGTAGACATCCAGTCACTCCAGCCTTTCTTTATACATTACATTTGTGGCTAACTAGATTAGAAACATGTTTTATTTTGCACAGCCTATCTCTTTACACAGTTTTTATTTTTATACTGAACAATTCCTTAAAGTGTTTTAAAACGATAAGTCAGTAATAAAAATGATACATTCCAAACATGATAAATTATAAATATTTTCATTTAAATCCTTCCTGGTCTTTTTATAGGCAGGAAAAATGTTTAAAATTTATTTTCTTAAGTTTTTTAAATAATAAAATATAATATAAATGATATATTCCAAATACGATAAATTATAAATTTTTATTTGAAACCTTCTCAGTGTTTTATAGGCAAGAAAAATGTAAAGAAAAATTACATTTCAAACAGGAACGGTCTGCATGGACAAAAATGCATCCATAATTATTTTTGACAAACAGTTTTTTTAGTGATGTGCCTAGTTTATGAATAGTTATTAGTGTGCATCCACAACCTAATTTTCTCCCTAATGTAGTCTAAACAACCATGCTGGTGTTTGCCAATTGTTGACTTATGATGGAATCGGACAGTTACAGAAGGCGAAAGCTGTCAGTAACTATTAAGTAACTATACGAGTGTGTTGATGCTGCAAATAAATGAAAATTCATTACCAAATAATTAATTATAAACAGAACTGTAACATAAACAAAATAAATTTATAAATATAAAAACGGTCCACCTTTATAAATTCATACAGAACCAAAACGCAAGAGGCATATTTACTTTTTATGGTTTTCTAATTTTTTTATTGAAACAACTTCGACATAACTTCCAAACAAATGATCCGTCTTAATTTACTAAAAATTCAACATAACAATTGTACATATGGGAAAAGTCTAGTCAAAATCAAGCACAAATTCCAATTGCGTGACTTTTTCGAATTGCTTCCTAAAAACCCCAGATTATTATATTATTATTATAAAACTACAAATTAATACGATTACTGAACAAAAACCAACATCAAACAGCCTGAAAATATTGAGAATCATGAAGGCAAAAAATATCTTTCAATTTAAAGGGACCATTTGCCCCTGACTTTTAGCTGGAGTATTTTTGCATTCAGATTTGTAGCAGCTTCAGATCATAATAAATCTTTAATAATTCAAGTTTTTTTTCCTAATAAAAAAAAAATTTTGGCTTTTTTTCCACTTTAAAACTCAACTACAAAATTCTATAAGCCCCATAGAAAAATAAATGCTAATTTAATAAACTTAGTAAAAAAAAAATCATGGAAATTATATTTGCTTTATTGCATTTGTTTTTTCAAATGTTATACAACGGTTACCCGATTCTATGACAATAGAGTTGTGTAGAGTACGAACGTGGATTCTCTCATTTCCATTTCATGGCAATCATATAATTAATACCGGGTGATATTAAAAATATCTCATAGGGCTAGTTTGAGTGATTGTACTCGTGACAGAAATAGGTATAAAATAAGCAAAATTGATTACTACAAGCACGGGGCAAGCAAACCTACACGCACAGAACAAATCCTTTACTATTTTCAGTATGTCTTCCTTGTGATCAGGGAGTAAGGATTTAATGATCTGAACGCATTAAAGCAGCAGTGTCAGATAAATTAGTTGTAAATAATTCAAAAGGCAGTTAGATTGAATATACATTTACAGACTCCTTGTTCTTGTGCCATTCAAATTACATTGCTAGTGCTGCAGCACAGTCACCAGGAGAAAAAAAAAGTCTGAATGGAATACAGAAAGCTGGAGGCGGCTGAATGCACTATATTTTATAAAATGTGCAGTGAAACCCAATAACATACAAACTTAAATAGTAGAGGTAAGGGGTAATAGATGTTCTCTATATATAAAAGATATTGAGAATGTTACTCACACTAGTATACCTGTACATAAATATGTTAAATTAAAAAAAAACACAATACAGTACAATGCAGTATGTTTGACAGCTGTATACACAGTCAGCATGCAGTCATACATCCTTTCAGGAACTAAACACAAAAATATTATTTCATAACAGCGAAGTTGCTATTATATGGCAAATATAAAAAACAGATCTCAAACTGCTCATGTAAAATTACATGCACCAAAATTAAGACATTATATTTGTCCACTTGACCTCTGGTTTTTAGATTGTACCTATGGAATTCCCACCACCTCACCACAAAAAAAACCCACTTGAATAAACCTAAAATGAAAGTCAACCAATGGCAATGTCTGTCAGGCAAGCTCAATTCTGAAGTGATGTGCCTGTCATCCTGGGCCTGAAAGTATTGATTTTTCTCAGCAAGGAAACAACGTAGGCCAATGAAACAGATATAGTATCATCCTCTTGATAATAGCCATCAAGGTTACCAGAGGCAGAACACTTATCAAAGTATCTCTTCCATTTCTTATTGTTTTAATGGACTGCATGCAATGTGCCAGCTTTCAGATCTGCAGTTCTCTAGCCATTTTTTCATCCTTTGTACAGATAATTACGAGATAACTTTACAAATTAGTTTGTAGGATTTGCTCCAGAACAAATATGATACATTACTGTGTGCTGTATGCTCTTGTGCAGATAAAGGTATGGCAAATGCTGTAAGAAATAAATTATTGATTTATACAAAGACTACACATGTTAATGTAATAAAATGTAGGAATAAGCTAGAAATGTGGGGTGTTTAAGGTCTACATTTTAGAGTATTTTTAAAATACATATCTAGGGAATCCTCGAACTCAGCTTACAAATGAAATGAAAATATGAAGTACATGAAGTAAATTATATGATAGCTTGCCATTCTCCTTTACAGTGACTTTGCATAAGTATACAGCCCACTTGGATTTTCCCCCATACTTGTTTGAGTTACAACTTGGAATTGTAATGAATTTAATTAATATTGTATGTCTACACAACATAGTCAGTAGGAGGAAAACAGCCAGTTCACAAAATTGCTTAGAAACAAAAAACTAAACTGCAAAAGTATTCAAAACCTGTGACACCCCTGAATTAGCAACTGCTTTCAGAAATCATAGGAAATATCAATAGGAGAATAAGGGCAGGAAGGGAAATTGCATGACTTTGTCCCAAAACAAGGAAAACATTTTCCCCCTTTCCACCCCTAATTTGCATATTACCTCCCAAACTGCAGATACGATCTGGAGCTTGAGGATCAACAGACCCTAGTCTGTTAATGTTAGGATAACAAGAGTAAAAGGAAAATAGCGAGATTATCTGGGTGTTATCTTGGGCACACCTCAAATGGGTCTGGGTTTAGGTTATTCTCAAACCCTTAACCAGTTGTCATGTTTCTTCCCCTATTTCCTTTTATTCAAATGAACTACGTACTACCAGCATGGGACCTGTTATCCAGAATACACGGGGCCTGGGGTTTTCTGGATAATGGATTTTTCTGTAATTTGGATCATCATACCCTAAATCTACAACAAAATCATTAAATAAACCCAATAAGATGATTTTGCTTCCAGTAAGGAATAATTATATCTTAGTTTGGATCAAGTACAGGGCACTGTTTTATTACTCCAGAAAAAAAGGAAACCATTTTTAAAAAACTGGATTACTTGGTTATAATGGAGTCTACGGGAGCAAGCCTTTCCGTAATTCTAAGATTTCTGGATAATGGATCCCATACCTATATTACTCTCTTATAAATAAATAATTAAATAAATATGACAGTTAATTTACTTTGACCACTTCCTGTAGTGGCTATCATCATTCTACTAAAGGAAACACAGCTGTGTGCATGGTGAGATATAGTGTCTTCATGGGAATTGAGTGCATGGAACAGACTGAAAATGTAAAAGCATTTTAATGGAAGCTGCAGATGCCTGTTAGAGACTGGCTTGAGATACTAGCAGTCCAACTTGATTCTTTAGTATAGTCACAGATATCCTTCACTGTAACATAGGGCACAGACAGAATACGTTTCATTATTGTTTCAGAGACTCCGTATGTTTATCTGAAGGTTTTCTATTTTGACATTGTAATGTACTGCCGGTATTTTCATTGCTTTTACAAAAGGAAACCTTCACACAGCCCATTAGAAGAAACTTATATTCTAATTAACTTGTGTTCAAAGCATTCGGTAAAACAGAGCTGGGACTTATTAGCACTGGGAGATACTTTACAAATAAGTAAGTTTCTAAAAGGGCAATGGCAATAACCATATTCAGATCCCAATGCTTAATTTTTTACTTACTTGAGATGGAATTAGAAAAAGTATAAACTAACCTTAACTCTACAAACCAGATTATAGACATGCCTAATCCCATAAATAGTGATTTAAATAACTTTATGAATAACAACATATACTACTGTAAAGACAAGCACAATTTACTTCTGATGTATTTAATTTTGCATGATTTATGCAAATCAAACACAATCCACTTGGTACACCCTTATACCTATTGGAGGGGTACTCTTTCCTCTAACTACAATCATATCTAATCACAGAGAAAGTGCTATATTGTAATATTTATCATTAATCAAAGCAACTGTATCTAATAAAGTCATATGAATAGGAGTATGGCTTTATTACATTTACTCATGCTTATTTAATAATACAAGACTACACTCTAGTTACCTAGCCAAATTCATTTAGATTGTAAACTCATTAACATTGAATTCCATTTATAGACCCTTGTTAGGGGATTAAACCTCAACAAAAGAAGATAGAAGATAGAAGATACAGAACTTGCAGACAAACATCCTTTTTCAACTTAAGTTCAAACTACTTCTCACCTTGAACTTTAATAATGTTACAAGAACAGTAATACCACAACAAAAATACTTTAAAAGTAAATAAAATATAATGTACTGTTTCTCTCCACACTACTACAGATTATCTTAACAACTTGCTGTGTAGTAATGGGGGCAGCCATTCAAAGTAAAGGTTACATAGTAGATGTCACATGCACTATGTAGCATCCTATTGTATTCTATTCCACAGTGTATCTGTTAGTTGCTAAGCAGTCTGTGCTTTTTCTGCTTTTATAGCTCGAATGGCGGCCCCTATAGCTATACACTAGCCTATTTACTTAACTATTATAGTCTGTCTAAAGCAAACACAATTTGTACCAATGCAAAGCAACAGTACATTCTATTTTAATTACTTTAAAATATTTATTTTTTGTGTTAGTGTTCCTTTAACAAAACTCAACTTTAACACACTTATTTTCAGTGTACTGAACAATTATCTTTGATACGGAGTCCTGTTCATTTTACCGAATATGTGGAAAGCTACTTCTCTTGCCCCCATCCTTGAGAGTTTCCTACTACATGGTACATCCACTGTCCTATTGCTACTTCAGCTAGAATCTTGTAGCGGGTCGGGTACCTGCAGGTACTCGCGAGTTACCCGCAAAAACGTGCGGTACCCTGTGGGACGCGGACAGAAGTTCCCGGGTGCAGGTATAGACTCGGGTCGGCGGTTCTGCGTGTTTGCAGGTCGGGCCGAGGGTCTTCTCAATAGCGATTTGTACATATTTTTCTGATCACGCCTACTTCCAATGATGTCATTTCCGGTTACAATGACAACACTTCCTGATTCTTTATTGGCAGCATGACAGCACTTCCTTATTCTTGATGGTCAGCGGGTCGTGGGTTTGGGTTGCGGATAAGGTACTTGTGGGTTGGGGTCAGGTAGCGGGTCCAGGTGGGTAAGAATGCGGGTCGCGCAAGAAATTGACCCACGCAGGACTCTAACTTCCGCATTAAAGCCAAAACAGAATGATTCCCACCATTATATGATCGACTCTAACCCTATCCTGAATACAGGATTTAAAAGATAGTGACCTTTAGTTCTGCACCCTGCTCAACCCCTACCGCTCAATAAATAAAACATTTACAGTGAATATTTGAAATTTTGCAAATACACAAAAAAAATCCATGAATGTGCATTTAGATAAAACTGGGTTTTCCTTAAAACACAAGATGACCTCCTAGAAGATGCAACAAAAATACCTACAACAGTAGCCAGGCAAAGAATGAAAAATGTTTAAAATACAAAACTGAGCTCTTAACTCCAACACTCTGCATCTTTTCCTTGGAAAAAAAACATGCTAATGAATGTGTGTGGTACTAGCCCATGTCTTACATTTTCTTCAGCATCATCAGCATCATTGAAATAAAATTTAGAAAAACATGTTGGCACCTATTCTTTTTTTTTGTGATAAAGTGGAAAGCCACAACTATAGCTTATTTATTGTGGGCTAATTTAAATAAAAAAAATAGTAGTGGCACCCTACCTACTGAATGGTACGATGAATACAATTATCAACATAATTTAAGTGAATAATTATAATTCATGAAGTATGAAATACTATAGGGATGAGATTTGCATCAAGCAAATCAATCCTTAAGTACAGCTGCACAAAGGTAGGTTTAATATAGAACAAAAGCCTAGAAAAGAGAACATTTTAGGCTTTCAGTAAGTAATAGAGGTGTGCATCATCTAACGACCTTTTTCGCATTAAGAATCCTATTAGAAAGAAAACACTAAAAGGTAATTGAATTTCCCTCAGTTATCTTCATCTCTGTCAGCTCCTGCTACAATAACTTACTCTCTAGAGCAGAGATAACTCAATTCCATTCAGCTAGCATATGTTATGAATCTCTAAACCAAACTTGTCTAAATCATTCTGATCAGTTATCAAGGTTGACTGTGGATATGAACTCTGACAGGGAGCAAACATAAATTTAGTTTTATCTATTTAATAATTCACGCCTTTCTGATTTGATCGCAAAATTGAAAGGCACCGCCAGTAATTTTGTATTTACAGGTAATAGGTGCAGATTACCCGATATGTTTAAATTATCTGTCCTGTAGAGCCATGAGAGGTCCAAATATCAATGAAAAATAATATTTATAATAACCAGAATATCCTCTACTTACTAAGAAAATGTTTTCTTATTTACAAGAAATATAAAAAGGTTTATTTTTACATTTGCTTGAATTTAGCACTTACAGTCTTACATAGGCTTTTGGCAGAGAGCCTTGAAAACTGAGCACCTGCACATGGATTCTTTTGTAACAATTAAAGATAAGAAAAGATACAATAATAACTATTTAACAGCAGGTCTTTTGGGGAAACAGAGAGTCACAGCTGTGTTCAAACTTTCAAAACCTGCCAAATTTTGTGAAATGGAAATGGTAATTAGGGAGTGTGGACATAAAATGAGCTGTTTTGCCTCTCTGCACAACTTTTTGTCGCTTTTTTCAAATATTGGGAGGTATGAGCTTCTTTTTAAACTTTGCTATCAAAAGTGGCAAACGTTACCGGTAGGTATAGAGATGAAAATAGGGTTGATTCTTAGAGATTTCTTCCAGTAACTTCTCTTTAACCAGAATGAATCTATTGGGATGGCCTGACCAGGGTAAACAGGCATTTATTTTGATTTTCAAGGTCCAGAATGCTCTTTTAATGTAGGTTTTGGTAAACAAAGAGAGAGCCAAACTATAAGGGGCTGATTTACCAAGAGTCGAAGTGAATAATGGAATAAAATTCGAATTAAAAAAATTCAATTTTCAAAGTAATTTTGGGCTACCTCAACTATGGAATAGCCCAAAATTAGATTTGAATAACAAAAATATTAGACAAGTTGAATTTTCATTGTACTGGCCCTTTAAAATCCTTTGACTTAGAAACTTTGCCACCTTAAAGTGGCTGAATTGCCATTTTAGCCTATCTGGGACCTCATAGAACCTATCCTGAAAAAGTTCCAAGAATTGATGGATTTTGCTAAAAATTGTGGAAAATCGAATGATGCAATAGAACGATTTTTATTCGATCGAAAAAGCCCATTTAAAAAAACTTTGAATTTCAAAGTTTTTTCACTTTGAAAATTCGGCCCTTAGTAAATCTGCCCCTAAGTCTTTTGTTTAAGTACAAGATCCTTTTGCATCTGATTTTAATAGTAATTATGTGCATTTAAATTACATAATGGAATCATTTTTTTTTTTTAATTTTGTGGGCTAAACTAAGAAAAATATGAACCTACGGGAAAGTCATATTCTGTAAGAGAAGCTCTGTATAATAAGCTGTC
>CM044432.1:44240009-44254947 GCA_024363595.1 Xenopus borealis | reverse complement strand
ATTGTACATTCCCAAAGGCACTAAACAAATAATGTCTCTTGCAGAAAAGCATCTAAGACCTTTTCCTACTGTCTGCGAGCTTATGCGTTTTTATTTATACATAGTCAATTATCTTGCAGTTATTTAAAATAATTTAGCTCATCTGTAGGTTCATTAAACATTGACTATATTCATATCCAAGTTGCTGAGGAGTTTCATGACCATATAAAAACACAAGGCTGAAGGCCTTGAAGAACTCCAAGGTAACTTCTAAGATTCTCATATTTTGCAACTGGGGCTACTTTATTTATTATAATACACAAGTTTCAGTGAGTCATGTGACAGAAATGACATCATAATTCAACGTTTCTAAGGATATAATTTACAAGATATTCACAGCTTTTGTGTATTATATGCAGCTATCTACCAATGTTATGAAAATATTAATTGTCAATTATCTACCTAATATATCAACCCATTTCCTAATATGAAACAGACATCTTGCGGTAGTGAAACAATTTGCTCTGCTGTTGTAGTGCTCAAAAGTCAGGCTCACATGATTACTGTGCTTAGCTGCAAACCACAGACACACATACAAGCTAGGATAATTATATCAGCCAATGATTGGACCAAGCATGGTCTTTTAACACTACACGTCTTTCTAATACACAATATTAAAGGGATACTGTCATGGGAAAATGCATTTCAAAATGCATCAGTTAGTATTGCTGCTCCAGCAGAATTCTGCTTTGAAATCCATTTCTCAAAAGAGCAAACAAATGTTTTTATATTTCATTTTGACATCTGACATGGCGCTAGACAATTTCCCAGCTGCCCCAAGTCGTAGAAGTCATAGAATTAAAGAATAAAGAAAATTCTTGTGTGTAAAATTTCATTAAAAAAACGGCTTTGTATATATTCCTCAATGAAGAATCCAGATGAGAGAGGAACAATGTCACATCAAGTGCCTCTGGGTTGTGAGGGATAGAGAGGTTTGAGTTTAGAGTTTGAGGTTTGAGTTTAGAATAGACAGACTTTCCGGATACAAGCAATAATATAAATGTACACTTTTTTACACTTAAAATATTTCTTACCTACCATATCTCCAGGCATATCTAGGGCAATTAAACCTCAATGCAACTGAATTAAAGATGTTGGTTTGGACACCTATGTTCAGGAGTATCTAAGAGAGCAAACAGGCATTTTCCCTAGCTATCACTCAAACTGCTTTTCAGGCTAGCCCCTCCTTCCAAGGTTGTGGGGCCATCCTAGGTGGGACAATTATCTGGGGCCGATTTATTTTTTCCATAAATTAAAACCTCTGTATTGTTATATCCTTCTTTCCCAGACTTGTCCTTCCCATGTGTACAATCTCCACAATTTTTCCCAAGTCCTCTCTCCCATACAAATCAATGATACCCACTCTATTCAGAAAAAAAAAAAGGCTCTGTTACTTGTAGATTTAGGCTACCAAGTAATTAAGTCATGACATAAAAGTCAAACATTATGTTAGTATATTATTTTTTAAGAATAATCTTTAAAAATTGAATTATTTCAGATATACCACTATATCCACTCAACATGTATAAAATATCAATGGCCACACTCTGCTGCTTGAGATTTTTTAATTGTGACCTAATTGTACAATTAATTGTGTAATTAATTTCGCTCCCAGATTTGCAGTCTATTAGGACAGTTATTGCCAACATTCCTAGACATACTGGAAATTGTGTACATTGTAGGCAGAAGTTACATCATCTGTGTTGATTGCCGGACTTTCATTCATCTAAAAATATACTGAAAAGCATCTATTATTTAAAAATTTAAAAGGGGCAATATGGAGATATGCTGGGCAATAATTAAGACACACAAGGGATCCAAAAAGTACCGTATGTTGATACAAAAGTTTGAGACATTCACATGCCATTTGAATTAAGCTGACCATATTGCATTTACTCTTGCCCTTCTTTCACAGCTAGTTAGTTAAGGTGGCCATACACGAAGAGATCCGCTCGTTTGGCGATGTTGACAAACGAGCGGATCTCTCCCCGATATGCCCACCTTGAGGTGGGCGATATCGGGCTGATCCGATCGTGGGCCCTAGGGCCCAACGTTCGGATCAGTATGGGCGGTCGGATCGCGGGACCACATCAACGAACAGATGCGGCCGCGATCCGACGGGATTTTTAAACCTGCCCGATCGACGTCTGGCCGACTTTCGGCCAGATATCGATCGGGAAAGCCCGTCGGAGGGCCCCCCACACGGGCAGATAAGCTGCCGACACAGTCTGTCGGCAGCTTTTATCTGCCCGTGTATGGCCACCTTAAGTCTGTGTCCTAACCGGCCACCAAAGTGGCAAAAGTAGTCAAACGCTTAGCTCAATTAATTACAGGGCACAGATTACTAACAAATAAAATCCTACAGTGAAAGTATGTTGCCTATGATACTTTGGAGGAATGAAAATCAAAATGTGTTTGTTATTAATGTGACTATTTAAAACTCTGAAGCTGAAATGATGGGCATGAATACATATTAAATTCCCATAATTCAATATTTTGTAGGGACACCAATTGCAACAAATAATTTTAAATGAAAACCAAAAGGTATCCATTATAATGATCACTTACATTTTCAAGGTCACTTCGACTGCCCAACCTAACAAGTACCTTTGTTTTGGCCACAGAACTGCTGTTCTTTATTAATCAAGCTTAGAAACACATGAGGTCCTCTGAGAAACGACCACGCATATGCATCTCAAAGAATTGAGGCCGTGGAATCTGCATTTACAGAAATCAGCAGCCTGCTCCAATGGAACATACCAAATCAGTGCACAGGGCTACAACAAAGGACAGAGAGTAGCTACACAATTCTTGAGAATTATATGAGCAAATATTGGGCAGAAGAGGGTGTATATTAATTATAATTACACTTTAATTGAACAGGTACCAGCACCGCACAAGGTTGGAGCAATTATGGCAATTTTTTTAGAAGTAGAATGGCTTGGTGACATGCATTGTTTAACTGGATCGGGGTAAATATGTACCAGTTTTAGGCCTTGTTCTAGGTAGACTTGCTCTAGGTTGTTCAGCTTAGTGAAGTGATGCTTGTGCCAAAGATTGTTTTTTTATTGGATTCAGATCAGGGCTTTGACTGGGGCAAATAAGGACAACCACCTTTGTGTTATAGGTTCAGGGTTACTTTTTTTTGCTGTGTTTTAACCAGTTGCCCAATACTTTCAAAAGAAAGAGTCCTCCAGTATGATGTTACAATATATATGGTGTATCTGAGGGGAGAGCATGCTTAGATTTCTGCCACACATATTGCTTTCATAAAAAGCTCAAACTGTTCTGGATAAAAGCAGAAAACCTCAGTCATTCTTATGCTTTGCCCAAATGTCAGTTTGAAGCTGAAATGATGGGCTTGAATACATATTAAATTCCCATTATTATTTAACACTGTCCCTCTGAGCAATTCCCTGTTGTACGCCATCCTCCTATTCAGGCTAGTTTATGCAGAGCTGCTGATATGGTTGGTTTATACCTACAGTTAAGTATAAATTTAAGTGGGGCAATTTTTCATCAGAAGCGACTGTGCATATATTAAAAACAGCACAATGGTACAAATACAGTGTCAGCAAATCAAAATTGAAAACTTGCTGAAATGTTACCTTTCAGAAGATTATAAAGTAGCTAAAAAACAATGAGCCAAATATCCGTCAATTTCCTAAAATCCTGATCATACTCTACTGAGGCTCTATGAGACAATTTGAAAATTGATGGTTGTGTCATCCAACTAATTAATGCAAGCTGCTGTAAAATTACTTAGGCCAAAAATAATTAAAAAACAATATACAAAGCAGTAACACTCATTTTGGAAATACTGTAAGTATTGCTTTTTGCTGCAGAAATAAGGAAAACCAAAGTGATAGTACTGGGTATAAGTTTTGTTTGAAAAATATTTCAGGGTAGGATTTATTTATTAAAAGAAAGTTGGTTAAGGGTTTGAATACTCTTTACAAGAGGAACTCGGGGAAGAAAGGGGTAACAATGGATTGAGCAAACATCTTTCCTGTGGAATTACATTTTTTATTAAACAAACAGTTGATCAAGGACCAGCTGATGAAGAGTTCTCTTCATAATGTTCGAGGTTCAAAAGAAACATGGTATATTAGAGCACAGGCACCTTGAAAGCATTTTTCACTAAATCTTTTTAGAAAAACACAATGCATGTGATACATAATATATGTTTATATATTTCTATTTTATATTTAACTGGGTGGAAGACTATCATCTCCAGGAATGGCACATTAAACACACACCTTATTTAAGAAGATAATGTATTTTCCTAAATATGAGCTATCTGGTTTAAACAAATTCGGTGTGTACAATCAACATGATTTTGATTTCAGAAAAAGTGGAAAATAATCACAGTGAATTATACACTATGATCATCTTGATTCATTAATATTCAGTTGACAACAGTTGGAAAATTTGTAACGTGATTAATCCCTCAATGAGTCTGGTAGTTGTATATCAGTTGTTTATTTTAAGTGGTTTAACTATTTTTTCTATTTAGCAAATGAGGGAATACAGGGTTATGGAAGATAGCTCATTGAACAAGTTGATCTTGGGAATGGTCTATCTGCCATTTTGTAGTCAGGAAGGAATATTTCCCCATCTGAGGCAAATTGGAGAGGCTTCGGATGGGTTATTGTTGCCTTCCTCTGGAGTCAGGAATGTTAATATAGAGCTAAAAGGTTGAACTTAATGGACATGTGTCTTTTATCAACCTAACTTACTATGTTACAACGTAACCTGGTGCTCATCTTTATTGCACTATATGCTTTATGAGCCTTGGCATGCAGGTCTACCCATCTCTGCCCCCAGGCCTTTCTGAATACAGGTGTTTGCTCTCTAACACCCTTCGTGAAATCATCCACAACTTTTAGGGGCAAATGTACAAAAGAAACGTGAATAATACGAAGTTCGATCGAATTCGATCAAATTTCGATCGTACGATTTTTTTGGATACTCGAATATGCAAATTTGGCCACTTCGAGCGTATCGAATAGATCAAATGATCGAATATTAGAACATTCGATGATCGAAGGACTTTAACTTTAAAATTTTATTCAACTGCCTACTTCGCCAGATTGAACCTACCGAATTGCAATAGAAGCCTATGGGAATCCCAAAACTAGTTGATCTCTCCCTAATATGCTCACATCTAGGTGGGCGATATTGGAGATGATCATGGGCCCTAGGCCGACCGTATCATAATGCAGGCAATATGGTTTGTCGGATCGCAGGACCACATCAACAAACAGATGGTTTCCGTGATCCAATGGGATTTTTAGCCCTGCTCGATCAAAGTCTTCCAGACTTTCGGCCAGATATCGATCTGGGAAGCCTGTCGGAGGGCCCCACACATGGGCCAATAGGCTGCTAACTTGGTCTGTTGCAACTTTTACCAGCCTGTGTATGGTCACCTTTTGAGGGAGTTATAGCCCAATTCACTTGCCACAAGAGGAAAGCAAAATGTTTAGGAACAAAGGAAGATATTTAAAATTGGCATTATGCAAACACTGCAGTAAATAAAAGCCATTAAAAAAACAAAGTGCATTTTATAATTATTATAATATGAATAAAATAAAAGAGAGACATGACTAACCACTTTTTCCCTAGCTGGCAGGAATTCCTCTGTAGTTAACTGCAAATGATAAGACTTCACATTTACTTACCAGGGGATTCTCTGCCAGGGTCTGCTGTTTGTGAAGAATCTGCCGATGACACCACACTAACTGCATGTGGAGTCGTACTGACAGTAGCTGCCAATGGGGGAACCGATTTCTTTTGAGCTATAACAACACTCCTAAAGAAAGAGACAAAAAAAAGATGAGAAAGAGAAGAATGTTCAGTGAATCTATTTTTCTCTTTTTCGTGCGATTTTTTATTTTGTCTTAAAGAGTACTGTACATGTACTGTTAAAAAACGTAGTGATGCACCAAATCCACTATTTTGGGATTTGGCTGAATCTGGAATCTTTCATGTAGGATTCGTTTGAATCTTAAACCAAATATGAAACTTTGTCTTTGCATCTTAGGGCACGGAAGGATTAAAAAGAACAGCAGGCAAACAAATTGCAATGTCATATTCCAAGGCCTTTCAAGGTGATTTTCTGTTCCTTATTGACATAATCGGCATCCTTCTATAAAGGGCTTTAACACATAGGCTCTGTCATGTGTTAGAGATGCATTTTTACAGCTTTTTTAATGCAATGTTTAGTAAATTCAGCAAGGATCTATTCAAGAGCGATATGTCTAGCCTAAATATATATATCATTTTTTTTGTTCTGTTTGCTTATGGTCAGAAAATGGTACTTTTCTTACAATCAACAAGTGACTTTTATTATATCTTATACAGAGAAATACAATAACATTACTGAAATAATAGAAATAATACATTTTTACGGTAAAGAGAACACATTATGCTTGATGATATAGATATAGGAACATTGATACACAGATCTGACAAGCATTTTTTTTCAGGTGTACATTTTTTCATTACTTTTTCTTATCAGTAGGCATTGCAAATCAAATCTGTTTCCCCAAGACCGGCAAGGCTGATTATAACATTGTCCTCTGAGACCCCTTGATTCTTGATGACATGCAAGGCTTCCTTTTCTCTAACAAACCCCATTTCCTTAATACACAAGTCATTGTACCATGACAAGCGAATAAAGCAAAGGCCAATTACTTAGCAGAAACCTTCTTCACCATTAGGAACCTAATCCCATAAATCGGTATGTTTTTCAATGCAATTGGATATCAAAGTTTCCACAAGGCTGAAAAATTCTGTATTAAGCTACACTTTAACAATTCCCTGTCATATTTAAAAGAAATTTGTGTTCTACGAGACCAGCACTACATTAAAAAAAAAGGGTTTACATTATTCCCGACAGGGCCAGGGTAAGTAGAGACTATAAATATTCTCAGGCATAAGGTCAGCGTGTTATTAGTCCCAATTACACTGAACTGCAAGAAGGCTTTGTGGTGCTGATAATTATTGCCTGCTGAATGAGCGCAGATTGCCAGTCCTCACTAGGCTAGGACTCGGCAAACTCAGAGACATGTAACCTTTAAGAAGCAACTATTCTTTGCCCCAATCACAATTATAATTTATCTTTGTTAAACGTATCAAATACTCCTATCTTTTTTCCTGTCCCACGGTATATATACAGGCCAAATTAGATGGTGCAAGAGACTGTTAATGTGCACATACAAGATTGAAGAAAGTCATAGCAAGGGTACATAGAACCCACAAGTCCATGAAAATCAAGTTGCCAGACAAAAAAAAAAAAAAAAAAAAAAAAAAAAAAAAAAGCCCACATATTTTCTGCAGGTACAATGTAATATCCACATCATAACCATGTAAGTTTATTTCTTGGTAACCTCTATGATATGGTAAAGATGAGGTCTCCAATTTAAAAAAAATCCTTTGGTCATAACACTCTCAGGCAGTATTTTTGGGGTCCTAGATGAAATTATCCAATCAAACTATGCTAGAAAGCCATTATTTTGTATCAAGAACAGCATAGCTATGCAGAGGATGGGACCATCGCTTTTCCTCCTTGTCCTTTTAGCATCAACTAGTCAATAAATATACAAAACCTAACTATAGCAGCGGTAATAAAATCCTCTTCATGGAAAAATACATTTTTGATGCTTGAATTTGCAACGGAGTTGCTTTTGGGAAAGCAGTTTATTTGTTCCCTGTAATAGGTCTCTCAAAAGCTGAAGGATCTCGTGGTAAACTTTAAATGTGTTGGGCAAGTTCCTTGCAACCAATTATGTCTATATAAGAAAAATATTATTTGAAGCACTAGCATATGCACCTGAAGTTCACCTTTACATTAGCCTTTACTATGTTAGCGTTAAACCTACCTCCTAACTGTCCCATTTTTATAGGGACAGTCCCTCTTTTGACAGCTCAACCTACAGGCCCTCATTTCTACTGGCAAGTGCCTTTTTCTCTGCACTGAACAGCTAGATAAAGAAACAAAGTTTCTAACTTGATTGGCTTTTGGCAGAGAGCCCACAACAGCCACAGCAGAAGATAAAATACTTTTGTAACAATTTCGAGATCCGCAAATAATTGCAACGATATAATATAACAGGTCCCTTGGGAAAAATGCAGAAAGAATAAAACTTGATGATCAACTGCGGACTGCCCTAAAAAATGTAATTCTCAAACCATACTAATTCAAGCGATTATTGCAGTACACGTACAACTGCTTTGTGCTATATCACACAGTAAAATGGTTGAGACAAACCACACATGAAAAGCAGCAGAAACTAGATGTACAGTACACAAATCTTTTTTTTTTACACAAAGCTTTTTCAGGAGCTTATATGAAGGTTTTCCTTCATGTAGAATCATTTTTTTCACTTCAGTCTGTTCCCTTTGAGGCTTTCGAAGAAATACTATTTGGCTTGGTATTTTGGCAATTCCCATTGTCTGTTTAAAATAGGAAAGGAAAGGTATTGCCAGACTGGGAACTCTATTAATACAACATTTCTGGCACCCACTAATCACCAGTATGGATCTGTGCAGAGGCCATCAGGGACATTACTGGCAGGAGATAGAATGTATGCACCTTGTTTGCAGCAGCCCTTCCCATGGCAGTATTTCAGCAGTGCTTCATTTGTGTAGCTGTTACTGTATACTCTCCAGCTATGGCTGGAAAGCTGATAATCCTTAAGATACGAGGAGATTTTTTATTTTTGACAAAGCATTCCAGAGATAAAGCAGGATTAGAGAAATGCTTTGAAATTCTAAGGGAATCCTCACTGGTAAAAAACATACATGCGAATATCATGAAACAGAAGTGATTTTTTTTTCTCCTTCAAGAATTTTTAACCAGATAAGCTCTGTGAATGCAAATAAAAGCATCACAACACCCTTTCACATAAATCGTTTACTGCAAACAGGGAAGGCAAATAAATGCATTTAGCCAACAGGGTTTAGTTCTCCTTTAAGGTTCTGGTAAGCAAATAACCAACAATCAGCAGTATCCATGTCATAACAGTTGGGTCTGTTGGTTTTCTATTACTCTACTATACCTACTAGTAAGTTATTTGCCATGTAGATAAATATACAACCCCTGCATAATTTCTAGTCAAAGAAAGGTGAAGGTGAAGTTGTGTACAATTTGAGGAAGAACATTTCTTTCCTCAGTCTAAAAAGAGCAAATCAGCCAATCCCTTGACAATTTAGATAAGTAACATAGTAAATTAAAAAAAGAGACACGTCCATCAAGTTCAACCTTTTAACTTTTTTTAACCTGCCTAACTGCTAGTTGATCCAAATGAAGGCAAAAAAACTCCATCTGAAGATTATTATATGATCCCCTTATATATTTATACATAGTTATTATATCACCCCTTAAGCACCTCTTCTCCAGCGTGAACATCCCCAATTTGGCCAGTCTTTCATCATAGCTAAGATTCTATGACTCTATGCCCCTTTTAATACAGCTCAAGACCTTATTTGCCTTTGATACTGTTGACTGGCACTGCTTGCTACAGCCAAATTTATCATCTATAAAGGACTCCAAGGTCCTTTTCCATAATGGATTTTCCTAGTGCAGTCCCATTAAGGTTATAAGTGGATTGAATATTTTTACATCCCAGGTGCATTTTTACATTTTTACATTTATCAACATTGAATCTCATGTGCCACTTAGCTGCCCAGATTGTTAGTTTGTCAAGATCCTGTTTCAATACCGAGCCCTGAGGGACCCCACTAAGAACCTTACTCCAAGTAGAGAATGTACAATTAACAACCACCCTCTGTACCCAATCCTGTAGCCAGTTTCCTATCCATGTGCAAACAACTTTTTTAAGCCCAAAATACCTTAGTTAAAAAAGCAGTCATTTATGGGGCACGGTATCAAAAGCTTTGTCAAAATCCAAATAGATCACATCTACTGCCCCCCACTGTCCAGCATCTTACTAATCTCATCATAAAAAGCAATCCGATTTGTCTGACATGACCTATTCTTCATAAAGCCATGCTGATTGCTACTCATAATGCCATTCACTAGGACAAAATTATGAATTTGATCTCTAATTTGCCCACGACAAACTTACTGGCCTATAATTGCCAGGCTGAGATCGTAACCCCTTTTTAAATATTGGGATGACATCAGCTTTCCTCCATTGCATAGGTACTATACCAGATGAAAGCCAATCTGAGAAAATCAGAAATAGGGGTTGGTCTAAAACTGAACTCTCTTAGAACCCATGGGTGTATGCCATTAGGCCCTGGAACCTTGTTTACATTAATTTGTATTAAAGTTTTATGAATCATATCCTGAGTCAACCACTGACTAGATTGAGTCGAGTCATTAGTGCAGCTATGAAGTGAGCCTGGGAACTCGGACTCCTCTATTGTATACACCGAAGAAAAGAACCAATTTAGCACATTTGCCTTTTCTGTATCTGTTACAACCATACTGGTACCATTATTTAAGGGAGCAACACTCTCAACCTGAATCTTTTTACTATTAATATATTTTAAAAATGTTTTAAGGTTACTTTACGACTGCGCCGCAATAAACTCTTCATTTCTATTCTTTGCTTTCTGGATTGCTGATTTACAACATTTATTACAGTGTTGATATTCATTAAATGCAGCTTCATTTGTAGTTCTTAAATGCCTTTCTCTTCTTTCCTATTAACTTCTTTACATCTGTATTAAGCCACATACTGTAGGATGATTTTTAGAGCTTCTACATTTACTCCTTAAGGGAATAAATTGAGAACAGTAATGATGATCATTTTAAATGACAACCATTTCTGTTCTGTGGTTTTAGCTGAAAACGTAATGCCCAATCAATACTCTGAAGGGCATTCCTCAAGGAACTAAAATTAGCTTTTCCAATTTTCATGGTTTTTGTTGCCTCAGTATATATTTGTTTTTTTGCACCAGACATTAAATGATACAACATTATTGTCACTATTACCCAGGGGTTCCGTTTTTGCTATAAGTTCTGGGTCATCTGAGATCACTAGATCCAGAATAGCATTTTTTCTGGTAGCCTCCTCAACAACCTGTGCCATAAAATTGTCATTCAACAAGTTTATAAACATATTCCCATTAAAGTGGTTGTTCACCTTTGGGACAATAAAGCTAGTTTAAAAGCCCATGTCACAAAAAACGTTTTTTTGTAATGTATCTTTATTACTTAAAATGATTGATTTCAGAGATACATACCATAGAAGCTGATCATCTCTGCAAAATCTATCAGTTCTCTCTCCTATGAATTCCGAGATTGTGGGACAGGCTCTGTGTAAAATGACAGTTTGCCATATAAGGAAGTTGAGGATGGAACCTGCACAGAGCATGCAATCTCTCTCTCCTGCTTCATTTGCATATTGTTTATCCGATTGGCTTAATCTTGCCAGCCAATGGAGTTGAAGATATGCAAATGAAGCAGAACCGAGAGAGATTTGGGAGAGATGATCCATAGCTTCTATGGTATGTATCTCTGAAAGCAAACATTTTAGGTAATAAAGATAAATGACAAAAACGTTTTTTATGATATGGGCTTTTAAACTAGCTTTATTGTCCCAAAGGTGAACAATCCCTTTAACTGATCTGGCAGTACTGTTGCTCCAGTCAATATCTGAGTAATTAAAATCCCCCATTACCATTACTTTACCAAAACTAGCAGCTTTTTCTATTGCTTCGGGAGCTTCTCCTCCTCCTCACTTATATTAGAGGGTCTATAGCATACCCCTACAATTACTTTGTTGGACTATTTACAATTGGTGAAGAATTCCACCCATCAGACTTCTGCCCCCTCATTTTCTAACATAATCTAGAAGCTTTTAAAGTAAAAGCTAAAACCTAAATAAAGATGTTTGAGGTACTTTACAGAGAATCACATACCCAGTAACAATGCCATCAAGATCTAATGTATTTCTATAGTGTGTTATTCAGAAACATTAAAGTAGCTGCAAACTAGTTCATAGCACGAGTATTTGTGTGCATGACATGCTTTTAATTAGTATTAGGAACAGGATTATAGTCTTTTTCTTTGGAATCAATGACAAATAACATGATCAAGAGATCAGCATTCTGAAATACTAATTAATTGTAAAATGAGCGAGCACTTTCTAGTTAGAGTACAGATCACCTAATGAATAATTAATTATTTTATAAGATTTATTTTTAAGATTCTGTTTAAACACATAATATTAAAAATAAATTTAAGAGCAACAATGAATGGAAAAAAGTGGTCTTACATAGAGTGGTTTTAATTGTAGCAATTCTGAAGTCATGACAGCTGGTAAACAAGCATAGGCTGAACATTTTCCAGGTATTAAACAGGAACTAGTCAGATCAGTACTGCTGCTAGAGAATTCCCCATTTATCTGTCAATACTGACAGCTTTCATAAATGGGTTGTCTGGATTGTGGTACTGTATACAAACCAAATTTACAATTTTCATGATCCACTTACAGCATAAGTGTCTAATGAAGTTGTCAGGAAGACGCACAGAGAGTCACTGAATAGCTCTCAGAAGTTAGCGACCATTCAATCTCCAAGGTCGCATTCAGAGGTTAAGTTTAACTTGCTTATATAAAAATGCCAGAAGCAGGCATATAAAACTCCACAATACAGACAGGACAGATAGATGCTCATATTTTACTACTAAAACTGGGTTAATCAGAACACATGTTTTTCTTATACGTAAAGTAACCAGTAAAAGATTCTGTTGGAGAGTCTGATGTGAGTATAAAAAGTAGAGACTGATGTACCTGTCAAATGATCTGAACTGTACTGGTTTCTCAGCTGCAGGAACACCAAGTACTCCAAGGAAGGCTGGCAATAAAGCAGGGTCTGCCAGGGGCTCATCAGATGGTAAGTTCACCAGACTCCTGAGAATGTCCTTCACATTAACATTTTTTGCAGATGCTTGATCACACAGTCCTTCACTTCCACTCTTGTGAGAGGATTTTATAACTTCTGAAGACAGGGTGTGTAGTACTTCACTGACAGCATCTGGTCCTGAACTTACAGGCTCTGGCCCCGTTTCAGACACTGCATCAGCACTTCTTGGAGGGACTTCAGCAGAGTCATCAGAAGTTCTGGTAGGGGCTATAGCAGATTCTTCGCCAATGCCAGAGTCTCTTCTTATAGACGAGGCATTTTCAACATCTGTAGTACTAGCTGGCGGTACAGAGGGAACATCTGCAAAGAAATGAAATTAAAATGTTAACTAGAAGGAAGTCTAAGAATACAATTTAATACAATAACTGTAAAAGTCTACATTTTAGGGTTTTTTGTTTTTTCTTTCTAGCTTTCTTTTAAGGGACTTTTGGCAGATTTTACATTCTGGCATCATTAATACAAAAAACTAAATTAGTCAGACATTGTATGAAGGAGGGCATGGTGTATGGATTATTGAAGTGGATGGAAGACTACATAATTTACACAATGGCCATCAAGCTGTTCAATGGACCCATGGCATTCATATTAAGAATAATTATACTTCAATGCTATGTAGGAGATACAAACTTGCAATGTGAAAGTATTTAGGTGATATTTCAGTATATTCATAAATCTTCATAGAAACTGCTAGGTTCAGAAAAGTTTTGATGCTTGGTAATTAGGATTAGAAAGTCTTTGCATGTAGAACAGCACCAAACTTCTGTAAAAAACATAAATAAGTAAAGAAACCATTTAAAAAAAAATTTTTCGTTAAAATCCAGATTATGTTCTTTTAAATGGTTTCTTTACTTATTTATGTTTTTACAGATGTTTGTAATATACACAGGCTGTTGAACATTCACCTTAAGTGTTTGAGCACCTTCTTATATCTATATGGACACTATGTTTGTTTGATATCGTTACATTACTCTGATTGTTATGAGAGTTGTAGTTCTACTTTTGTAAATGACCACTAGATGGTGGTGGAGAGTATAAAAAGCATGTTTAATGGAGTGTCAGTAATGCTTGACAAAAGGCCGCATGGCCTGAAACGTTGCGGTGATGCCCAAAGCTGAAATAAAGGCTTTTTAAACACTAAAGTTTCACAGTTGGGTGCTGTTCTACATGCAAAGACTGTTGTGATATCAGTGGAAAGTGGCCACTGAGGAACGTGCACCAAGTCTCTACAGGAGAGAAAATCGTTGTGCTGACTACTTTTCCAAAATTAGGATTAGAAAGACATGGTTCACCATTTTGGATTCAGCAGAATGTGTACTTTTCAAAAACAGTTGGTTACCTGGGTAAATCTACTGTTCATGGCATACTTTTAGATTTGAAAGAAAAAAACTAATTGTTCTGCTCCAGCCCTGTGAAAACTCTGTAATTTACTGCTGGGAGTTTTTGATCCATAGAAGTCAGAAAGCTCTATAAAAATATACATGGCTTTCCAAATTAGTTGAAGTCTTGTGCATAAAATATTTTTTGTGGTATAAATCCCTATATTGTGAAAAATAGCAATTGTTTTATTTTTTGGGGTAGTTAGAGCTATATATCGTGTTCCTGAAGTGGAAATATACAAAAACTCAGACAGATTTAGGAATCTATGTTTTCCTGAAAAAAATAACTTCCCTAAAGCGAGAGAGCACAAAATGATCAAAAACCAGCTGGCACGGGTTGCAAATGAAATGTGAAATTCTGCTGGCTGTTTTTTGGTTTCCATTCAGTCCATATAGTTATTTTAGAATACCAAATGATAACAAGTGTGTTTCTAGTAAGCATTGTGACGTATGCATGAAAATCAGTGAGTTACTCAATGAATACAGTCCTCTAAGCTCCTTTAATGCTACTGCTATAAAAAAAATGAACATTAATTTTCCAGGTGTTTGTAACAATTTCAAAAAAGCAAACCAAAGATGCTTGAGTCAAATTGTTCTTCTTAAATAGATACTGACACCTGAAA
>CM044432.1:44118090-44130877 GCA_024363595.1 Xenopus borealis | reverse complement strand
GGCATTAGGAAGGTTGAGAACCACTGGTGTAGGGTCTGAAATGGGCCTGGGTATTTCAGCAGACTGATTTCTACCAAAGTACAAGGTAAGGCTATGGCCACATCTACATTTTGTCTCTGCGTTTTCATCGCAATCCGGCCAGCGGATTAAAAAAAAAAAGCCCTGCATAAATACGCTTAGTGGTTTCAAGTTTAGTCAGTGGCACTTCTACTAGTTTATCTATGCAGAGATTAGATTTTTTTTTTTTTTTAAAAACCACGGCCAGAAGCATTATGGCGTTATGCCCAACTTTGTTAATACTCTTACGGCTGGAAGGAATTAAATCCCACCAATAATCTTGGGCTGTTTGGGTTTGAGGTGTTGCACAGCCGTCTGGATACATTAGCCCAATATGCTGAATTGTATGGACGTACAACAAGAAATGAAGGTAAACAAAGAAAACATCCATACAAATGATCCATTGTACAAAACAATTTAGAAAGTAGTTTACATATCATTTCAGACTTAAGCTACCAGACATATTTGTACAATCATATTAAATACTGTATTTACAGCATTAGCGCTGCAGGGAAGGGCCCTCTTTCCACTGGCTTTTTAGAATCCATACCCACATGCAAACAAATTGTTAAAAATGTGATTTAATATGCAGTGATTTAGCAATGTGCAATTTGTCTAAATGAAGCATTTAAACAAAAATGGTAAACCAATAAACCAATGTTCAGCAGGTAACGATATACTGAGAGAGAATTGATCAATGAACATTCTTTAAAGTGCATCTTTTTTTCCCCTCCATCGTAGGAAATGTTCTAGCTGAAGCGAGACGTAGCTCAGGACTGTACATACTGCAGATTAAGCTTCCAGCCAGTGGAGAGCCTTAGCAGAAAAGGAAAAGTTGGGAAAAAAGCTCATTTTCATCTTTAGATTCTGATCCTATAGAAACAACTGGAAAGCGGATGTACTGAAGCAAAGTTGCTTTCTTTGCTCTCTTACAAAATAGTCTATTTACACAATGACTTGCATCAGGAACGCCTAATACTCTGTATAATGGACAGCGTGTGATTGGACAGAATGATTACTATACGATCCATACAGTTTGTTGATCACATGATGCCACTATGTACACTGGTATCACTTGGGAGGCTCCTGACGGTACCCAACTAATACACTACATTAACATTCAAACTGCATTGTCTGAGCCATTGTCCCTGTTTTTCTCAAAAGTAGTAAGGTTGGAGAACGTATCTGATCTTAATGGCAGCACCTTCAAGAGACATCAATGCAAACAGAATTCTACATGCAACAGCAAGTTAAAACAAGGCGTTTCATTGGGTAACTGCTAGAAGATATTATCCAATAGAGATAAATGAGGTATTGTAAGGCAGAAGGGATATTTGTTACTTTGTGGATGATCTTAATGCTACATACAGTAAGTCTATGTGAAGTGGCCCCAGTGATTGGCTACAGTAAGGGTTACCAATCCTGCAAATAATACATGGGAAGTGTAAAGCAAACCACTTTGGTGCACCAGAGGAAGAATAGGAGCAACGTTAGGCCAGTTCCAGCAATTGATCAGCAGTTCAAAAACAAACAGCTGGGCTATGGCTGCAAGATCTGAAACAGAGAGAGAAAACCATTCTCAGACCCGGATTTGTGGAAAGGCCACCCAGGCCCAGGGTGGCAGGATTCTAGGGGTTGGCATGCGGCCCAGTCACACTCACATTGGTTCAGCAACCCTGCGGATACGCAGGAGATACAATAATTTTTTAATTTCCCATGCGCCAATCCCCATTGCTCTGGCCCCAACGATGAAAATTTGCGAATAAAAGGCGGAGTATGGGGGCGACGAACGGCAGTGGGCCTAGGGGCACCCGCTATGTAAATCCGGCCCTGACAATTCTCTGTATGCAGGTTCCTACATTAAACCCCCTTACTTGGATTGTGTTTTCAAGCTCGCCTTGGTCCCTAGAACCCTGGCCTTGAGAGCAGATGCACCTGTCTGTGTTGTAAAGAGGTAACTCAATGCTCTTTCATCAGTAACTCCCATGCACAAGCCTGTGATGTCTTTATTCAGGGTTCTGACTTTTTGTGAGTTCATAATCCACAGAGCTAGTGCCAAATAAACTTTGTCTTTCACCTCAAGTGATCTCTGGTAACACAAAGTAAATCCCTCCTTAATATATCAATCCATACAATTCCCTGTGAGCACCAGATTCCAAATCATACCCCCTTTATTTGCCAATAGCTCTCAATCCATGCAAGTGGAAATTGTTAATAGCTCCCCTATATTATTTGTGGTGAAACATTGTATTTGTTTCCATGGGGCCCCATAACTTCCAGGGCCCAAGCGTGTTGAAAACCCCTGTAGCCAAGTCTCTGAAAGCAAACATCTGATTGGTTGCTATGACCTAGGAAAGCTTTTTTTTGTTTTTTAAATTCCGCAGGATGGCAGAAATTAGCATCTCTAGTAGAAGTGCTGAAAGCACTTACAACATTAAAGTCAAGTCCAAAAAAAAAAAAAAAAAAGACCAGTTTCAGTGGGACCAAGATTTGGTGGTTCTGTCATGAAGATCAGAATAAGTCCAAGCTATTTGGTGAAATGAAGTTTTGTGTGAGCCCTTTGCAATGCTACATTTTACCCATCGCTGTATATTAAACATGATTTTGCTGGACTGAAAAGTACTAAAACAGGACAGTAACATAACAGGTAACAAATGTTTTTTGTTCTGTAAGATAAAAAAAAAAAAAGTAGTGCAAAAATACTACACATTGAAATATAAAAAAAGTTCAGTTGGCACCAAAGGTGATAGTTTGAGAGGACAGGATGCACACAGATGGGCACAGAGGCTTAGCCTGTGAGACTAACATCACTGAACAAAATTCTTTGGAAATATTCCGGATTTTCCATTTAGTTCACCACTCATCCATTCATGATCTATGGATTCCACAGCTGAAATAATGTCTCCAGCCTAAAAAGAGGTAAATGGAGAAAGAGAAGATAAACGAAATGAGAAGCAACTTGTCATTAATGAGTTGTATAATCTGCATAATCTATAATTCCTTTTCAGGAGGACTTTAGTGGCTGAAACTGCTTTCCATAGCAATGCATGGGAAATTCTCACGGTATGGTAGATACAAGGCAGCATGGGTCTCTGGTACAGGCAGAACTGTACTCCCTGGGCTTTGCTATTAGAAGTGGCAAGAGGATTTAAAGTAATTGTTCAGTATAAAAATAAAAACTGGGTAAATAGACAGGCTGTGCAGAATAAAAAAATGTTTCTAATATAGTTAGTTAGGCAAAAATGTAATGTATAAAGACTGGAGTGACTGGATGTGTAACATAATAGAACACTACTTCCTGCTTTGCAGCTCTCTTGGTTTCCACTGATTGGTAACTAGTAGTAACCAATCAGACTTGAGGGGGGCCACATGGTTCATAACTGTTGCTTTTGAATCTGAGCTGAATGCTGAGGATCAATTAGAAACTCAATGAACAGTTATGTCCCATGTGGCCCCCCTTAAAAGTGTAAAAATAAAAACTGGGTAAATAGATAGGCTGTGCAAAATAAAAAATGTTTCCAATATAGTTAGTCAGGGAAAAAGGCTGGAGTGACTGGATGTCTAATATAATAGTCAGAATCCAACTTCCTGTTTTTCAGCTCTTTAACTTTGAGTTAGTCAGCGACTTGAAGGGGGGCCACATGGGACATATCTGTTCAGTGAGATTGCAATTGATCCTCAGCATTCAGCTCAGATTCAAAAGCAACAGTTATGACTAATGTTCCCCCCCTCAAGTCACTGGGGCTGATTTATCAACACTGGGCAAATTTGCCCATGGGCAGTTACCTATAGCAACCAATCAGCGATTAGCTTTTTAAAGCCAGCTGCAAGTAGAACAATGAAAGCAGCAATTTGATTGGTTGCCACGGGTTACTGCCCATGGGCAAATTTGATAAATGACCCCCACTGATTGGTAACCAATCAGTGGAAACCAAGAGAGCTGCTGGCTATTATGTTAGACATCCATTCACTCCAGCCTTTATACATTACATTTTTGGCTAACTAACTATATTAGAAACATTTTTATTTTGCACAGCCTATTTACCCAGTTTTTAATGTTACTGGGAAGTGTTCCTTTAATTGCATTTTAACGGCAGCTAACCCTGCCCCACTTTAGGCTTAAAGTCAATAGGAAGCAATGAACCTTGACAATTGATTTGATTGCCACTATTAAATCACACAATGTGACATTGCTCTCATATCAATTTTCAATAATAAAATAGAATAAGTTAAAGTGAAACTAAGCAAATTTAAGTAACTAGGTATAAAGCCAGAATAATTAACCCAAGAACTCCTGGCACTGCCAAAATACAACTCCTAACATCCCAAACAGGTTTGAGTGTTGGAGGATCATCCTTGCAGCTCACATATCCTTCCTGGTTACCTTAAATGAGAGTTCATCGTCGTTCTCCCCACAGAAGTCATAAAGTGCCCGAGCCTTCCCTGCATTTCCTTCCTGAGTTTGCCAAGGCTTCATTCCTGCAGGAGAACAGTATAAAGATAAGAGAAGCTTTCCCAAAGTACACTGTATATCTTGGGCTACTACAACGTATTCTAGACAATGCTGTAGTACAGCTGGCCAACTCTGCAAGGTTAACCCTTCTCTTGTGTATGGCACCATTTGTATTGGGAGGAATACATTTGGGAAGAGAATCTGTCCCTTGCACCTTGTGACCAGATTTTGTGGAGGGGCAATGTTTAAATTGGTATCCATTTAGCAGAATATACAAGAAATATACTACTATAATAATACTGTATATTCCATCCTATAGTGCACTTAGTTCTCATACATAAGCTGTTAGAACAATCAGCCCACTGTACCAAATAATCACAAAGATGGAATTTAGAACAATGACATTATTTTATAACTAATGAGAACAATTAACGCATTCTCATACAGACATGGGATCCATTATCCGGAAACCAATTATAGACTCCATTTTATCCAAATATATAAATTTTTAAAAATTATTTCCCTTTTCTCTGTTAATAAAAACACCTTGTATTTGATCCAAACTAAGATATAATTAATCCTTATTGGAAGCAAAGCCAGCCTATTGGCTTTATTGAATATTGCCATGATTTTCTAGTAGACTTCAAGTATGAAGATCCAAATTACAAAAATATCCGTGATCTGGAAAACCCCAGGTCTCAAGCATTCTGGATAAAAGGGTTCAATACCTGAACTGGCTAATGGGACATCTAACGGGAGTCATAAAAAAACCCAAAAAACAAAAAAACTAAGCCATGCTTCCTACTGTATTCACAACTGTAAATTAGCCCCTTCTGCAAAATGCTCTGCAATGGATTGTACACTATTAGTATATATAGTATGCAGCTACAATTGCATAGCTTTAAAATCATCAAGCACTGTAAAACCCCTTTTTAACTTGGCTTAAAAAAACTCTTGCGTTGTGCCAAAAAGTCATTAGGCTCCACAAAATAATCATCTTATAAATTTTGGGAAAACGTTTTACATGCAAACACAAGTTGAAATTACTGATCAGTCAGGGATCTGTACATTCCAGGCCCCATCACCAGTTGAAGAGTCTGCTGTTCCTATGACCACATGTAAGAAGGTAGTGGCTGCAGTTGAAAAAGTATTTAAAGGGCAAACACACACAGGGAGGGGTTCTTTTTTCATCTTGGAAGTAGAATGGTAGAAGTACTAGGTGCTTCAGACAGTTAGTTTCCAGCCAGAATGGGTAGCTTTGACCCTGACGAGGTGGAAGTGGCTTAGGAGCCAAGGCTTTGCCAGAAAGGGACAACACGGGCATCCTGAAGGAGGGGGAAAAGAAAATTCCTGTTCAGAGTAGGCCAGAGGTACACAGTGCGTATGTCGGACAGGTGGGACCCAAAGGTGTCACAGAGGAAATTCCTTTCGTAGTCAGACGTCGGCTGTCAGTACCAGAAGGTGGTGAGTAACCCTCGAAAGGGATGTCCTGAAAGTTGTCCTGGAAACTGTGAGTTAGCAGGTGTTGGAGAAAGAAGTGTCACTAAGTATGGTCATGTTTGATTGCCCAGGATGTGTGTGAAGGAACCGGTTTAATATAAAGGGGAAGTAAAGCCAAATAAAAGTACGTTATACAGATCTGAAGTGTGGACTTTTATACTTGGAGAAAAATTACATAATGCTTGATATACTGATTTTTATAAAGATTTCCAATAAATGAAGATTTTATGAATCCTGGACATCGAATGCTCCGTACTTTGGATATTGTTCTAGTGAATTTTGCCTAGACCGGGGGCTTGTTACATGTCAGCACAGGTGTACCATGGGAATTAATGCGCAGCTTTGGGTGAGTGCTTCCTACAAACTTTGTATACACGGAAGATTCTTGGTAACCATGGTAATGGTGGGTTAACCCTCTTCTTCCCCTTACACACACCATCATTGAATATAACATTTATAACAATTGTCAGTAGCAGGCAGCTTAATTTTGAACATTTAAGGAAGAATAGGATATACTAAATGTAGTAGCTTGTGGAAGGCAACAGGTTTGTAGGGCAGGTTTATAGCAAATTGGTGTCTCTGCACAAATATATGCAAAGAATCTGAAAAAGATACTGTTAAATAATGACATCTCTAAACCATTAGCAGTCAAACAGACAGAATCTGAAGCCTTCTTGTGATGTCAATTAATATTCTGCAGCAAACCCTCTTACTTTCATAAACTTATGCAGTGTTTACCTGATGAGACTTGTACGAAAGCAGATGGCAGGATCCCTTCTCTGCCATTCAGGCGCCCTTTGTACCATTCAGCATCCAGCCTTTCCATTAGTTGGATCTTATCTCCTTTCGTAAATGGTAGATCATCCTCAGTCTCTCCATTAAAGTCGTAAAGGGCTTCAGCCCACTCCCCAGCTACATGCGGCTGCTGTAGAAGTAAAGGTAATAAGTGAGGAAACCCTTTACTGCAGTGATCCCCAACCAGTTGCTCAGGAGAAACATGTTGCTCACAATCCCTTAGATGTTGCTTTCAGTGGCCTCAAAGCAGGTGCCTATTTTTTAATTCCTGGCTTGGAAGCAAGTTTGATAAAAACTAGTTTATTGCCAACTTATTGGTCAATGTGTGGGCCCTCTGATAGGCTTCCACAATTTATATCTAGCCGAAAGTCAGCCAGATTTCAATCGGGCAGGGTAAAAAAAAATCACGTTGGATCGGGGCCACATCTATTCGTTGATGCAGTACCAAGATCTGACCGCCCATTCTCCTGCATTATGATCCAATCATTGGGCCCTAGGGCCTACCTCAATGTGGGTATATCGTGGTGAGCAGATCTCCCTGTGTATGGCCACTTTTAGGCAGCCAAATCACATATCACATTGCCAATTACAGGTCTTATTTAATACCCCCAGGAGCATTTTCCATGCTTGTGTTGCTCACCAAACATGTTTACATTTGAATGGGGTCTTGGCTAAAAAAAAAGGTTTGGGACCCCTGCTTTACAGTAATCACACAGAACAGATCATTCACCAGTGCAAGGGAAATATCAGATGAGGAGATTAGATAAGTGATAAATCCCCTCTTCTGAAGACAACTAATCTTTTCCAAATGCTTTCCCACCAGCAAAAATGTAAATCTCCAGTGGATAGACATGCATTGCTTCTGCTTTCCAAAGTTGCCTTGTGAGGAAACCTTTCCCAACTTTGGAAAGTGCAAGTAACTTGTATTTCTTCCCGATCTGGAGGAGATTAGCTGTCAGCAGAAAAGGACAGGCAACTAAAGATGCCCCATTTACTTACAACAGTAGATTTAATGGATCTTAGACCAGATTCTAAAAACAACAATGTGGCATAGGTTCTTGCTTAGTTAAATTGGTCAAACAGAAATCACCATGATAGATGGGGGCAAAAAAACAGCACATATTTGGCCAAAATAGTAATCAATGTGATGGGTTAAATCTGGTATCCCTATATCTTAGGGGCCTATGAATGGTAAAGTAACATATGCATATACAGCATATTATGGTCTAGAATTGTGGAATCTTGCAGCAAATGGCAATTTATAAAATGTCTTGAAAGGTACTGTGAGATTTTGTTTCTGCAGTTGCACATTGCAGTAGTACATTTTACCTGTGCAAATGGTCCCAACTTCTTCTGTGACTGCACAGCATCTGTCAAAGAAAAAAAACTTACAATGATGCAGTTTCTTTCTTTCATGAACTTCCAAATGGTTCCAATTTCCCAATTCTCTAATATTATATTCATAAACAGATTGCCCCAATAAACTCTTTTTTTTATTAAAGTAATGGGTACATTGTTAAGAGTACTGTGTTTGTGTGTATATTTACATATCTATATGTGTAGTCACACAAAAGTTTCTGTATCTCCTGTCTTAGCCCTTCATTACGGTTATAGTCTGCTTATGTGAGAACTTTTTAGATCAGTCACCACTGTGCTCAAGCATTTTACTGAAGAATAAAGTGCATTTTTACGTGGAACGTAAAGTGGAAAAAGTAAAGATAAGTAA
Source organism: Xenopus borealis (assembly GCA_024363595.1). Taxonomy (NCBI): domain Eukaryota; kingdom Metazoa; phylum Chordata; class Amphibia; order Anura; family Pipidae; genus Xenopus; species Xenopus borealis. The sequence goes on along the minus strand of CM044432.1, from coordinate 44,122,346 downwards.
AATGATTGAAGAGAAACTAAATAAAAAATGAAGAGAAGCAAACTTGCCCAGAAAGGACAAGCAACAATCATCTCTCCTTCCCTGCTTATTCCAGAAAACAACCCTAAAAGCGATTAGGCATGTTAGTTAGATGTCCTCAAAGTTAGTTAGTAAGATGTACTTAAAGTGGGCAACTTTACAATGCTACTAGTAACTGAACCAAAGAATTATGCCCAGTCACTAATAATAAGGCAGTAACACTGACAAAATCCATAAATAACCATTTTATACCACTAGATGTCTCCCTTGACAGGTCGAAGCATTTATCATCTTTTACTGCCCTAAAATTCACTTTGTAAGAAAGAGTTGTAAAACGTATCTTTTTAGCACAGGACTGCTACTATCCTGCAGTCATATGCTTTGCTAAATAGTATGATAATATGCTCTTAAAATATGTATGTATTACATATAAAATATGTAAAGAAGTTATAGTGAGATATATATTTAGCGCTGTGTAAAACCGCATACTGCTCTATCGCACTCCATATTTAGCAGGACAGCTGCTCACAGTCCTGCTAAAGTCATTTTTAGTTTATTACAACATCCATTTTGATGTAAATTAAATTATGGAAATGCAGGCATCCCATTAAATATACTAACCTGCCATGTTTTTACTCAGGCCACTTGATGGCAAATCTTCCAATATCTCAACAAAATTGATTGGGAAACATCCAGTTTTCCCTTTGAGTTCTCCCTTGGCCCACTCATCATTAATATACTCCTTAAGATTAATCATTTCACCCTCTGAGAAGCTGAGTTCGTCCTTCTGATCTCCTATGAATTCAAAACGTGCAACACATCTTGGTCCCCTAGAAAGCAACAACATTTTGTTTAACTGTAGACTGATTGCACCAAGAGTCTCCTTTACATTGCCTGCATCTGTCATTATCTAGTCTCACTGCCCCCCACATGTAGAAACTCACTGCCCTGAAGAGCCAATCCAGTTTTAGGGTTCACATATAACATCATGCACACTTAAAGCAGGAGGACATAGCATGAGGTTACTACATTAGGCAAATGTTATATATAAATATCAAGTTCAAACAAACATTTAGCTATATACTGTACATATTACCACAATTAACATGGAAAATGTAGATGTCTGTGGATGGATTGGTTGCTCGAGTATGACTTCTAGGAACACCTGACTCTCAAGATAATAAGTATTTAATAAATTATACTTTGATAGACAGGAAGCTAAGAAACACAAGCCATTAACATTAGCCAAGATATTGTGAAATATGCCAAAAACACCATAAGTAAAATATTTCTTGATAGCAAGTCTCATTGTGAACAAGAAAGTGTTGAGTAAAATACCATGAAGAACATAATGCGCCTGGTACTAAAACCATCTTATTTTTATTTGTTATTTAACATGAATCCTACAGACCTGCATGGCTGCCCCACCCACTGCTGCAAAAGGCTGTAAAATGTACATTTAAATTGGGTATAAAACCTTGCAGTTCAGATTTCAAAACTTCCAGTTCTGAAGACCACAAATGTATTTGCATCCATGCACCTAAATATTCACCCATACTCACTTTATACTAGACTGGAATGATGGCTTCTTCTGTAGCCCTTTACTAGGAACATCAACCTGAATCAGCAAATGAAAACACAGTATTCGTAAGAGGACAATACATAGCAGATCTAATTAAAAGATTGACTGGAGCACTCCTTCATGTTGACACATTATTATCTACAGGTGCACAGAATCCAGGCTCCAAAGGGGCAATGGCACCCCCCGTTCCCCCATTAGTACTGCCATGTATTGCCTATCCGTTGATATGAATGGGTGACTGTCTACTATGTCAACATAACTTTTGTGTGATTGTTGTCATGGTCAGAACATCAACTATTTTGTTCTTTTACTACTTTATTATCTGAATGCTTAGTTGCAGGTCGGAAGATTGCACAGTACGACCGTACTTTGGATATGAGGCTAAAATCTGCATGTCTATGGCTAGCTTAAGATGCATGAATCCATATTTATGGCAATGCAATTTTATTGGGTTTATTTCATGTTTAAATACATGTTTGAATAATGTTTTGGCAGATTTCAAGTATGGTTATCAAAATTACAGAAAGATTCCTCATCTGGAGACCCCCAGGTTCCTGGCATTCTGGGTAACAGGTCTCATACATGTATAAAATGTCACCTGTTAGCAAAGTGTTCCATACAGCCCTAAACTTCTTCTAGTCATATAGGTCAGCATTTGATTAGGAAGTAAATCACTAATTTTTTATTAAGAAGTTTACACTGGTTATAATTGTATTATTTTACTGTATGAAGTGTTACTTATAGGAATTCATTATTTACATACATATATCAGAGTTTTTTTAATCTCTTCATTTCACTAAAATAAGATTCAAAGACGACAAAGACATTTTTGGTAAAAATTTGGTGTAAATATGTGTAGACTCCAGGAAAGCATCTGTTAATGTGCAGAAATTGGTGGGACCACAAAAAAACAGGAAATCATTCAATCAGAGTAGGTAAAATTGAGGTTTCACTGTACAACACACTTACAATAACCCTGATGTGATTGGAAGGGAATAACCCAGTGCTGCCTTTGCACTTCCCTCTGTACCATTCATTGTCTATTTTCTCCAGCAGATAAACGGTCTCTCCTGAGTTCAAGCTTAGATCAGTCGCTTGGTCTGGAAAAACAGCACCATCATGAGTTAAATTCACAAGATATTATGTGGCAATTCCAAATATAAACAACAGAGGGGAACACAATACACATTTGGGGTTGGAAAGATTGCTGGAGGGGCAGAGTGGAAGTTGCAGCTCCTGCTGCCAGAGAGCAATCAGAAGCGGCAATACTTTCAAGTAGATGCGCCCATCCCTGTGATCAGCATTAGCAAAACTTTCCGTTGGCCAAATGTTGTTAACCATGCGAGCACTCACTCTTTACTGCTGTACTGCACGTTTTAGTGATATCACACCCTCCCTTTCCCCCTGCAGCAGCCTATCACAGAACAATGGGAAGATACCCAGATAACAGCTCCCTAACAGCTGCCTGGTAGATATAAGACCAGCACTCAATATTAAAATCCAGGTCCCACAGTGACACATTCAGTTACATTGAGTAGGAGAAACAACAGCCTGCCAGAAAGCAGTTCCATCATAAAGTGCTTGCTCTTTCTGAAAGCACATGACCAGGCAAAATGACCTGAGATGGCTGCCTGCACACCAATATTACAACTAACAAAATACACTTGCTAGTTCGGGAATTAAATTTTATATTGTAGAGTGAATTATTTGCAGTGTAAACAGTGTAATTTAGAAATAAAAACATCATAAAAATCATGACAAAATCCCTTTGAAGTCGTATGCCTTTAAAAAAAAGAAACACTGAAAAGTGATACAGGTTTTGCAGAGGATTAATTTTTTGGGGGTGGGGGATTTTTCTCAAGTCTGAATAAGCAAATGATGCTTTTGATGTGGTTTGTACGTGGCTGTGAATCTTTAGTGGAAGATTTTAATCCAAAAATGATAGAAATGGTTTAAAATAAAATACAGTTTGTAACTGACACAATAAGCATTATATTTTTTAAATACCCACCTCCTCTGAAATCATGCAATACTAAGGCATGGGGAACATGACTGTCATCAGCGCTGCTTACCTGGATAAAATAACCAAAATGAAAGTAAGTAACAGCTAACAAAAAAGACATAGATAATAATAATAGAAGAAAAATCTAATGAAAATGAAAAAATACAAATACTGACTGCATCATCCAACTCTCAAAAATCATGCATTTTCAAGGTAGTGTCTGTAGAGTCATGTTCCTTTAATGAATACATAAATACACACAACTGCATTCATTCTTGAGTGACTGGCTGCTATGGTAAATGAGCCTTAATACTATTTTGTTTAATCTCGTCATAAATGGGACAATAAGTAGGTTTACCAGATCACTTGAAAATTCAGCTAAAAGAGTTGCACTTGAACATGCCCTTGAAATGATTTGGTAACCCTACCTTGCAGACCCAGTTGGAAGGTTTGTACCTTCTCTTTGAATATAACAGTATAACAGGACAGCAAATGAAAACATGGATGGCATAAGAGCAAGATAAGTCATTGGCTGCCTTTACTTTTACTACAGGAAAGTTTAACAGTTATAGTATCTTACATTGTTTCTGATTTCCACATCGTCATTGAGAGGAGTAATAATCGTCATATTAGACTTTCTGACTTCTCCAGTAG
>CM044432.1:44068122-44078432 GCA_024363595.1 Xenopus borealis | reverse complement strand
TTTTTTCAGTTTGGTTGGTTTCAGATAGTTAACAGATAAAAGACTTTTCCCAATTACTTTCTGTTTTCTATTAGTGACCTCTTTTCTAATGTTGAAGTGTAAAGTTTCACGTTTCACCTTCTAAAGCAGTTCTGGGAAGAAAATTTGTTTGTATATAACAAAAAAAATAAAAAGACATATTTAACTTTAAACCAAGACATTTTTAACTTTATAAAAGTGTTTAAGAAATAACTTACTGATACTCAGCTTGTTCTCCTCTTCAGAAAAGGTGACAGGGCAACAATCCTCGATTTCTCATCCATGGCTATCTCCTATCAGGAAGGCAGGGAGGAGAAGTCGAGCGCCACATGATGGATTGCCTGATCACCTTTTCTGAAGAGGAGAAAACGTGGAGCATCGGTAAGTTATTTCTTAATAAAGACTTTGCAGTTTTTAAGTTTAATATGTCTTGGTGTTTTTTTTATATACAGTTATTGGATCTCTTTTCCGGAAACCCGTTATTCTTATTGGCCTGTGTATGGGGCCCTGAAACGGGCATCCCCGATCGATATCTGGCCTAAAAATGACGATCGGATAGGACTAAAAATCCTGTCGGATCGTGGCCGCATCTGTTTGTGGATGCGGTCCAGCAATCTGTTTGCCCGTATCTCCTCCATTGTGATCCAACCGTTGGGCCCTAGGGCTCACAATCGGATCTGCCCAATATTGCCCACCTCAAGATGGGCATATCGGGGAGAGAGCTGCTCATTTGGCTACATTGTGCAGAGATCTTAAATGCATTTAATTAGTGCCAAATACCCTGCTGGTAATTAGCAGGCATATGCTATGATGTGAGTCATGATGGAAGGCACAGGTTTGGAAGAGCAAGGGGGCAGTCGTTGAGTAAGTTAAATATTGGACACTGTAGTCGATTTAGTTCAATGCTTCCTCCTGTGTCAAGTGCTCACTTTCCATATAGGCCACACCAGTAGACCTTCGTGTATATACTCGAATTGCAGTTGGATGGAGCACACAATAAGCAGACTTGTGCTGCAGAAAAACTTTTATTCACTTGAAAAAGGATCCATGTTGGTCCGAAACATGTTGTGAAGACAAAGTTTTTCTGCAGTACAAGTCTGCTTATTGTGTGCTCCATCCAACTGCAATTCGAGTATATAAGTTAAATATTGGCACATGATTACCAAAATCCTGTTGTTGTCCTTTGAGTGCCTAATCACACAAGTGTCTTACAGTGGTGATTTCTGGTTCCTTGCAGCAATTGCTCACAATCTGGATGCACATTCTCCTTGGAGGTTCAAGGGGTTGTCCACCTTTAGGGCCCTTAAACACGGGCGTTTTGGACCTGCGCTCCCCTGCGTTGCGTTTGGCTGCGTTCAGCCGCAGGGGAGCGCAGGTCTAGACGCACCTCATTCTTTTCAATAAGGTTGTACCCACGAGACGCGTGTAAGCGCTGAACGCAGATTCAGACGCAGCATGTTATGTCTGAATCTGCGTTCGGCGCTTACATGCGTCTCGTGGGTACAACACCATTGAAACTAATGAGGTGCATGTAGACCTGCGCTCCCCTGCGGCTGAACGCAGCCAAACGCAACGCAGGGGATCACAGGTCCAAAACGACCGTGTGTAAGGGCCCTTAAGCTAACCTGTAGTAGGTTATCGAATGATCACTTCTAAGCAACTTTTCAATTGGTCATCATTATTTATTGAGTTTTTACATTATTTGCCTCCTTCTTATGACTCTTTCCAGCTTTCAAATTAGATTCACTGCCCCCAATCTAAAAACAAATGCTCTGTACAGCTACAAATATATTGTTATTGATACTTATTAATGCTCATCTTTCTATCAGGCCCTCTCCAATTAATATACCAGTCTCTCAGTCAAATCAGTGTAAAATACCGGCTGGGTGGCAACCCTAGTGTATGGTTGAACGATCGGATTACGACGAGGGCAATGTTCGGAAGAACATCAAACCTTCCCGATTGATATGGTGGCCAGATATTGATCGGGAAGCCCCCATACACGGGCAGATAAGATGTCAAATTGGTCTAAACGACGGATATCGGCAGCTTTATCTGCCCGTGTATGGCCACCTTAAGATAAAGTGGAAATCGTCCAATATAAAGACAAACGTCTTCCCAATGAGAAGGTGGTTTTATCAGGTAGATTAGAATAGGGCCATTTTTATGGAAGCTGCTTTCTATCTAGTGTTAATAATAACAGCAATGGGAGTCGTAAGGATGAAGGCCACAATAGAGAAGTCATGAATATATATATGGCCATTGACTGGATTATACATTATACAGCCCCTCATTGTAGAGCAGTCAGTGTCTTAGGGCCTTTACACACGGGTGTTTTAACCTGCGCTCCCCTGTGTTTCGTTTTGCAGCGTTCAGCCGCAGGGGAGCGCAGGAATAGACGCACTTAAATTTTTTCAATGGGCCTACACTCACACAAGCGCATGTAGGTGCTGAACGCACGAAAAATGCAGCAAGTTGCGTCTGAACCTGCGTTCGGCGCCTACATGCGGTTGTGTGAATATAGGTCCATTGAAAAGAATTGAGTGTGTCTATTCCTGCGCTCCCCTGCGGCTGAACGCAGCAAAATGGAGCACAGGTTAAAACTCCCATGTGTAAGGGCCCTGACTGGCAATCTTTGGGTTGTGGCAAATGCTATAAGGTGCCATAGAAAGTCAGTATTTAGTTGGCTGGTGGGGCTGTTTGGGCCTCTAAATGGGCTGATTGGGCCTCTGTGTACCTGAAATACCAGGGCCTATTTTGATTCTCAGTCCGGACCTGCCTGACACAGTTACCTGCCGCTTGGTTGAGGTTGGATCTCCTGTGCCTCCTGTTCCCAGCGGTGTCCCTGAGCTCTCGCAGCTCCTCCTCTTCTTCCTCCAGCCAGGCTTCAGCCATCAGCAGCTGTGGGCGAGAGCATGGAGGGCTGACAAATCCAAGTGTCCCGTCCTGTCACCCCCAATGAAGCGGCAGCCCAAGCCCCCTGTGTGAGAAGCCGAGACGCGAGCGCTTGTGTTTAGCGGCCGCGGCTCAATGGAGGCAGCGCATTGACATCTCCTATCCTGTATGATGTATCCCAGTGTCAGAGCAGGGAGGCCGCGCACCTGCTGCTGCTGAGCCGCATATCCAGGGTCCCCTCTTCCCTTGCGCACAAACTTTGAAGCGAGTGATGTCCTAAAATGCTTGCCGTACTCTGTCAATCTATTAGTCCCCTGGGAGACAGACAGCAGCAAGGTGCGAGTCTGGAGAACTTCCAGGCCGGCTTCCCCTCGCTCCTCCTTCCCTTCACTTTCTAAATAATCCGGTGTCAACAGGAAATTGTTCCCTTGGTTTCCCTGTGATAGTAAAACAAAGGCGGAGGGCGGGAGAGAGGAGGTACCTGCGGATTGGAGAGCACTGCTGCTGCATGTCTTGTGTCACACACACACAGGAATTAACGCTAATTCCGCCGCTCACCTTCTCACTGTCTCTCTCCTCACACACGGGACTTCAGACACTAGAATCTATGCAGACAATGGCAATGACCGTTACACACGCACATCTGAAGCCGCAGCGCCCCCGCATTGTTGTGCTTTGACACTAAAGTAACAGGAATGCGCGGAATTATCTTGTGGTAAAGGTCACATAACATTCATAGCTGTGACGTGCAATAAATCACCGCCTTGCCAACGCTTCCGCCTCACAATGGCACTTTCTTCATAAAGTCCATACCTCCCAAAATTTTGGAAGCAAAAAGAGGGACATTTTTTTTTCACACATAGGGCGGCAACATTTGTGACCACGCCTGTTTATGTGGCCACACCCCCTAATTACCCTGTCCATTTTACAAAATTTGGCAGGTTATGAAAGTTTGATAATATTTCTCCTTATCTAAACTGTTACAATTACTTATTTCCCTATCTCAAAATTGTTACAAAGTATTAGCTCAGGGGTGTCCAAACTGCAGCCGATGGCCAAATGCGGCCCAGGATGGATATGGACGTGGCAAATTCAAGGCCGCTTGGATCACCCTTGCCCAGCGGCCCACTAAATATTACTGGCTATGGCCACCTTTTCTCTGAAAAAGAAATACCGGCCATCCTGTATTCTTGCTGTTTTTTCCTATTAATAACATTGGCATCAAGCATCATTACAATACCTAAGTGCTTATATGATACAAAGTGAGCTTCAATATATGCAGGGTTTAGGGTTTCCACCTGGCCGGTACTTTGTCAGCCTGCCTGGTAAAAATTATGTCTGATCCTAATGTTAATAGTGAAAAAAGATAAATATATAGGAAGGCTGGTAATTTTTCCCAGAAAAGGTGGCAACCAGTATCGGACTGGGACACCAAGGGCCCACCCAAAAACCTTAGACCAGGGGCCCACTCTCAGTACTAATATTCTTCATCTCCTCACTCAAACTCTATTCTCCTAGTTTGTTTTCTTTACATACTATAATCAATTATTCCATCTATTTAGCCTCTTTGTTCTCATAGAAATAGGGAATGGCCATGAAATAGGCCAAAAAGCATGATGGCCCACTGACACCTTGGCCCACCTGGAGTTTTCCGGGTATTCTGGTGGGCCAGTCCGACACTGGTGGCAACCCTAGCAGGGTTACCTGAAAAATGCCTAGGGATGCATCGAACCCACTATTTTGGCATTTGAATCTAGGGTTGCCACCCGGCCAGTATTTTACTGGCCTAGCCGGTAAAACAACTGCCAAGGCTGGAGCCGGTATTACAAATTAACTGGCAGTGTAGCTAGGGTTACCACCTTTTGTGCCGGTGGAGACCGGGCAGGGGGTGGGGCTGTGACGTGGGGCCGGGTCTGTGCCGGGGGCGGGAGTGATGACAGGGCAATCATTGTGTCAATTATGGGGAATCCTGCCCAGTTTTCCAAAATTGGAAAACCAGGCAGGAGTTTCAGACGAATAGATGAACTGAATCCGAACCCTGATTTGTAAAACAACCAAAGGGGATGGTATTATAAATTTACCCGCAATGTAGTTGCTGGTAATTTGTAATACCCTAACAAAAGCCCTTGGCCCTTCCCTGTAAACATACCTATTCCCCTTTAGCGGCACGGCTCCGCCCCTTTAGCGCCATGACTCTGTGGCTCCACCCCCTTTGCATCACTGCCCGCTCTCTTTGTTCCCACCCCCACCACTGGCCGGTAACTTTCTTTTTTTTTTTTTTTAAAAGGTGGCAACCCTACACAGAGGTACCAGCAACAATCGATGTAGCAGCTACAAGCTGTATGAGAGCCCAAAGCAATGCACCAGAAACTGACAGACTGCAGGGAGAGTGTTCAGGCCAAATATCTTTATCCCTTTTCACTCTACATTAAATGGTTGCTTTGTGTTAAAGTATGCCTAAACCGCGTTATATGTTAGTGCTCCTATTTTAATTGTGCAAAGACTCTGTGAAACATTCACACTGCCAGGCTACCTAGATTCTCGACCTGGCAACAAATTTGCCCTGACCCTACTAACCTAATCCTTGATTAACTTTTTCCTACCTTTCTCGCGTGATTTTCTTTTATGATTTTACTTTACCAGGTATCTTGCATCAAACTTTTTCATATGCTAATTACTGCACAAATGAGTGCTGGCTCATTTTTAGATATCTGGATTTTAGCAAAACTCTCAGTACTTGTAGTGACACTTCCTTCCCCCTCTTTTCTTTTTGTGCTTTTTGCTCCCCCTTCCTTCTCTCTCCAGCATCTAAATGCATTTTCTCGTTCTTTTCCTTCAATCTCATTTCTAACCTTTTTATCATGCCACCTCATCTCCTGACACTCAGCTACACATTCTGACCTTCTACTCCTCCAGTTGCCATACTACCCACTCCGTTCCCCTCTCCTGCTCCGATGCCCTTTGCTCAATTGATCACCCACTGAAGGCCCGTCAGCATCTGACAGCATAATTCTCTAAGAAGAGCTGTGCACTGTTCACTGAATCACAACACACGCTGCAATCTTCAGTTGGCCCCAAACTTTATTTAGAGAAGCAAGGACACGTTTGACTTGCAGATGATCCTGCTCTGCAAGTCATTACTGTAAGGGCAGATAGTTGAGCTGTGTATAAGGATCTTAGTTAGTAGCAGCCGAAATGAGAAACTCTGTGGCCATATTGGATGAGACGGGGCCCACAAAGATTAGGGCCCACCGGAATTTTTCCCAGTGGGCCAGTCCGACCCTGACCCTGTGGCATTCTCATACAAACTGGCACAAATTGGGCATCACATGGAGGGCAATGTAGTTAAAAAGTAGTTTATTTAAACAGATTCTGTCATGGGAAAATGTTTTTTCAAAACGCATCAGTTAATAGTACTGCTCCAGTAGACTTCTGCACTGAAATCCATTTCTCAAAAAAGCAAACAGATTTTTTTTATATTCAGTTTTAAAATCTGACATGGGGCTAGACATTTTTTCAATTTCCCAGCTGCCCCTGGTCATGTGACCTGTGCCAGCACTTTAGGAGGGAACTGCTTTCTGGTAGGCTGTTGTTTTTCCTTCTCAATGTAACTGAATGGAACGCAGTGGGACATGGGTTTTTACTATTGAGTGCTGTTCTTAGATCTACCAGGCAGCTGTTATCTTGTGTTAGGGAGCTGTTATCTGGTTACCTTCCCATTGTTCTGTTGTTAGGCTGCTGGGGGTGGGAGGGAGGGGGTGATATCACTCCAACTTGCAGTGCAGCAGTAAAGAGTGATTGAAGTTTATCAGTAAGTTACATGACTTGGGGCAGCTGGGAAATTGACAATATGTCTAGCCCCATGTCAGATTTCAAGTTGAAATATTAATATTATTCAGTGCAGAATTCTGCTGGAGTAGCACTATTAACTGATGCATTTTGAAAAAAAACATTTTTCCCATGATAGTATCCCTTTAAAGAAAAACATCTTAGTATTTAGCCTTATTCATTTCATGCCTTGTGTCATGGAATTGGTGGGCCGTTCTTGGTTGGGGGTGGGGGTGAACTCAATGTAGTAGTAGATTTCCTGAATGAGAGGACTGACTTTGAAATCCTTAGTGTTGTAGCTAGTGCTTTTTAAATTACCCCTTTTAAGTGATTAGGAAAAATCCAGATACAGTACAACCCCCATTTTGCATTTTTCAAGGGACTAGGAAAATTATGAAAAATCCAGGAAAACGTAAAATCAGGGAAATTAGTTCAAGTAACTTTTTCTTCAAGTACTGAAAGGATATTGGTACAGTTGTCCATTTTACTTTGAGATAAAATATTTACTGTTTTAATAACAAGGATTAAGCTTTGCAGTGTTAATGTTACACTATGAGGAGCATGTGCAAGTCTCTCTATCAGTCACATACACAACCTAAAGTAAATAGTGATTGGTGCAGGACTGTATAAGGGGCAGACTAACTGGAATTGACCATTTACAGGCAGAACAATGGCAACATATACATCTGGTTAGTATTTCAAACCTCTTTATTTCACTAACAATAACATTCATACAGGAAAAAAAGCAGTTTTTGGGAACATCAAGACAAAATTTACTTTTTAAATCCTGGAAAACATGACTTAAAATCAGGGAAATGCACCCATTGAAATGGATTATAAATTTTTGGAACCACAAATAAAAAATGTAAAATGTAGGGAAAATATATATCAGGGGACTTAAAATTGAGGTTTCGCCGTAGCAAGAAAATTTCAGCGGAAGAGGTAATAAATAAACATGAAAAAGGTGAAATAGCACTTTTTCCACAGTGACATTTTACACTGGGCTTTGTTTATGCCTAAAAGCATTACTCCCCTATAAAAATATACAGAATTTTAAGATTTTTGGCAATGGGCATTATATTTTGATGCCATTTTTAACACAGCTTTGTAAATAGGTCCCAAAAGCAGGAGCAGGTATGTGGATTTACAAAGTAATTTGACTATTTTTTTTTTATGAGAAAAATTGCCATTAAGATCCCCATAGACGCAAAGATCTTTCTCTGCCGACAACCGATTTTAGGGAAATCTGACCAATCTGTCAAATTATCGTACGGTTAGTGGGATTCGAACGATTGTACATCTTACGATTTTTCATCTGACATTGGTCTGAAGATTGATCGGCCAGGTTAGAAAATATTTATCGGTTTCCATGCAATCTACCTATGTTTGCAGGGCCAAGCAGGCAGCGAACCTTCAGTTTTGCTGGCAATATTGCCTGAAATGGTCTTTTTAGTTTAATTTAAATTTAATTTTTAATTTAAATGATCATTTTGAGACAATCCTGGTCTCACAATAACCATTGGATCTTTCAAAAGTCTTCTATGGCCAGCTTAAGATTCTCACAAAATCTCCACCCTTTAGCTTGCTTGTATATGTTTTATTGCACCATTTCAGACTTTCCTCTGCACTGTGAAAGAAGGAGTTCAAACAAGTTTAATACAGACTACAGCTCATATTTCATTGTTTCTTGCAGAAAGATAAATGTAGTAAGAAAATGCCAAAACTGCAGCAATTATGTGCAGGACCCTTTGAGGCAACAGTGAGCACTGTCCATACTCAGTGTAACACACACATCAAAAATGTTAACACTGGGTAGAGTTGTGTATTTTACGTCTGTCTGGCAGAACCCATGTGTGGTAACAGCTTAACTAAACAGAACATCTATGTGTTGTTTGCCTCCAGACCTCTTGCCCCCTTACCCTTATAAGTTGTAGTGGAAGAACTAATTTTAACATGTGCAAATATAATTTCCACTGAAAGCAGCAATTGGCTGGCTGTTTATATTCTCTGCACTATTGGTTTTGACTTCAAACGGTGTACTAGAAACCAGCTGTTTGACCATCTAAGGCAGTGATCCCCAACCAGTAGCTCGTGAGCAACATGTTGCTCTCCAACCCCTTGGATGTTGCTCCCATTGGCCTCAAATCAGGTGCTTATTTTTGAATTTCAGGCTTGGAGGCAAGTTTTGTTGGCATAAAAACCATGTGCATTGCCAAACAGAGGCTCCTGTTGGCTGCCAGTCCACATAGTGGCTACCAATAGCTAATAACAGCCCTTGTTTGGCACCGCCCAGGAACATGCTTGTGTTGCTCCCCAACTCTTTTTACATCTGAATGTTGCTCACAGGTGAAAAAGGTTGGGGATACCTGATCTAAGGCATACCTACCAACATTTTGGAAACGGAACAAAGGACAAAAATGTTTTGACCACATCGCTTTTTTGCTGCCACACGCCCTAATTATCATCAATTGACATCTTGCCGACTTTCGGGCAGATATCGATCGGTAATGCCCGTCGGAGGGCCCCATACATGTGCCAATAAGCTGCTAACTTGGTCTTTTGGCAGCTTTTATCGGCCCATGTATGGCCACCTTTAGGCATCCACATGAGCAGATTCGGGGAGATTAGTCACCCCAGTGACAAATCGCCTCTTCTTCTGGGCGACAATATCCCCAAACTTCCTTCTCCCTGCCCTCCGCTGGCCCTAATAAAAATCGCCTGTGGCAATTCACATGCAGCGCTTCGCTTTCTGTAGTCAACCGAAGTTTCCTTGTGAGGCAACTTCAGGTGATTTCAGAAAATTAAGCATCTTGTGTGAATTGCCGCAGAAGATTTTCATTAGGGCCAGCGGAGGGCAGGGAGAAGGCAGTTCGGGGAGATTGTGGATGAAGCCTAACTGTTACAAATGTATCATATATTCTGGGCTCTCTGGCAAGAGCCAGTTAAGTTAGAAACATCTTGTTTGGCTGGTCAGTGCAGAGAAATAGGGATTTTGCAATTCAGGGCAAAGAAATCAGGACTTTCCAGTATAAATGCAGGACTGTCGGTTGAGCTGTCAAAAGCGCGACTGTCCTGCTAAAAAAGGGGATACTTGGGAGGTATGGTCTAAGGGGAGAATTCCAAGTATAAAATTTCTCATTAAATTGGCATAACTTGTTTGTTTGCACCACAAAAATCATCAAACTACAAATTCATAATCACCTGAATGCCAGCTTTATTCCTTTTATGCCATTCTCAGCCAAAATGTCAATAAGTAAAGCAGTCTTGCAAGTATAACTTTAAAAAATGCCTTTTTCACAAGAGGCATTCTAAACAATAATTTAACTCCAAAGTGTACAAAGCCACTGTATTCACAAATCACATTAAGGTTTTTTTGTGAATTTAATGTTCATTTAATTCCAGTTTAACAATATTTATTTCTCCAGTTACAGTTTACTCCACTTTTGTGAAAGCCCCCCCCCACAAAAGAGAGAATTCTTCTACATTGTTTCAAGATTTTAAACTAGAAAACAGAAAGGTTATCGAATTCTAAGTTTTTTAAAGATACAATACTTTGAAATTCGAAGTTT
>CM044432.1:44030700-44057202 GCA_024363595.1 Xenopus borealis | reverse complement strand
GCTTCCAAACCAAAATATGATAAAGAGGCAAACCCAGGATCACCAAGTTGTGTCTTGGTGGATATGCCAGTGATTTATCCAGAACAGATCCATCACTACCTGGTGTTTAGGGTTGGAGTGATGGCAAAATTCAGCTTCCCCAAAACTTTTGGTAGAAAATTCTCTTTGCAATTTTGATATGTTTGTGTAGTTACCATATTAAAAGCTGCAAATATTTTCAATTTCCTTTATCTCCTCAATATTGCAGTGTGACCATGCAATCATTGTATGAGAGCAAGCTAACTAAAACTCTTTATTACCATCCAGAGAGCTTCTATTGTGTTTAAAATCTCCCTACAAGATATTATGACATTATAGGTACATGATTAGTGAAACATTATAATACAAAGCACATTTCATAGCAGTGAGGGAACTCAGTGGATGTCCTTAGTTTTTGTACAGAAAGCAACTATAGTTCAAACAGATACCAGAAACCCGTGCCAATGCAGATATTGCCCCATAATAAGTACTAAGTACTACTCACTGTCTAGTACACTGGATATTAGAAATAATCATTATTCTTTAAAACTATTTATTTCTGCATATGTATGTTTTTATAAATGCCATTTGCATGTGAGCGTGCAGAAACCACCTTCATGTTACACTTTGTCACAATGTAAAGAGAAGATGTGAGAGGATCGCACAACACCACATGTTCTGCAGGTAGGGTTGCCACCTTTTCTTGAAAAAAATACCGGCCTTCCTATATATTTAACTTTTTTTCCTATTAATAACATTGGGATCAGCCATCAAAAATACCGGCCAGGCCGGTAAAATACCGGCCAGGTGGCAACCCTATCTGCAGGTGGGGAACTACCCTGTTTATTGTGATCACCTGTGCATCAACGTTTCGGGGGGATGAACCCACCCTTCGTCAGGATACATTCAACAGTGCTACTAACAATTTTTAAAGCATAGGATTACAACAAGTCCTGCCCATCTAATTACCCATAGTCCACCAGGGTGATCCAAAGTGAGGCTTGACATGCAAAGTCCATGATTAAATAAACAATTATCTTGACGAAGGGTGGGTTAATCCACCCCGAAACGTTGATGCACAGGTGGTCACAATAAACAGGGGAGTTCCCCACCTGCAGAATGTGGTGTTGTGCGATTCTCTCACATCTTCTCTTCACATTATACTGATGTGTGCCGACCGTCTAGGGAGAGTTGCACCACTATAAAGCAGGAACGTCAAGGAAAGGTGAGAGGTACGGTTCAACCACATATGGTACCACACTTTACTCTAAAAGTAATAAGTATGTTCATCTGTGTAAATAAACAAGATGCTGTTTGACTCAGTTGCCTAAATTACAAGCTAATCATTTGTAGTTTGCCAGTGGTAGGAGCTGCAACATCTGTGCCTGTTCATTATAAAACTCGAATGCAGAGAACAAAGCATCCCACAAGAGGGAGCTGTTGTTTAATGCTCAGAACATACAGTAGATGCAGGCATTTCTTATCACTGATTATTTTGTGTCAGACATAGGGCTAATAGCACCTGTTTAGTCAGTCTGGCTTTCAGAGGATCAGTGGATTGAGAAAAATGGCAACAATCCTATATGGAGCTAGTGTCCTTTCTCATGATAGAATTATAAGTACATGTAGAATTACTGTATATGTTGGATCCATCTCCACTGAAAATAATTGAATACAAATGATTTATTATGCTTTATGTATAGATAAGCAGCATTTTTATGTAGTGCTTTACAGAGATTGTTAATTATTCCCTGTGTGAAAAACAAAGGGAGAACAAATAAACGTCTCGCAGTTGGAATAAGGAATAGGGTTGCCACCTGGCCTGTATTTTACCAGCCTGGCCTGTAAAAATGATGATTGATCCCAATCATAGTAATAGGGTATGGTGTTGGGGGAAAAATATTTTTTTCCAGAAAAGGTAGCAACCCTACTTAGGAACCAATGCTACAAAGTAGCAATAATAATCCATCCTTTCACACGGGTGTTTTAACCTGCGTTCCGTTTTCCTGCGTTCAGGGGAGCGCAGGAATAGACATACTCAATTCTTTTCATTGGGCCTATACTCACAAAACAGAATGTAGGCACCGAACGCAGGTTCAGACGCAACATGCTGTATTTTTCCTGCGTTCGGCGCCTACATGCGGTTGTGTGAGTATAGGCCCATTGAAAAGAATTAAGTGCGTCTATTCCTACGCTCCCCTGAACGCAGCAAAATGGAAAGCAGGGGAGCGCAGGTTAAAACGCCCATGTGTAAGGGCCCTTATTGTCTAATAATTAGTATTACAATCCACACCCCAATAGACATACAAGCAAACAAGATGGCTGGTTTTGGCAAAGTTGACCAACTTCCCCCTGAAATTATTTGGTGTAAGTATCCCTCCAAAATGATGCAAGGTATCATGGCGTAACTAAATATTACTGGGCCCCACAGCAAATTATTTTTCAGGCCCCCAAAAAGTCTAGAGGTTGACTAGTTTTATAAACATTTATTGAAATTCTATGAATTAGGGCTTCATGGGGCCCCTATACCTCCTGTGATCCCCCTGCAACCGCAGGGTCTGCTTCCTCTGTAGTTACACACCTGAAGTAAGAGTTTTATTTTTATGCAGAACAAAAATGTCTTTATTTTGGCCCTTTATCAAATGGATAAAGGGCAAATCGTGGCCAGGAGCTAGTACCTAATATGAATACAGTAGTTTCCCAGTTTCTCAGTTTGTCCTGTTTAGCTCATGAAATAACAAAAATTATAGATTTTTTTGTAATTAAAAAACTAGGCATTGAACTCATGTTGAACAAGGGAGTGTACTGCCAGTTGAAATAAATACATAACTAATTAGTATCATGTCTTCTGTATTCATGGCTTTATTCATATGCCCTACATTAAGTTCCCTTTTCATTGCAATAACTAAATAAAAAATAATGTTGTATATCTACGACTTATACCTTTTGCATGTCATTTCATTTTGCAAACACACACAATAACTCAACGGGTGCACCATTTTAAATGTATCTCCTTTAAACTGAATTCTTTAAGATCTCAATCCATAAAGCGGCCATGACTTTTGTTTTTAAATAACGATCTTTATGTATTTATTCTGTAGTTTGTTGAGAAACCCTATCCAGTCTACTTTTGTGTGGGAATTGTGTTCTTTTTATGATTGCGCAGCGTACATCAGCACGTGTTTCTGTAACAAATGTTCAATCATGAGCTGGGGCAGAATGTCAGGAATCTATGTGCTGCTGGGAAATGCTACAAATAGGATAAAATCACAGCTCAGTAAGTCTGGGTTTTGCATGCCATTGATACCCGACTCTGACTTATTTTAGGAATTTATAGGCAAACACATCTTGCAACAGCTTCTGTTCTGTGTGGTTTAAATTTCCATTGTTAGAGGGCTGTCTGTTAGTACAGGTAGCGGAGCCCTCAACAGGGGACACCCATTAAAATGGTATGTGTGTACGGTGTGTGTACGCATATTCACATATCATATATAATATAATGTTGTAATAAACAGAGGAACACTTAGTTAGCAGCTTCATGCAGAGAGGCAGGTTCAGCATCAGACTGGGGGGTAGGGTTGCCACCTGGCCGGTACTTTACTGGCCTGGCCAGTATTTTTGATGGTTGAACCCAATGTTATTAATAGGAAAAAAAGATAAATATATAGGAAGGCCGGTATTTTTTTCAGGAAAAGGTGGCAACCCTACTGGGGGGCCTGGGGCCCACTGGGACTACTGTCCAGGGCCCCCTCTGGCCCCGCCTCCCCTTGCTGCGGCACCCACACTGAACGCTCCTTTGTTGCTCCCCACAACAGCGTGCATGCGCAGATGTTACGCTAGCTGCCCCACGCAGAAGGGGCCAGCGTTGGCGCATGTGCAACTGTAGTTTTTTTTTTTTTTTAAATATCCTGATTGGGGGTCTGGCCCAGCGGCACTGGGTATTTGCCCGGTGTCCCGCCGGGCTACAGACCAGGGCACACGTTTCCCCCTCAAGCATGGCAATTACAAAGTGGACACTTCTTTATAGATTCTCTACGCTTCTTGCTCTCTCACATCTAGGGGCCTAGTTATCATTCTGTGTAAAAAACTGAGGAAAAGCATCACCGGTGATGTTGCCCATAGCCACCAATAGGATCTTTGCTTTTGATTCCTATCTTGTAGGTGACTGTTGAAATCTAATAGCTGATTGGTTGCTACGAGCAATATAACCAGTGATGTTTTCCTCTCATTTTTACACAGCATGATATATTGGTCCCATGGCACCCCTTACACGAAGACTATAGGGCCCCTGTCATGTGGAAATGCACTTCCAGAGTGACATTAGCTGTGGAGGGGGCCTTCTCTCCTAATTAACGCTTTCCCCTGATTCTCTGTGGTATTCAGCATCCAGTGCTTGCTTATGATTCAGTGTCAGATGGACACAAACGTGTAAAGCCTAACATGGTTGTTTAAATAAGGATTTTCTACTTTTTTAAATGAGTATCCTGGTCCAATCTGCAACTAGATTTCTGAGTGCCCTATACCTTTATTGCTTTTATACATATTCAACATCCAGTGCCCAAGCTTCTTCCTATGCTGTCTCACTACTGCTCCAGTAGGTTCCCTCTAACCCAGGGGTCCCCAACTGCTGGGCCATGGCCAGTCCTGAACTGGGCCCTGAGCCTAGTATCAAATTAATGAGGCACGTCAAATTGGATGCCGGCGTGCTGAATTGGACAGAATTGGACC
The DNA here is from genome assembly GCA_024363595.1 of Xenopus borealis. Taxonomy (NCBI): domain Eukaryota; kingdom Metazoa; phylum Chordata; class Amphibia; order Anura; family Pipidae; genus Xenopus; species Xenopus borealis. The sequence goes on along the minus strand of CM044432.1, from coordinate 44,052,456 downwards.
CGACCCCTCCCAACCTCCCCCAACCCCCTCCAGACCCCCCGGTCCTTGCCCAAAAAAATCTGGCACTACACTGTGCCCTGGGCCAAAAAAGGTTGGGGACCCCTGCTCTTACCTACACCTCAACACTCTCGATTCCCTAACTGGCACACAATCGCACAGGGGCTCTACCACACAAACTCACTCCTCGTTGGGACAACAGACTGTACTTGCTAATTAGCTTCTCTATCTCTCACTCCTAGAGTGAGCACTCACCACACTACTAACCACAACAGCCGCTCACCTGGTCTGGCCAAAACGGTCCTGCCTGTCCAAGCAGGGATGCCACGTCTAATTTTCAAAAACAGCCAAAGTTGGCTACAAAACCAGCCCAAAACTAGCCAAGAGCCACTTCATAAGTAGCCCAAAATATTTTTAAAATTTTCACTGATTTGCAAATTTTTCCATGAAGTAAAATGGGACAGATTCACCCTTTTCAAAAGGGGTGTAACTACAGAGGGGGGCTCATGAGGTATAAGGGTCCCTAATACATATACAATTTCAATAAATATTGCTAAAACAGATCAACCTCTAGACATTTTGGGGGCCAGCAGACTTTTGCCCCAAAATTGTATGAAATTGAGGAAAGTCACCGGAAAATGTGAGAATGCTTAAGAGTGACTGGGGTGCAGAGTCCAAAAACCTGGTAACTCCCAATTGCTACATAAGACAGTCCCATTGCATGCTGGGTATCGCAGTCTTACATTAAACTTGGTAGTAAGCAAATTGTTGAACAAAAACTACATTAGCCAACATGCATTGGGAGATGCAGGGTCCGCACATTAGGGCAAGAAAGAACTCTCTTTTGTATATTTTGATCCTATATGGATCCATGGAAGTATAGGGGAATGGTTTATAATAATTACACAATGTAGCTCTAAACCATGTGTTGAGGGACTAATAAAAATGGCCAAATGACCAGCCCTGGAACATGTAAAAAATAAGCCTATGGGTATTTAAAGGATATGACCAGCACTAGCCACACCTCCTCTGATGAAGCGCCCAATAGCTCAAAATGCATCAGGAGGGAGTGGCTGATATGAGGTAGGCAGACCTGGGGGGGGGGGGGGAGACATGCGGTGTGTTATACTCAGTGCTTGAATTTGAGTGAAAAAAATTAAGGGATGCTCTGTGTGGTGAGCAGCACGTTAAAACAATCCCCTCCCACAAACATAAGTCACACCCATTATTATATTAATCCTCACACTTTCTGGTTTCCCCCACTTTAAAGCAAAACCATTTTGCTAATTCCTTTTTGGTATTTCCTTCTAATGCACAGTTTAATGCCCAGTATACATAGATTTACATGTGACCTGTAGGGACCCAAAAACAAAATTGTGCATGTGAATTTTCTTGGCTGTCAATCCAGCTTCTGCCTGTGTATTGTTTCATAACATAGCACTCCATCATATTCTATATTACCTAAGATTATTTCATATAAATCATTCTCTCACTATTCCGTAACCTGCTGCAGTATAATACCTTCATTTTCTCTTTTTTTCCCCTGTTTAACACTTCTCTATTTCTCCCCCAGCAATCTTTTCTCTCCTTTTGTCTTCCATTATTTAACTATATTTTATTTTACCTCTGCATTTTATTTGCATGGAAAAGTGGAGAGGAGCAAAAGACAGGTCTGGGATGCAAAAATCTTGCATTGGATCCTATTTCACAAAAATAAAGAAGTGAAGGGAAGGTATCCCTCCCCAATTCCAGCACTGGTTATGCTAAAAAACTTTGTTTGGATATAACACTGTGTATTTTACTATGGATGAAATGCACTAATAAATATTTTAAGTGAGATACTGTGCATGTCTCTGATTATTATTTAACGTGCTTGTGGACCCATGCACAGTTCTTGCTACTAAGATAGCACATACCCCAAAAAAATTAAATTGTTTTATGTAGCTCTACATTCCCCAGTTTGAGCTCATGCTGAATATATAAATAGTTATAATATTGGAGGTTATCTTAGGGTGAGGTCACACGGGCAGATTCTGGGAGATTTAGTCACCTGGTGACTAATTGCTTCTTCTTCTGGGCGTCAATCTCCGACTGCCTTCCCCCTGCTATAATGAGAAAACGCCAGTGCGTTCCTCGTGAGGGAACTTGGAGCGATTTCGGGAATTTAAGCACCGCAAGTGCATTGCTGCAGGCTTATCAGCATCCATGGCTGCTGATAAGAACACTCAGAGGGTATTTATTCTTTGATTTAATGTATTACAAGTTGCCTGCATTGTACCTTTTTTTGCGAGTTTCTCAATGTGATTCATGGCAGCAGCACCCCTGCTTTATGAAATAAAAGAATACATTTTTTAATACTGGTGTGCCCTGATTTCTACTTTTTTTACTAAATTGGCCCAGGCATTTTGGGTACACAGAGGCCCAAACAACCTCCATAGAATCTACAGATTACCAGCTTGGGCCCCATATTATAAACAACAAAATGATTTTCTTTTTTTAACCATGCCCAATGTGGGCATCAATTTGGTGTGCTTTACATGACTAAAGTTTATCCCAAGCCACTGCAATATAGGGTGCCAGATATTTCTGTATCAGCAATTGGATGGTGTACAGTGATTTCAGTGGCCATTTAGGATATTTATATTATTTAATTGTACAAATCTATAAACCATCATTGTTTGTTAGTTATAGAACTAGACATTTTCACCTGCTGCCATAGTATATGCACCCTCAGCATGTCCATGTCAGAAAATAGCAAATAGTTAATTAATCTGAACAAAGGTGTGTATTGTCTGTCTGCTCCTTTATAAGATTCTGAATTTCTGCAAAACCTTTCTGACTTTCCCCCATCCCCGTGACTCTGAATATATCCCCAGTAATGTAGGTAATACAACTGTTAAGAATCAGGCATAGTATAGTGGAACAGTGTTGATAGGCTCAATCAGTATGATGAGGTTAGAGAAATAAATCTAAGGGTCCCATGGTCAGGCCAAGGGGGCATAAAGATGCTTTGGATGGTCACATCTATGCCATTCCTTCAGGTCCCCTGATCTTGGGTCCATTATAAAAAAAAAAAGAGCTAAAAATGTGTGGCAGCATATGCTCTTCATTATTCAAGCTGAAAAGGATTTTTACAGTACACTTTTTTTTAGTAAATTATTTGTTGACTCTGTAACTGCTGTCATAAGTAATATGATGAATCAAATAAAGAGAAAAGTAGGTATGGTCTTTCTCCCCCCCAAGGAAAATACTCTCACTTGTTTCACTGTGTTAGGACTGACCCATCGACACTGCCTTGACTGGGCACGTCAGCTTATATATACTTTGTACAAACCAACAACTAAAAGTGTCTCTTTTCACTAAATGTAGACATTTCCCCTTCCATGTGTGCAAAATGAGGTTTTAGTTTTCTCCTAAGGCTATATAATGGATTGCTGGGGTAATGTGTTTAGTACTGCTGTCATAACTAACTTCCAATGAAAGTGTCCCTTGATGTATGTAATTCTAGTTACATGCACATTCCTGCAAAATATTTCAAGAGCTTTTGTTTGGGTTTTGTGCATCTGCCTAATGCCTATGCCCTTTGAATAAATGTTTGCTGCAAACAAGGCACAATATAACTTAATTGGAAGCAGTCCTAGAAGTTGGGGTCCTTGAAGATCTCACAGCCCCTACTGGGTCATAAAGCCCTGTGCATAAATGTATTCACTTTATAATGTATTAACATTAAAATCTTAAAAACAAAAAAGTGTTTACTATTTCCAGATAAGTAGTTCCAGGTAATCTCTAAATCATGTCATGTGTTTCATTCTGCAAATGCAGTGGATGATGATAAAAGCCAGAAATATATATTTGTGTAACCCATAACATTAAATATTTTACTGGTTGAATTACATTTGTCAGCTATATTACATATTGCCAGTAGGTGTCACTATATCATTAGTCAATGTATCTAAAAGCACTGTTCTGTACATAGTTAAAGGAATACTGTCATGGGAAAATGCATCAGTTAATAGTGCTGCTCCAGCAGAATTCTGCACTAGAGTCAATTTCTCAAAAGAGCCCCTGGTCATGAGACTTGTGCCAGCACTTTAGGAGGGAACTGCTTTCTGGCAGGCTGTTGTTTTTCCTTCTCAATGTAACTGAATAGAATGCAGTGGGACATGGGTTTTTACTATTGAGTGCTGTTCTTAGATCTACCAGGCAGCTGTTATCTTGTGTTAGGGAGCTGTTATCTGGTTACCTTCCCATTGTTCTGTTGTTAGGCTGCTGGGGGAAGAATGGGAGGGGCGATATCACTCCAACTTGCAGTACAGCAGTAAAGAGTGATTGAAGTTTATCAGAGCACAAGTCACATGACTTGGGGCAGCTGGGAAATTGACAAAATGTCTATCCCCATGTCAGATTTCAAAACTGAATATAAAAAATCTGTTTGCTCTTTTGAGAAATGGATTTCAAAGCAGAATTCTGCTGGATCAACACTATTAACTGATGCATTTTGAAAAAAAACATTTTTCCCATGACAGAATCCCTTTAAAGAGTGACAACCTCAGTTGGGTGAAAGAATAGTGACTTCCAAAGGTCCAAGCCTGGTATACCAAAGGTACACCCCTGTCTGAGCTTGCATTATCATAGTAGTGCTACACGTGTATGATTAATGCAACAAATTTTTTTATTGCACCTAAAAGTTTTAAAGGTAAAAGAATGTAGCCACAGCGTTCAAGGGGATACCTGGACATAACTAGAGATCAATAGGGCCGGATTTCAATGCAAAACGCCCCTAGGCTGCTCATACATACTGTCCCACCCCCCAGTTAGCACACTAACACCCACTCACACTGGCATCAGTGCAGGAGCTCAAAGAGAAGTTTGGGACTTTTCCATAAAAATCAGTCTGTCAAAGTCGGAACTCTCCCACAGAAATTGTACTGTAGAACACTTTACTGTGTGCCATGAATATCTGAAGGTGTACATCTAGTTCTTTATTTTCGTTATGTTTTTACTTTGTCTTCTGTACTCAAAATGCAAAATAAAAACCTTTTTTAAAAATAAGTTTAGAATAAATACCTTTATCAAGATGTGCACTTATTTTACGCTACCTAAATGCTGGATATGACTCCATTATTTTACACCACTTCAGACTTTGCAAAAACCATTTAAGTGCATTCACACATTGCAGCTCTTATTTTTTAGTGCTCTATTCATAATGGGAGGGTAATGAGAGACACATGGGAGTATCTCCATCCACCCTATACCTGCCCTGTAACTTCCATGTCATTGAGACGCTCAAGTTAGGGAGCACCAATATGCACATGTGCAGTGTAGCCCTGACTTACTGTCTGCCCTAAAGTGCTCTTAGTGCTCTTGCACTTGTGTCTGGAGTGTCTGTAAATGAACACACTCTCTATGTGGTACTTATACTTTCTTGTAGTCTTTGTGCTAATGCAAAGTTACTCCCATTTTTTTAGTACTCTGCCCACTGCTAGCTAATGAGGTCCTTGTATCCCTAAGCTGAAGCTGTCCACCCCTTTGGCAGCTAAAATCATTACACAGTATACCAACATGTGTATGTGTGACAGGCAAGAATTCCTGTTAGCAGAAGCAGCCTTCAGCCATTCACATCAGTAACTAACAAGGGAAACAATTATTTAATCCATTTTCATTGTGATATTTTATAATGTTGTCATTTTCCATCAACACGGTGATTTAACTCCTGCTGATCTCCTGAAGTGGCCAGTTAAGTGATGGCAGTGCCAAGGCAAGGGCACCAGGCCCAAAAATGCAGTAAAAAGCTTTCTGTTGATTTCCTGCCAAAGCATAACAATGCATCAGATTCACACAAACATGTTGTCAGTTCCAGGGGTTCAGGGCTAAATTGATTGGAAAGACATTCTAAAATTCTGTCAGTTGTTAGTTCAAGGGTATCTGCTATGCACTGCTTTTTTTTTGCAGTTTAAAAAGTAAAATATTTTATTATTTACTAGGGGGGGGGGGGAACACAACACTTTCTTGAAACTGTGTGCATGGATTTACATTTCTAAGTACTCCCACCCTGTTCTCTATTTCAGTAACTATTAACATGTAGTTATATAGCAGTAATGATAATACACTCCAAAGAAATCCTTCCCCTGTAGCCATTGTGCCAGTTCATATCCAAGAGTGGAATCTCCAGCGAAACTGCTGCAACTACACAAAGCTCCTATTATGTACCTTGTAAAGCCCCAGTGTATAATATTCTGCCCATACAGCAGATCATACAGCATACAGCAAAAGGATCCCTTGGAGGCAATTAAACAGATATCCCACAATAAATCAACCCTTGGATTCCTCAGTCTCTGGGCAAAATTATCATTATTTTTTTAATTATTCCTAAAACACCTTGAGACACAATATAAAAATGTGTAGTTGTATGAGAATATATATATATGTTATATATATATATATATATATATATATATATATATGTTAATATTTCTTAAGAAATATTAAGGTGAATGTTAGTGACACTTCCATATATAAGTTTGTGTGTGAACTTCACAGAAGTGAATGGAACATTTAAAGCTCTTCGGACAGGGAAGTGTTTGATGTTATGGGGTATTGAATATCACAAGTAGGTTTCTGAGTAAGACAAGAATATTAGAAGACTATTGGGTGCAGGAAAGTTAAAAGGTTATCAGAGAAGCAATGTGGTATACTTGGAGTGGATCTGGAGATGAAGCGTGATATGTAAGGTGTGACATTGTTAAATTGTGTGTTCTCTAGGTCAGAATTTTATAGTTTGCTTGTGCTGGGAGAGTTTCAGTAGAGGTGGTTTCACAGGTAAGGGTAGGGACAGACAGGGAGATTCGGGGGGGATTCTGTCGCCTGGCATTTTTAGCAGGCGACAGAATCTCCCCGAATCTCCCTGTCTGTCCCCAGCCTAAGGTACATGAGCTTTGTAGTGGAATTCTGCATATATTGTAGAGAATAAGCAAGTGAGTGGTAGGCCAATAAGGATCAGGATGCAATAGTCTAGTAATATAATAATTTAGGATGAAAAAAAAAGACACAAATCTACCAAATTCAAACTTTTAGCCTAAAGGTTATGTTAACTGATCCAGAAGAAGGGAAAAAAAAACATTCCCGACTCCAAGATGGCAATCAGACCAGTTCCGTAGTTCAAGAGATGAGAAGATTTTATCCAGAAAATAGACAGGAGAAGAAGCAGCAAGACATGCATAATACCTTGATCTAGGAGAGTATTCTACCCTATTTACCGTACAACAGGAAAATAAGATGTTAGCTGATGATCCTTTGTGCCAAAAGTGACAGATGTTTGGAAAATTAAGATTTATCAGACAGAATGCTGTTGGAGACAAGGGGTGGCACACGCAGGACTTCTTTGTAAAAGGTACCCTGCCTTGCACAGCAAATTTCATAACTGAGACCTTCCATACCATCAAATTAGTAGCGTTGTTCCATCTGTTTTATAGCTCTTCTTTGGACTTTCTTTGTTTCAGTAACACCCAGTAATAAAGCACTGGACACCATAACTGCCTTGTATGGTCTATGTAGGGTCTCACCAGTCCTCTGTAAAGAGAGAACATTACCCTTTCCTACCACAAATCTATACACCTTTTTGACAATAAATTGCTGGCCTTTCCTGCTACTGACTGGTGTGCTACAGCTACATTTGTTATGTTTCAAGTATATGTCAAGTATGTATCATGTAGGTATGAATCATATTTGTGTCTTCTATTTTCAATGTACATTTCATGTTTGCGTTATGTATGTGTCATCTACCGTATGCCTGATGTGTGTGGAATGTATGTGTCATCTATGTACAGGGCTGGAAATATGAAAATGTGTGTCAGTAGTTTTATTATTTATGTTTTTCTGTACCTTGCAGGAGAAAATATATTTATTTGTGCTAGGAAAGGGTTTTTTCTACTCACCCACTTAATAGAACGAATGAATCAATCAAGTAACCAGCCAACCAATATCATGCATCAATTCTAAAATTCTCTCATTTAAAAGCAGTCAGTATATTATTAAGCCTATACATACTTACCCTTTAGTGTTAGGAGGCATTTGTCTTTAAAGGGGTTGTTCACCTTTGAGAGAACTCTTAGTATGATATAGAGAGTGATATTCTGAGACAATTTGCAATTGTTTAATTATTTGTGGTTTTTGAGTTATTTGTCTTTTTATTCAGGAGCTCTCCACTTTGCAATTTCAGCCATCTGTTAGTTAGAATCTAAATTACCCTAGCAACCATGTATTGATTGGATTAAGAGACTGGAATATGAATAGTAGTGGTCTTGACTAGAAAGATAAGTAATAAAACATAGCAATAACAATATATTTGTAGCCCCATCTGACCCCATTTGAAAGCTGGGAGGAGTCAAAAGAACAGGGCAAATAATTTTATTAAATAAATAAAATTTTTATAAAACTATAAAAACTAATATTGACGACCAGCTGAAAAGTTGCACAGAATTGTTCTATAACATACAAAATTGTAAAGGTGAACACCCCCTTTAATAGTCTTGTTTAGAATACAATACTGTAGACAGGGCTGAATAAAATAATGGTTAATTAATAAAGAAATATGACATAACACATAATGTAAACAAATGTCAACCAAGACAAAACTGAAAAACTCACTGTAGTACCTTACTGCTCGTTCCATTTTGAATGATCTTTTACCTATACTTTGTGGTGGTGTCTTGCCCATAGAAGCTCCCTCTTGTATATATCCACATTAAGTATATATGCTAATTCTTATACTCTGTTGCTCTGCCTTTTCTTCAGCAACAAATTCTGACATCTTCATCAGCATAATCTTCTCTGGGCAAGATTATGCCTGGCAATACTGACTCCTGCTACTCATGTCTAACATTATGGATGCAGGTCACAGCATGATAAACGGCCCCTATAAATATCCCATATATTACAGCAATTTGAGGTGCCTGTTATACACAAGAGCCCTTTGAAGTCTTGGTAGGAAATCTCATATTTGATGGTTTAGTGAATGATGGTCAATGTAAAATAAACTAATTATATAAAATGTAAAAAAAAATTATTTTTACCTTATTTATAAAATATAAAAATATATTTCGAAAAAAATAAAAAAACAGAAAGAAATGGAAAAAGATCATTATTTGTGCCATACTGTTTGAAAATAAATTGCCCCTTTAACTTACACTTTTTTATTTCCAGATTACATGTTTTAAACCGACACTTGAGGGCAGCAGAGATAAAGCTCAGACACTTAATATTAGGAATTTGTCTTCTGTATCTCATTGTATTCCCTGTTGGTGCTAGTCTGTTGTTGCCTTTGGATACAATATTACAGTGTTAGTTACACAACTTTACACCTTGTTAAAGTTGTGGTACAGGAAAAGACTAACAACATGATTTTGTTATTTAATTACTTTAGTAGAACTGTATTCCCAAAAAGAATGTGTACACCCCAGTGTAATTTGTGTGAGATCTCCACAGCCTTCATAAGAATAAATAAAACAACTGTTGGAAGATACTAAGGCTCACTTATAAATTCAGATTCAATGTACAAAGCCCGAAAATGGACACAGATGTTCTTACCCACAATACTGCATTTCAGTTTTTTGGTGCCAGTGAATGCAGCATCAATCATGGAATTAGTCTGATTCAATGGATGTGCATGTAGGTGCAACACACTGAAGGAACACCTCCTGGTTACACCTCCTTAAAGGAGAACTAAACCCTAAAAATGAATGTGGCTAAAAATGCCATATTTTATATAGTGAACTTATTACACCAGCCTAAAGTTTCAGCTTGTCAATAGCAGCAATGATCCAGGACTTCAAACTTGTCACAGGAGGTCACCATCTTGGAAAGTGTCTGTTCCACACACACGCTTAGTGGGCTCTGAGCAGCTTTTGAGAAGCTAAGCTTAGGGGTTGTCACAAATTATCGAGCAGAAAATTAGGTTTTCCAATCATATAAACTGATGGTACAGGGCTGATTATTAAATTCTGATGCTAGTTGTGCTGGTTTCTGTGCTGCCATGTAGCAATTATGTCTATTGATGACTAATCAGCCTTTACTGTATCATGACTATTCAGCATTTATATTCTATGTGTACTGTATATTTTGAGTCAGTCGCTCAGTAAGTGACATTAGCACAGAGCATGTGAATCAGCAGAAAAGAAGATGAGGAGCTACTGGGGCATCTTTGGAGACACAGATCTTTACTGCTAAAAGGCTGTGGTTGCCTTGGGCTGGTAAAGAAGCTGAACAAATAGGGGCAGATTTACTAAATTTGTGTGAAGAATTCGAAATTCGATCGAATTTGCAAAATTAGATTGGTCAAATTGTAGTATATGCAAATTAGGCAGATTCGACCATCGAATTTGCAAATTCGATCAAATCGAATAGATCAAATAGATCGAAGAAAAATCTATTCGATTAGTCGAATTGCGAATTACTTTTCAATTGCCTACTTCGCCAGCTGCTTTGGGGGGAATTTTGATCGATATTTGCTATTCGATCGTTCGACCAATCGAATAGCGTTAAAATCCTTCGAATTCGATATTCTAATTTGAAGGATTTTACTTCCCTTATATTCATATGGTTGAATTTCAATTTTTTTTATATTGGAAATTTGACCAATGATAAAGCTGCCCCTTAATGTACAAAATTTCTCTATAATGAAGACAAATACTTATTGTTTCAGAATATCAAATATCATACCTTTAAGGTGAACAACCCCTTTAATTCCTGTATGAATTTTTAGAACCTGCAATTAAAATTAAGGACAAGTAATTGCTTGTATAGCCACTCACTGCAGGAATATTGTATGTGCCTGGAGACAGAGGCACTCCATGAAATTAAAGAACTGTATTTCCAATTTTTTCTGTGTTGTGGACTAGTGATGGGCGAATCTCACGCGTTTTGCTTCACCGAGAAATTCGCGAATTGGCGAAAAAATTCACGAAATGAGTCGACGAGGCGTTTTTGACGCGCGTAATTTTTGGCGCGCGTTGCTTAGTTTTCGACGCGTCGCGTCAAAAAACGATGCGCGACTCGTTTTTTGGGCAAATTTTTCGGTGGCGAATACTTGCTGGCGTTTCGTGAATTTATTCGCCAGCGGCGAATCGCAGGAATTCGGCGCGAATTCGCCCCTGGCGAATAAATTCGCCCATCACTATTGTGGACCACTAATTGGATATGACCCATGAGGTCCATTTGGATATCTTCTCTTAAGAATACAAACCCTAAGGGGCCGATTTATGAAATTCATGTGAATTGATCGAAGTTCGATCGAATTCGATCGAATAACGTTCGTACGAATTTTTCGTAATAACGGATATTTTAATTTGGCCTCTTCAATCATCGAATGCCGAATTATTGAATAGATCGAATAGATCGAATGATCAGATATTCGATCATTCGATGATCGAATGAATCAAAATTTTTAAATTATTCGACAGCCTACTTCACCAGATTGAACCTACCGAATTGCAATAGTCCTGCTCGAATACCAATTGTACACATTTTTCGGAGGTACGATTTTTTCGTGAAATCGAACGATCGGTATCCGATCGTACGAATTCATCTAGAAATCAAATATCGAGCAAAATGATAGCCTAAAAAATTCGATAAGCATTCAATGGTCGAATGCTTATCGAATTTCGAATTTGATCGAGCTAGTTTTGGGGAATAATAGTAAATTTGCCCCTTAAGTCTCTCCTAATGCTTTTCTTCCCTTTTGTCTCTTTTTTTCATCCCATAAACTAGCATACCGTAATATGGGCAACATGTGCCCAGACATTTATACAGTATCTCCATCTAGGTTTCTAGCTTCATGCATATCTAGCAACTGCATAACTAAAGCAGTGGATCAGACATCTTGATGTTTCTTATAAATCAGGAACTTGTAAAGAATAAGTATATAAACATATCAACCATATAAAAATTGAGACGCCTGATTTGTTGAGGGCAGTGCCTTGTAAACCCCCTGCCATCACTGAAACATACTACACATACACCCCTGCCAGTAGCTCCCTAGTTCATGCCCCAACTAACTAAATGCCAACACTCCAAGTTGTATTCCCCACTCTGTTGCAACCTAGTTAGTCACCTCTTCTGCCTAACCATAGTTCCTGCTCTCACTGAGGGGACCACCCCAGATAGTTACCACCTTCTGAAGTGTCCAGCACTGGAGAAGTGCACAAAATCTCTCCCTCCTTCACGGGAAGTCTCCTAGCTTCCTACTAACCTACACTTAGACACTGACATCCCTGACTGGTGCATTATTTCTACTGAATTTCTACTCCACACACCAACCTCTTCATTGGTGCCAAGGCTGTCCTTGCTAGTAAAACTGGCTACCTCACACCTCTGAGGCGATTCAATACAGGAATAACCTAGCCCCAGCTAGTCCTAACCAGAAAATTAAAAGTAGGAGAACTTTTAAACTAAGATAATGGGGCAATCTATAGGGAAAAAAATAGTGTATATGGCAATATGCTATTATACCAAACACAATGTGGAGAACCTCGGTAAAGTAAATAAAAGTTTACGAAAAATCTGCATACTTTGCAACATCATTGTTTATAGCTATTGTTTGTTTTTATAAAATTTTAAATAATAAAGAAATTATGTAAAAATTAGGGAATATCCCTTTAAGGATAACTTTGTGAAATTGGTTATAATTGTAGGTAGCTATAAATTGTATGAAAAAAATGTTACACTCTGAGGAAGTGCACGAATTGTGTCAGTAGTAGAGACTTAGTCTAGGCTGACATTCAATCTATATTTGTCAACAAAAAAAGTGTTTTTTATTCATCACAACATAGCGTGCCAAAGAAGTCCGTATGTTCAGAAAATGCCTACATGGGCTGACAATTACCTGCTCCAAATAGTATGTACAGTTGCCTACTATCCCAATGCCTTTATATTGTTTTCTATGCCTGGGGTCTCCTCTAATCTAGACACTTCCTAGGGGAGGTTGACATACATGACCAACCTTAGTATTTGCAACTGGAGGCCTGTAAGGGTCTGTTTTAATGGACCAACACCCAACCAGAACAGATACCCATGATTTGATTCCGAACCACATGGATGGTTCTTCTTACCTGAGCCCATATAATCAAGTGCCTTCCTATACCTGTTCTGCCCCTGATGAATGTATCTATAAACTGAAAGAGATGTCAGTATTTTGGACAGCTAGATAATTTTAAGTGCTGTCTCCCCCACAGCATACCTGACTCTCTGCTGGGTACCCGTGGTCCTCCTGTACAGGACATAGGCTTTTCTGACAGAATCCTGACCACTTCTGAGGGTAGGAAGGGACCTGGTGCTGGCTTCAAGTTGCAACCATCTGTTGGTGGAATTGAATATAGCATAAGTGGTCTACAATAATTCTTTACACCGGTATTTGAAAAACTACTTTCATTGCTGAATCTCTCTTGGTTGGCTGCTTTCAACAAAAACACACACAAATCATAACCTGTCATATTTCACAATTATTAATACATATAAATCATCTTCTCATTTATTTGTTGCATAGTGTTAATATAAATATCAAAAGTGTTACAAGGGTGAACAGCATACAAATGATCTGTCCTGCATCTACCGCTAGCAGCAACATCCCTGTTTCCAATTCAACAAAAAAATTGCAAATAAAAACTTGTTACAAATATCATTATAGAGAATGTGTTCTTATTTATGTGCAACATTACATTAATAAAGCATAAAGGAAAGACTTGAAGAACTGCTTAGAAGAGCAACAGGAGAAGCAAAGTGACTGACATTACCAAGCTTAGCAAATGGACCAAAAGACTGAAGCGTTTGCAGAAAGAGTGGGTGGCCGGGAGGAGGTGACACAATCTGAGGTTGAAAAACTAAAAGGTGACATAAGCAGTTTATAACAGAAATGTTGTTATTTCAGCAACTCAGGCATCCATTAATATAGTGAAGAGACTGGAAATACATGACACATATGCAAATGTAAGGTTGTAAAAATATAGAAAAAGTAACCTTTCTCTTTCCCAGTTCCTGTTTCGTTATATTGAGATGCATTATCGGGAAGTCAGTTCAGAAAGCTCTGAAATACAAAAATAACATTATCCATGGAAACCTATTTACTAAAATAATTATTTTTCTCTAGAATATTAAAGTGGTATTGGATGGTAAGTAAACAGTATAAACAGTGTCATTATAAACACTGGGCAAATTTGCCCATGGGCAGTTACCTCTAGCAACCAATCAGTGATCCGCTTTTTTCAGCCAGCTGCTAGTTAATCAATGAATGCAAGCATTTGATTGGTTACCAAGGGTTACTGCCCAGGGGCACATTTGGCCAGTGTTTATAAATGACCCCAAGTAAGGCCAAAGGTCACAGTACAACAGGAATTGGCAGGATTGTGGTCAGACAAGCTGGGTCGAGGCAGGCAGAAAGCAGGGATCGTCAGGCAGGCAAAGGATCAAACCGGGTATTCAATCAGAAGGGGATGAGGCAAAATCGGTAGTCAGATAGCAGGCACGGATCAGGATACAGAAATCAGAATAATCAAACCAGGCAGGGTCAAAACACAGGAATCAGATCAAATATAGCAAAAATAGATAGCTCAAAGCACCAGGTAGAAAAACCTATCACGGGCAATGCTGTAGCAAAAAACAGCCCCTTAAATATATTTGAATTTTGTGCTATTGCACGCTGGCGTCATCACGCCAGCACACATGCGCCATATAATCCGGAAGTGGGCGCGGCGCGCAAGCTAAGAAGAAGCCGGCAGAAGGGAACAGGAGCGGCACGACGGGCGTACCCACCACACCACTAGACCACTAGGGCAGGTACTTGTCACAGTGGTATTTCTTCATTATCAATGGCCAAAGTACAGAAAACACTATTATTGGAAAATTTCCAGAAAATAGATTATACACATCCAGAGTTTAAAAATATGCCCTGGCATTTCAAGTACACAGAGGCCCCCCTCACATCTAAGAGGGTGGAAAACATTGTTAGTTTAATTTTGCACCATAATTTCAGCTTTGGTCACTAGGACCAAAAGGGTTATGTAGAAAATGAACCATGTAATTAATGTACAGGGGCCTCTAGAGGGAGCTAATAAGTAAAAACTGTTTACTGTGTCATTGGAAGAAGAGTCATGCAGTCATGCAGATGTAGGAAATTTAGTTAGTACAGTTTGTGTAAGGCTAAGAGTATACAGAGCATTGTCTTTGCCTCGTTCCTTACTGTGTTTTTAAAGGATAATTCAACCGTAAAAAAAAAAACATACCCTACATAGACCCCCCTCCCTACTCCTCCCCAGCCTAGCTGCTATCTTGGGCAAATGCCCCTAAGTCTTTATTTACCCCTTGGTGCAGTTTCTGTCCAGTGGAGTTCACGGCAGCCATCTTCTGGCTCTTCGGTAATCTTCGGACTGAGAGTAAAGACTTAGAGGCATATGCCTGGTGTAGCAGCTAGGCTGGGGCTGGTCTATGTAGGGTAGGGGGTGTAGGGTTTTTTTAAGTTAAGGATTGAATTCACCTTTAATGCAGGCTGAGAGAAGAGGACCTGTTTCCTTTTGGTCCCTCCCTTCAGGTACAAGGAGTGGAGATTGCCTTGAAAATGCCAACCTCTGCTCTGTGTACCCACACTCAAGTGGAAACTGTATTTTTCAGTGCAGATTAATGGACATAATCAAATCAAGAGATCTGGTATTTAGTGATGGGTGAATCTGGCCCATTTTACTTCCCCTAAATGGGAAAAACAGCAAAAATTGGCCATTTTTTGGGCAACATTTTGTAAAATGTACAGTAGAGTCTATGACCCCTTTCCGTGGCAAAACACAGCTAAATATTTCATTTTGGTAGGCCCCTGACCCTAATATTATTTAGACTGGAGAGTTGTCTATATCTTTTGTCCTATTAAGGGCATATTTCAGTTGATTAGTATAATTGACTCGTGCAACACTATTTATATCATCCACTTAATGGAACAGTATCACCAAAAATTAAAGTGCTTTAAAAGTAATGAAAATATAATGTCCTGTTGCCTTGTGTTGGTACAAATACTGTGTTTGCTTCAGAAACTCTTCTATAGTTTATTTTAGGATTCTTCAGAACTTATCTGTTATCTACTGTGTATCCTGTGCTCGAATTGCTGCCCCCATGACTACACAGCAGCTTGTTTATCTAAACTATAGTTGCGTTTCTGAAACAAACACATCACTACAGAGCAACAATACATCAAAACACTTACATTTTTTGGTGTTACTGTTCCTTTAACCTTCAAGTTGGTCAGTGTGTGTTCCAAGCTGTTGAGCCTGTTGGGTAAGTTCTTCAATTATATGTTTTGCAGTGGCACTGATTTCTTGTTTAGAGGATCAAATTTGTCCAACAGAACTTTATCAGGTTCAACAGTACCTACTGTACTTTCTGCTGATCTGTCTCAAGAAATGTAATCCATTACCTTGGGGTTCTTTGATGTCCGATGCCATAACGGGTGTTGGTTGTATATTAGGCCATAAGGGATCTGGCAAGTTGAGTCGTGTTTTAATCCACACACCTTGTTGCCTCTTCTTTCTGTTTCTTCATATAGGTGGGTAGCATAGAGTCATGCCTGTATAGGTACATCCTGCGTATACATGCAGAGGTGTGGTGTTCAGGCAACTGTCATGGGCCAGGAGTTTGTGGACTTGGTGTGCCATTAACACTCCTTGTGGGCTTGTATCGGTGTCTGAGTAGTTACCATGGAGCAGAGCCATGTTCCAAGTGCCAAGTGTAGAGGTTGTTATTGTGGTTTTCTCCCCAGCCATCTTGGCTGCTACCGCCATGCCCCTAATTGAGGCAGAGATTTTTTTACACAGTAGAGGAATGTATCTGTGGCCAGTATTGCATGAACCACACCCTTATTTTTAGTTTGATTTGATTTTTATTAAGTTATACATAATAAATATTTTGATTTAAAGTGTCTGTTTGCTCTTCAGCATCTAAAATACATGATGAGATTAATATTAATGGTTTCCTTTTTTTACAAGATTTTGATTGCTGACAAATGCTTCCTCGCCCTGTATGTCTCATTCTTGTATGTATTCTAC
Organism: Xenopus borealis; assembly: GCA_024363595.1. Classification (NCBI taxonomy): domain Eukaryota; kingdom Metazoa; phylum Chordata; class Amphibia; order Anura; family Pipidae; genus Xenopus; species Xenopus borealis. The sequence continues at coordinate 44,035,387 of CM044432.1, read as the reverse complement.
AGCTGAACTTTTTAACATTTCATAAACAACAAAAGGCATTTCAGTTCTCAAATGGAAATTCAGCATGTGAAATCAAAGATGGATTCTTATAAATCCCACTGTGAAAACAAGATGACATAATCAATCTCCAAAAGGTTTCTTTATCTTTTCTGATTAATAATACAAAGCATATCTTAGTTTCTTGCATTAACAAATATTTAATAAGCAGACTCATTATCGGGCTTGTATTATTATCTATGACCTTTGAGGCTCTCATGACCATGAGGTTTAGTTTAGAAAATTATTTTTTAATGCTTTTCTTATCATTCCTAATTGAAAGCTGAATTCAGACTGCAGACTTGACAAATCCATCATATACTGTAAATAGGAGAAACTGCAAAAATCTTTTTTTTTCTCAAAATAAAATGATAAATTAAGCTGAGGCCACTTAAAGGGATACTGTCATGGGAAAAAAAGTTTTTTTCAAAATGCATCAGTTAATAGTGCTGCTCCAGCAGAATTCTGCATTGAAATCCATTTCTCAAAAGAGCAAACAGGTTTTTTTTTTATATTTAATTTTGAAATCTGACACGGGGCTAGACATATTGTGAATTTCTCAGCTGCTCCAAGTCATGTTACATTGATTATAGCGGTCTAAATAAGATCACCATTAAAAACCACTATCCCGCTTCCTCTAATTTCTGAGCTTTTTGACCAGGTTAAAGCTGCTAAGATATATTCCAAGCTTGATCTTAGAGGTGCTTACAATCTTATTCGTATTAGAGAAGGGGACGAGTGGAAAACAGCATTTAACACCAGGGATGGCCACTACGAATATTTAGTAATGCCTTTCGGGCTCTGTAACGCACCCGCAGTTTTTCAGGAGTTTGTCAACGACATCTTTCGGGATCTGCTGGGGGTATTCGTAGTGGTCTATCTTGATGATATTTTAATTTTCTCTTCAAATCTGTGTAAACATAGAAAGCATGTTTGGGAAGTCCTGCGTAGATTGAGAGAAAATAATCTATATGCAAAACTGGAAAAATGTACCTTTGAAGTCACCTCTGTTAATTTTTTGGGGTTTTATATTTCCAGCCAGGGTCTAGAAATGGATCCAGGGAAGGTGTGAGCAGTACTGGATTGGACCCAACCCCTTTCTTTACGTGCAATTCAAAGATGGAAGATGGCACCCATGAGCTCTGCTGCACTTATATGTGAGAAATGGATTAGGGGCACTTTCAGGCAGGGAGGAGGGACTATGTAGGGAAGTGTGTAGGGGGTTTTATTATTGGGGGGGGTTGAGTTCTCCTTTATGGAAGACCCCTTGGACTAAAGGGGAATCCCTGATGCTATGCTTGGTGAAATGTAGTTAGTCTTTTAAGAAGTAATAGCTGAAAAATGGGAATAGGAACAGGCTCGACTACAATGGTCACTTCTTCAGAAGCCTGGGGGAAAGGTTGTTTAGTATTTGGGGCCACCAGGGTTTACTTATCCTTTAAATGTGCTCTGTATTATGCCTGAGTGATTCACAAATAAATCCTTTCCCAAGTTGCTGTGCTGAGTGTTTCCTCCATGATCATCATGAAGACCACCTCTGCCAACATTATTTTCATGCAGGCATTTCATATAAAATAATCTCCTTTTTGCTTTAAGATTGAGGGTTATATTTGCATTAATGCATTTATAATTTGTGCCCACATGTGTGTTCACATTGCAGATATTTAGCTTATACAAAAAAGTCTGACCAAAGTAGAATCCAGAATTTGACCTTATTTATTATTCAAAAATCTCCATTTTCTTTCCTTTATGTTATTTCTGTTTTATGTAAAACAAAACTTTCAATAAGAATATATTGTTGGAAAAAAAGAAAACAGTTGGGAGACCTTTTTTACATTTTCATGTTACTCACAAAAACATTACATACAAATATACTGTATAACATAATTAAACAGATGACAAAACAACCCAACAATTAAAAAAGGGCAAATTAAATGTAACAGGTCTCCAAGCTTACTGTATAGACACTCTCTAACTCTTACTCTAGGGAATAATTTCCAAATTTAAGCAAATCATGGCAAGGAATGGTTTTATAAATTAGCTGTTTTTTTGCAACATAATTTTATAGAGGCCTACATAGTTTTCCTTTTCCTTTAAGTGTAAAAAAGCATGATTGTTCAACAGAGGTATTTAAGGGTCTCGCTGGTTATCGTTTATAAATAATTGGACTTTTTTCAACCACAAGGGCCCAGTCCAAAGATGGCATGCTGTCTGCTGGCAGCATCTGAATGAATTGGGGACTGGGCAGGAGATTTTGTCAGTTATTTGAATCTCCCGCCCATCCAGTAACCAGTGTTCAGAGAATCTGCAGCTGAAGGTGCAATCTCTTGGCAGGGGGATGTGTGCATGTGGATTGGGTGTATGTGAGTGCATGTGGGGGGTTGCAAGCAGTTGAGGGGTGCACCATTTTAAAATCGACCACGATCGTTGTATTTATTAAATTAGCAGATATAACCTTTTCTAATATGCATAATGATCCAACAATATTTCCAGGTTACCATGCAATAGTGTATTGCAGCTGTGACTAGTATAGTAACCATCCAGGACAACCATGCTGCCCTGAGTTTAGGGAATTAGTAATCGGTTTTGACAGATTTAAAAGACAGTTTAAGTTAAAGGTTAAGACAGTAAAGCTGGGCACACACAATGAGATTCTCTTGTTTGATGGGGTCTGTAAATGAGTGGATTTCTGTCCAATGTGGCCACCCACAAACTAGGTCAAATCAGACTGATCATACAGTAGGCTCACCCAAAGATATTTTCAAATTTGCATGATACACATCTATTCAGTTGCAAGCTGGAAAGAGCAGGGGTGTTAAAGGGACTGCTGCCACCCAGTAACGTAACTAGGTGGGGGCGGGCCTGGTTGCGGGTCGAGGAGGGTCCGCATCACTCGCTCAATAGCACTCACTGCACTAGAAGAGTCAAATTTATGTTTTAAAAAACGGAAATTTGGCTCTTAAAATTGCCAGAGGCGGCTTATTGCCGCCCTTGGTAACTGGCTGCTCCGTGCCGCCTGAGGCAAGATGCTGACCTTGCCTCATGGCCAGAGCGGCCCTGGGAAAGAGGCAGAAGAGGAAGGCAAATTATTTTAAAAATATGGAGAAAATTAAGGCCATGTTCAAATACCTAGCATCAGGCAGTGGTTTGAATGAGAAACTGAAATGTGAAAGGACCTGAATAAAAAGCTTAGAAATAAAAACGTAATATAAGTAATAAAAACTTTAAAAATTCATTGCAGTTAATAAAATGTTCATAGCAAAGTCACCCACCTGACCTTCCTGCAAGATTGTCTGAGAAAAGAAAGTATAGTTTGCAACTATGTTCTCCTACAGATTAGTTCTTTTTGTCAGTATCACACATTGAGCTCTTGTTCCAATTGGTCATTTATATTCCAAAATAATTTTGTCTTACCATATGAATCTCCTTCTTGTGAACATACTGTACAGATGCATTCCTACATTGCAACAGATTGCTTTTGATGAGTAGGTACATTCCACAAGATATTTTGCTTTACTTTATTATGAAACAAGCACATATATTACTAGGTATCACTACTATATAACTAGAATGGAAATGTTTCTGCTTCTTATATTCTCTGAGACCTGCTGGTATGAAACTGAGCTTGATGTACTGCTAATGGAATTACAGAATTCTAGACTGTCAGTACTTTATTTCTACCTGTAGGAGGTCTGATCTAGGTCTTGTAATCATTTTATGTTACTGTTTGCTGTTCCACAATATATTTTACACAGTCAGATGATTCTTCTTTCTTTTGTCTTGTCTTATTGATAAACATTTCCGTCTATGGAAACTTTTATAAATCCTTATTTACTGCAGAAGGACATGAAAAAAATGAGATCTGATGGATGCAGTTGAATTTATACAACAGATATCTTCTTTTAAACTCTGCATAAAATGAAATTTTTTATATCGTTTTTTTCTTGCCTGTTTCTTTTTCCTTTTCAATTTATCATATATGTATTCCATTATATACAGGTATTAGACCTGTTATCCAGAATGCTCAGGACCTGGGGTTTTCCAGATAACAGATCTTTTTGTAATTTGGATCTTCTTCACCTTAAGTCTACTAGAGAATCATGGCAATATTCAATAAACCAATAGGCTGGTTCTGCTTCCACTAAGAATTAATTATATCTTAGTTTGGATCAAGTACAAGGTACTGTTTTATATTTATAGAGAAAAAGGAAATCATTTAAATTGTTTAAAAATTTTTGGATAATAATAGAGTCCATAACATACCTGAATCCCATACTTGTATTAGCTATTGGCTAAAGGAAAGTTACATTTAAGGCAAAATGCAACATTAATAAATATATTTCTTTAATTTGTTCTTAATCAATACTAATAATAGCTTTCCTAGTTAGTTTAAAGAAACTGGTGCAGTAGGTAAACCTGGAAAACAATGGAATTTAAGGATAGTGATCATATAAATTGGCATCAGAGATTAATATTTCTGGGCTAAACATTAGTTAAACAAATGGTAGACAAGTCAGGTTAGCAGCAGGATTCCAGGACAGGACCTGTTTTTTATCGCCAGGACACTGCAAAACACCAAGAACTGAAATTCAAGCTGAACATCCTTAAAGGACATTTACAGTTGTCATAGGTCATAGGTTTACGTATCCTG
>CM044432.1:44008924-44030499 GCA_024363595.1 Xenopus borealis | reverse complement strand
AAAAAAAACGATTCCAAAAAATAATAAAGGTACTGTATTTTTAAACGTTATCAGTTGTCAACAAGCAGCAGGTGTCATTAAATAATCCATTGCTGCTTTGGAAAACACAACCGAGGTCATCTGCAAAAATGTTTTCCAAGCTCTCCCTATAATTGTTTTTCTTTTGTTTTTGAAAGGTTCATTATATGTTCTCTAAAGGTTGTAAACACACCATCAAAAATTTAACAAAGTAAAACGTTGACTTTCTTTCTGGAGTTGTTCTCCTTGCTTTTCAATATTGATACTTGTTCTAAATCTTTGTCATGGTTGGCATAGAATTTAATCTTTTTCTAATGCTTTTGTCAAAAAGCAATGTTACATTTAACATATTATACAGGAAACACATAGTATTGTTTTCTGTACCACTTGCACAAACTACATAAATGCATGTCATTTTTATTAAACAGCCATTATGAACACAATCCAAACAAATCAAAAGCCCACTGAGAAGTCTCTGTATATGAGGTGCTCTTTATATTAAAGCATACAAAAGGCTTCAGCAGGGGTAAACGGGGGGCGGAGGTTGGTTATACAGAGAGCTTCTCAGAGGACCGGTGACTTGTCTTGATTGTGCTCATACAAATAGAAAGTAGGATGTTATTTTACTGTACATTTCAGATTGTGCCCTTATTAGAGCACAAAATAACACAAATATTAATTTTTCTCATTCTTTTAAAGAAAAAGTTAAATTTATATTTGGCACAAACTCTATTAATTAAACTAATCTTGAAGAAGGGAGTATACAGTATTGTAGGGGGAAAGTGCAGAATCCTTGCACGTACCCCTCTTCTATAACAGTTCCCTTTAAAGGAAAACTATACCCTGAAAATGAATACTTGAGCAACAGAGATACTGTATGAGGGGTAAATTTATCAAAGAGTGAAGTTCCACCACTGGGGTGAAATTCCGCCACTTTCTATTGATTTCTATGGGATTTTGAAAGGCGTATTTATCAATGGGTGAAAGTGAAATTTCACCCTTTGATAAATACACCTTTAAAAATTCTATCGAAATGAATGGAGAGAGGCTGAATTTTACCCTAGTGGCGGAAATTCACTCTTAACTTCACTGTTTGATAAATATACCCCATGGTATCGGACATGGTGTGAGTATGGACAGACTAAAGCATGGCCTTTATAGCTCCGTGTTAATTGTAGTGCGGAGATCGTGCCTTTGGTTTGATGAGGATTGTTAAAACATTTTTGATATTTATTTGCCAAAAAATCTTCTTCCTTAAACGTATACAGCCTTAAGGCATGCAGTGTAAATAGATGAATAAATATATTGGTGTGAAGAGGCATCATCTAAGCAGTGTACATAAAGGGGAATTTGCCACAGGGAAATTTTGCAGCTTTGTCATGACTTATAAAGGATTATTCTGGGCCTATGTATGTATCAATGGGTGAAATACAGCAAACTTTAAAAAAAATGAGTCACTAAGTATTTCAAGCAAAATTATATCACATAAGATCACATCAGAGAACCAGAACTCGTACGTATTGCTGAATAATGTTTCTGAATAGGGATGGGCGAATTTATTCGCCAGCCGCGAATTAGTGGTGAATTCCCGCTATTCGCCACTGGCGAATAAATTTGTGAAACAACCGCAAAAATTCGGCTGGCGAAAATTCGCCTGACAAAAAAAAAAACGATACGCGCGCCCCGAAAATGAAGTGACACGCGCGCTGTTTCGCAAATTTTTGCCAATTAGCGAATTTCGCTGGAAATTTACTCATTTTTTGGCAAAGCGAAACGGGATAGATTCGCCCAGCACTATTTCTGAATCTCCAAAAACATTAGAGGTTTACATATACAGTATAGACCCATTTATATTTATAGTGATGGGTCCTGTAGTACAGTGATATACCTGTAACCCCTTCTTGGTACAAATATCCAGGGCCACACTGCGGTGCTAACAGTTTAGATCCCAAGCCTCCACTTAGTGGGAGATTATCATATGTATACACATGTATAAACAAAAACTCATAAACAGGTCTTTTTTTTTTAATTTGTTTAGTTTTATTTACCAAAAAAGGGTTTATTTTTGCAGCGTCATTATTGGATAATTGATTTCGGCCACTAATTATGCTGTCGGATTATTTTGTTATTTCATTGATTTACACAATTTTTGGGGTTTTATTACAATTTTATCCCTGCATTATTGTCGCTTATGTATCTTTAGTATAGGTTTGCTGTTTGGTGCGTTGGTATAGAAAGGTATATTTTACTTAGTTTGAGCCTTAAGAATATATGCGTTCCCAAAATATAGGGTTATCTGGGGGTCTTTGTGCGTTTTGTGCCGTAAGACCACCAAACTGTAAAGTCAGGATACTGGTTTCAGCAGCTGAATTGGCTAGCGTGAAAATTCATATGGCACGTTTTTCATTTGGGGTCCGTACATACCACATACTTTGGTAATTCTATGCATATTGGGCATCAAACTATTCAGCAGACCTCTGACATCCATATTTAGGGTGATTTTTCTTTGTATGTAAAACAGTGTGTGACATAAATGCGGTAAACTGCAACATTTTTTGGCGATTTTCAGCAATTTGTTAGTTTGGTGTAGAAAGAGGTCTTTAGCTGCATTGGATACATTGTGTGGGGTCTGCACATGCCTGCTACTTTGGTATATCTATGTATACTGGGCATCAAACTGTTCCATAGACCCTTGCCGTCAATGTTTAGGCAAGGGTAAGAAATTGGGTGAGATAAATGCAGCCAATTGCAATTTTCAGAAATGTCTTAAAACCGCTGCCTTTAGCATAGCTCTGCAGTATGGTAGTTGGAGTAGAAAGACATAATTACCTATTTTTGATTAATCTTTGTGCTGGCACACAATGTCACAGGTCCTGGTTCACAGATGGCAAAATAGCAGCGGAGAAAATTCATATGCACTATTTTTATTTGGGGTCTACACATGCCAGCTGCTTTTGTTTATCTATGCATATTGGGCATCAAACCAGTGAGCCCTTGGTGTCAATAGCTAGGGTTTTTTCCAATTGTATGTAAGAAATTGGGTGAGATAAATATGGCCAATTGCAAAATTTTTAGGAGATTTTCAGAAATGTAAAAACAGCTGCTTTTATTGCCAAATTAGGAAAAGTTTGCAGCTTGGTGCTTTGGAGTAGAAAGACGTGTATACCCAATTTGGATTTGGGGGAATGTGTACTTTCGAAAATATATGGATTTCTGGGGTGAACATACTTTTTTCTACATTTGCCCCTCCAAACCTGTGTAAATGTGTTGATTTTGCAGCACCTGAAATGTCAGTACTTATTTGGGGGATCTTCATTTTGGGGCCCCTTTTTGCCACGTGCTTGGGTACATCTATACGTATTGGAAATAAAACTGTTCAGAGGACCCCAGGCTTTCATATTTGGGGTGATCTATCTGGATATCTAAAAGTATGTGTGAAAATACGATGCTGCAGGGTGGAAATTTTTAGGTGATTTTTGGAAATGTCACCAAAATCGACAAATTTAGCAAAGGTTTGCAGCTTGGTGCTTTGGAGTAGAAAGACATGCATACCCAATTTGGATTCTGGGGAATGATACTTTCCAAAAACATATGGTTTTAAGGGGTGAACTTTACTGTTATGTAAATGTGTTGGTTTTGCAGTATCTGGAATAACTGATAGCTCACATGGGGTGTTTACATTTTGGGGCCCCAATATGCCACATACTTAGGTAAACCAATACATATTGGGCATCAAACTGTTTAGTGGACTCTTGGCAATCATATTTATGGTGTTATACATTGGTACCTAATGCGGTGTTTTGGATTTTTAAAAAAAAATCACCAATTTCTTAAAAAAATTATAACTTTAGGATAGAATTGCAACTTGGTAGTTTGGCGCACAGTGATATATTTACACATTTTTGATTCTCCAGGATCTGAGTAAACCTACTGTTCGTGGAATGTTTGGCCTTGAAATCAGAAGTATGCCGTTTGGTGGAGCAGTGCTTTGGAAATTTAGTAGTGTACTGCTTTTGATCTATACAAGTGAGAAATACCATTATCATGGCTCTGATGGGCCCCAAGGGGGTGGGGGCCCTGGTGCAATTACACCCTCTGTACCCCTGGTAGTTACGCCACTGGTGGAACCCCAAAATGCTAGCATATTTTGAAAGCTCAGGTTGTCCTGGTTAACTAAAAGACCCCCCCAGGAAAGGCCCTTAAAGAGAGTACAAAATGTTGAAAAATGGTCAGGCGAGAAGATTGGCTGGCAGTGAAAGGTTTAATCACCGGCACCTCCGCTGAAGCATCTTTGGGAATGATCTTTATGCTTTTTGGTCTGCTCCCTATGAAAGCCACAAACCAGTTCCAGTTGCATTCAGGGGGAGGAACACATATCCCACATGCACTGATACCAGGTATAGAAGGTAAAACCCTTGGTTTACCTACTACTCCAGGTGTGCCGGCACAGGAATGGCTGTAATGGGGTAAAAATGTAGGGTTTCTTTATTCTAAAGAGAAACACCATAAAGTGAAATATGTGCAACTAAATGAAAATGCTATTGCTTTTTAGTATTTCTTTTTAAATTATTTGTCTGGGTCTTTCGAGCCTGCAGCTAAAAAAATTGTATAGTTGTCAGGGTCACCGACGCCAGCATCCAAAAAGAGATCATTTTTATTGTAGTTCTTACTCTTAAGGCCCTCTAGTATTCTTCTTCTATTTTAATTTGTAAATTGCTCCCTGGTCACTAGGTTAAAAATCCAAGTGCCACCAGGTAACTGTTTACATTACAGGCCTGGAAGAACAAAATTTGCAAATTATTAAAAAACTACAAAAACTGAAGACTAACAGCAACAATTCCATTTGAGACATTTGAGGATATTTCAAGCCTTTTTCTGTAACTATTGATACACCCTTTTGCACTAGAAAAACAAATGCTCTAGCAACTATCATCTGTGTTTGAATAGGTATTGTTTGACGTCTATTCACAGAAAACAAGGGTGGGGTCTCAGATTCTCTACTGTGTGGGAGAGGCTTTGTGATAATGGACTTGTTTCTCAAGTACAAGTTTTTATTTATGTTAAATATATCAGTATGCAGAATATAGGAGGCATTTTAATATTGTTTCCTATTTTAGATCAATAATGTCTGTTGCAGTAATAGAGAAATGCAATCAAAATTCACATTATTTATTAAATTACTTAATAATGAGACATTTATACAGAGCGGTATGTGCTTGAAGAACAAGCCCAGAAACACACAAAGTCCTGCATTCCTGCATTTGACTTTCTATAGATCACAATTTTGTAGCCAAAACAACTGAACAAATGGTAAAAGCATTATGTACAGCACGTTTCCTTCAACAAATTATTAATGGTTTGCTAATGTATCGTAGTGGATCAGGCTATAGATAAGGAACTGCGCTTCCAGATATACAGTATATATACTGCAGTCATGAAGTTAAGCAATATAATACAGTGATTTAGTCCAGTCCAGGTCTAATATGTAGGAAGCAAAGTAGAATAATAAGCAGTAGGTGTAATAAGTAGTAGGAGTAGAAGTAACTATGTGAGCTAAGCAAATGACACTGTATAATGACACTGTAATGACACTGTGCAAATGACACTGTGCAAGAGAAATTCAGTTCTGGCATAAATACAGTAAAATGTTTAAAAAGTCTGATGCCAAAATTGCACCTATAAAGAGCTACACTAGCGGGCATATAGTCTATTTAATTATTTACTGGTTAAGTGGATTCTGTCATGGAGACTTTTTTTTTTTATAAAATGCATTAGCTAATAGTGCTCCTCTAGCAGAATCCTGGTTAAAATCTGTTTTTTTCAAAAGAGGCAACACATATTTTTATATTTAATTTTGAAATTGGACATGGGGCTAGACACATTGTTAACTTCCCAGGTGCCCTCAGTCAGTGACGTGTGCTCTGATAAACATCAGCCACTCTTTATAGCTGCTCTGCAAGTTGTAGTGATATAAGTAGCCCATCAGAAGAACAGTGAGAAGTAACCAGATAGCAGATCCCTGATACCTGCATTGCTAAAACGTGCTCCATTGAGGATCCGAAGATGACACCTGTGAGCTCCGCTGCAATACTCTGCATGCAGAGGTCTGTGCGACATTCAGCAACACTTTTTAAAGTAGTAGGCTATGTAGGGAGGAAGTGGGGAAGGAGGGAATGTGGGCTAGTGTATAGGATTTAGGAGGGGGGGTTTAGTTCTACTTTAAAGGGGTTGTTCATTTTTGAGTTGCTTTTTAGTATGATGTAGAAAGTGCTATTCTGAGACAATATGCAGTTGGTCATATTTTTTTGTATAATTTGGGCTTTTTCAAATATTAGACATTTGATTCAACAGCTCTCTAGTCTAGAAATTTAGCAGCTAACTGGTTACTAGTGTCCAAATTACGTTAGCAAACTGGGAGTGGCTTCATTCAGAGACTGATATGAATAAAGATAAGTACAGGTACGGGACCTGGGGCTTTATGGATAATCAATCTTTCTGTAATTTGACTTTTCATATCTTAAGTCTACTAATAAATCACGTAAAAATTAAATAAACCCAAAAGGATGGTTCTGCTTCCAATAAGGAGTAATTATATCTTAATTTGGATCAAGTACAAGGTACAGTTTTATTATTACAGAGTAAAAGGAACTAATTTTTTAAAATTTGGATTATTTGGATAAAAATAAGAGTCTATTTTGTAATTCGGAGCTTTCTGGAAACAGGTTTCCCAGATAACAGATCCCATACCTGTAATAAAAAGTAACAATAACAATAAAATGGTAGCTGGGAAATTGACAAAATGACTAGCCCCATGTCAGATTTCAAAACTGAATATAAAAAAATATGTTTGCTCTTTTGAGAAATGGATTTCAGTGCAGAAGTCTACTATAGCAGCACTATTAACGGATGTGTTTTTAAAAAAAATGTTTTCCCATGACAGTTTCCCTTTAAAGTCACCTGTCAGTAGTATTTCCATTCAAACTCCACCTTTTACGATTATTACTGATGATATGGTGATTTAACCTGTTGATTCAGCATGCCTCCTAAGAATAACCTGGGGATAATCTTTACTACTACCAAAACCTGATGTTTTTTACTAGGTAATATACCCTTTCTCTCATCAACACTCTTCTACATACTTATCCTATCCCCTAGACTGCTACACGTTATATCATTATTAATACAGTCTTTGTGCACCTAAGTTGCAAAGTAAATACTTTAAGCAGGGTCCTTGAATGATATTTTAAAAGACATATTATTTAATATGTAATAATATTTTTATGTTACATTTCCAATATTTGATCTATGTTGTTTCACCTTTCTAGGGATACAGGACCTACGTAATATTGCATAATACAAAGAACAGCCAGAGTCTTTCTGTAAGTTGTTGCTAAGCACACATCCCACTGATCCCAGAAATTATTATTGAATTTATGTGTCTGCGTAAACAGTCATTAATTGCACTAATCTGAATCTCTGCCTAATTAATTATACAAAAATTTTACAAATTCAGAATAGCGTAAAGTGGCAGCTGTTGCACAGATTTCATTCAAAGGATGATCTAGAAGCACTATAAAGGAATATTATTATCAAACAGGGAAAAGATTCTTAGCTGAAAAGCTTGCCTAATATTGGATAAAATACTATGTTATCATCCATTTCCTCTGATTTATATTCAGGTATACAATTTATTTTAATTTACAGCTGGTTGCTTAGTGTTGACAGGGACACCATGGTTAGACAACATTGGCAATGTTTTTGATTAGCGCTATGGGTACACACAGCCAGAGACAGTCCTGTATATGATAATTAAGAATCCAACGTTCTGCAGCCCTGCTCTTGATTAACTGAAGCATAATGAGAAGGACATTGTAACATGGCAGAATATTGAAGGGCAGTTAAATGCATGCACATATATTATCTGTCTAACAAAACAACAGACACTGCTTTGGCTGCCTGATCTATTAACCCAACATGAAACCCCCAAATCTTAACTCAACATTAGGCCTGATAAAAAATTATGACAACTCTAGCTAAATATATGCAACAGATACTAATCTGCACTTCTTGCAAAACCCCAATATCATGCATGGTTATACCAAAAAAAACCAACAACCCTTTCCTTTTGTTTTTGTTGTTTACTTTACATACCAAAGGCACCTAAGGTAGCGCCTCTACCCTATATCTTCTTTGGATGATGCCTGCTTTTCCCTTCTTTCTCCACTCCAATAGGGATGGCCCTCCCTTCCTTGTGTTGTTTTTTTTTCTGAAACTCAATACATTATTAATAAAAATATTTAAAGGACTACCCACAGTAAAAAACTATTTATTTAACCTGGTGTGCTATTTTAACTTGGTTTATATAGTCTCTATCTATCTACTAACCAAAATGCTGGGGGTTATGCAATACAAGGCACTAAGTTTGTCCAAGAGTAACCCAGAACAACCAATCAGTTGGTAGAATTTACTGGCCACTTGTTCTCTTCCTTCTTTCTTTGTGCCACTTGCATGAGCTTCAAGGGGTTGTTCACCTTCGAGTAAACTTGTAGTATGATGTAGGGAGCGATATACTGAGACAATTTACAATTGTTTTTCTTTTTTTTATTTGTGGTTTTCAAGTTATTTTGTTTTTTATTTAGCAGCTCTCCAGTTTTCAATGTCAACAAGCTGGTTTCTAGGGTCAAAATTACCTTAGCAACCATGCATTGATTTGAATGAGAATATGAAATATTAATAGGGGAGGGCCAGAACAGAGAGATAACTAATATAAAATAGATATAACAATAAATTTGTAACTTTACAGAGCATTTGTTTTTAGATGGGGTCAGTGATCCCCTTTTGAAAGCTATGAGCCAGGAGAAGAAGGCAAATAATTAATAAACTATATAAAAAAATAAAAATAATGAAAACCAATTGAAAAGTTTCTTAGAATTGGTCATTCTATAACATACTAAAAGTTAACCTGAAGGTGAACCACCCCTGTGTAGGTCACTGGATTTTAACATTTTTGTTTGCAAGTACCCCAGGTGGGTGCAGTTTTCTGCTAGCAGGAAGCATTGGCCTGGGGTATCAGGTAAGTGATTACAATCCCTGGGGGTATCCTAAAATTTGTCATGCACTATGGATTGGACATGAGCCCCCTATCCTGTGTAATACTGGTAAATGAGCAGTAAATTAGCAGTCTGCAGAAAAGAGAGAGTGTAAAACCCACTCATGGATAGATTGGGCCAGAGTCAATAGCACAAGCCAGAAGTTAGGGCAGGTGGTAAAACAGAACAAAGTCCAATATATTGACCAGGGGCCAGGGCAGGAAATCAGGAATGAAATCACCAGAACAAGCCAGGAACACAGGAACAACACTGGAATCAAAGGCTTCCTACCATCTAACAAGGCTGCTGTGAAACCCATTCATTGGAATAGAACCTGGATATGCAAAATTTGTGTCACTGGCAGTGGGCCAAACCACTACTTGGGTAAACCAAACAATTTAAATTTGACACTGAAGAGATGACGAAAAAGTTAAATAATTAACATACAGCAAAATTATTATATAGAAAACCAAAACAACATTTCTTTTTGTTATGCTAAACTATTGTAAGCTCTGGTGAGCAAATACCTCATGTATTGGCTAATATTTTCAGGTTAGTTCATGTTTGAGATATAAATATATCTATATACCCATCTGTTCTGCAGAGAATGTTGGCGTTATATAAATACATGTAATAATGTTTTAAACTAAGAGACAAGCTGCTGTGTTCCAGCAAAGCCATGTATTTTATTATGTTATATTATCATTATGATTACTGTTTGTTATTAATATTTTCATATTACTATTTAAAGTACTGTATGTATATGAAGTTTGTACATTCCAGCAATGTCAATTAAAGGTGTTCACCTTTGAGTTAAAGGATGTCAACCTCAAAAATCATTTTTTTGCCTTATAAAAGAAAACATTATTCTAAGCAACTTTACAATATACACATTTTCTATGGTTTTTAAGTTATTTGTACATGTATTGCTATTGAATGCAGTGTTTGTCTGTCCCTTTCTAGTCTCTGTATTGGTGGCTTTGGCTTTTGAAACAATGTAATAAAGCCAACTGATTAACAGACCTGTCTTGCTAGGGGAGACTGGCTTTTGCAACACTATTTAAACTGTAACAACCAGGAATTATTTAAATGCTGCATCAATAGCAATTACATTTACAAATAACTTTTAAAACACCAACAATTTGTAATACATTAATTTTGGAAAGTTGCTTATAACTGTGTTTTCTTTTATTAGGCAAAATTTAATTTTTTGGGTTGACATGTCCTTTAACCTTTATTATGATTTAAAGCAGGGGTGCCCAAATGGTAGATTGGGATCTACCAGCAGACCTTTAGCTGGTGATCAGTAGATCTAAATCACCCTCCTATTTCATGCTTTTCATTGAGATATTTATTATGTTAATGTCACATAACAAATAGTTGTTTGTTGAATATAGTAATACACATTTTCTCATAAATCAATAAATCAATATTTAAGTAATATTTTCCATGGAACAGAATGCTAACAATGCTTTTATGGATGTAGATCATAATGGGATGCACTGTCAATTTTGACATAAAGCACTTTACTGTATGTATATATTTCAGAGTGAAATGGATGAGCATCCTTCTTTCTTATCTTGTTTTATCTTGTTTGTGGCCATTAAGTGTGTCCTATTACCAGGTTAGGTCTCAAAGTTTGTGGTGCACTCCTATATGTCATTTGTTTTGAATCTGCGCACCTGCGTTTTTTCGCGATGCGCGTAATCACAGCATAAATAAGCCGCTTTTATTCGCTGAATTATCCATGGAAATGACGTAGGCGTTTGTGACGTCACAAACCCGGAAGTTCGGGCGCCACGCGAAAAAGACTGATTGAGGCCTAATTGAACAGGGTATTTATATGCCTGGTAATCCAGTAGCACATCAGAATCCCAAGGCTTTTGTGCTGAAACATTGGGGTCATTCTTATTTTTTGGCAGGTGTATATGCTCCTTGTTGCTCCACTTTTTGCCTCTTTAAAACTCTTTTGGTGGTATGTATACTATTGTATTACTATGTAAACTATTGCTGGATAAAACTGTATTTTGCTATTGCAACTGTGTATTACTAAATTGTTTTAAATAGTAAAGAATTTACTTTAATGCCACCTGTGTTTACATCTGTAGTTTATTTGAGTGTGCACAACCCAGTGTGTGACATATTGATTATCTGGTCAATCAATGTAGGAGTGACCTTGGGTTTTGTTGCACCTCTAGTATCTATTTTCTGTAATATTCGCCAGAAAGGTGTGCCCTCCACCTATTTATACTTTTATATACTGTTACTATTAAACTCCCTTTAACCAAATTTGTTTAACAAACACAGCTCCCATTCTGATGCCAATGTACTTGGGGTAAGTATATAGAAGTTAGTAATGAACTTCAATCAGGCACAGAAGCTGCTGCAAAAAGTGCTGTTTATTTTGTGAGAAATAAACAGCACTTTTTGCAGCAGCTTCTGCGCCTGATTGAAGTTCATTACTTTCTTCTATATACTGTATATGCTTCGTTGGACGGAAGTGCCAGTAATTGAACTACTGATTGAATCCTAATTTCTCCTTGCATTGTACTTGGGGTAACTCACGGATATTTTAAGACAGTAAAGATCCAGCACCACTTTAGGATGAAAAAAAGCGTGAGGGCAAAAGTGGCTTGTTAAAATAAAAAAACAGTAAAGAGGCAGCACCACTTCAGGATGTACAAAAAAGCGTGAGGGCAAAAGTGGCTTGTTGAAAGTAAATAAAGCAGTAACTGAATACAGAACTCATTTTCTGTGAACATGTCTGTCTAGAACTGCGGCCTGAGGGCCAAATGCGGCCCAGGTTGGATATAAATGCGGCCCAGCTTGAAACGCTCAGTTGCAAAGAAAACGTCATGTTGCAAAGGATAAAGGAGAAAGTGGACTCTGCTCATTGCCCAGTGTCCCATATTCCAGTGTATATCTCCATCTGGTTATCCAACTGGTATTGTAGTTCCTTTTCTTTTTGTGTATTTTCTTTACTTTTACAAATCAAAAGTGTTTGTGTATTTTATTTGTGGCCCCCAGACAGTTTTGGTTTTTCCAATGTGGCCCTCAAAGCCAAAAGTTTGGACCCCTGGTCTAGAGTCCCTACACTCATGTAAATTAGGCTGCAAGTTAGTTTGTTCATCCGCTGCAGGGATGCTGAGATCGCAAGCCTCAGGTTTCACTGGGGGAGGGGCATCCTACTTGTCTCACCTCAGCCTGGCACCTGCAGGTCTGACACTCCTCCCAAAGCTCCTCCCCATCGTCCCTCCCTGTCTTTGTAGCCTTTACTGATGTTGATTTTCTGTCAGGCACAAACTCGGGCTGTGTAACTAATCCAGTTCCTCTCCTCCTCACGTACCTAAAACAAAGTGCAGCTTTATGCAAGGGGATTGATAGTATAAGCCTTCTTAGGCTACGGGATCACTCTTCAAGCCCCTCCCCCCGTTCTGCAATGAGCGCGACGCTAAACTGTCACTTCCCAGGAGTGTTCATCTGACAGCTGCCCGGCTCTGTGCAACAAGGGAAACCTGTACAACAGCGTCCTGCCTATTGCGTGCCTGGAGCTACGCAGTTAAATAGCGCCCAGGCAACTTTACGCACAGAAGCCTGACTATCCCCAGTCCCCACGGTCTCCACCACCTTCCCTGCTGTCTACAGGTACAATGCTCATTCACTGGCTGCCTTTGTCTGCTCGTTGCTTTCCTGTGTTTATTCGCTACTATCTGTGTGACAAACAAACCTGCTGTTTATATATGGCTGTGGCTTGCGTAAGTGCTTGTGGATTATATACTGGCTACAACAATATCAGGTTTGTCATCACTTTCTCAGTCTTCTCAAAGTGAAAAGAAGAGTAAAATACCCTGGAGGTATTATGGTGTGCTGTGAGTATATACCCTGCCTCATGTTGTGGGAAAAGTAACAAAAGTATGTACTTCTTGATTAACATTCACCTTTGAGTTCACCATTTAGTATGTTATAGTATGTCCAGTTCCACGCAACTTTGCCATTGGTCTTCATTATTTTTATCAGGGGTGTCTAACCTGTGGGCCGAGGGCCCAGGATGGGTATGGATATATTTATCTTTTTTCCCTATTAATAACAATGGGATCAACCAGCATTTTTACTGGCCAGGCTGGTAAAATACTGGCCAGGTGGCAACCCTAGGAGGAGGGAATCTGCCTATTGCCCAGTTAGTAATATTAATATAATAATATGTCTATATAATATCCTAGTGTGACAGTGTATATCTCCATCTGGGTATCCAACTAGTATCATAGTTCTTTTCTGTGTGCAGTCTTTACTTTAAAAAAAAAAAAGAAAAAGTGTTTCTGTATTTCAAGTGTGGCCCCAGAAATGTATTCTTTTTCCAATGTGGCCCAGGGAAACCAAAAGGTTGGACACCCCTAATTTATATGTTAAATGGGAATTCAACCCCCAGGCGCTAACTCCAACCCCCCTCCCTCCTCTTTGAAAAGTAGTGTAGAGGCATTCTATAACATACTAAAAGTTAATTTAAAGGTGAACAACCTGTTTACCTAATTTTTTAAAATTTTTGAATCAAAAACTATTTTTAATTTTGTAAGGGCAACAAGAATCTAATACAAGTGTGGGATCCATTATCTGGTAACCCATAATCCAGAAAGCTCCGAATTATGGAAAAGCCATCTCCCATAGTCTCCATTTTATCCAAATAATCCAAATTTTAAAAAATTATTTCCTTTTTCTCTGTAATAATAAAACAATAGCTTATACTGTATCCAAATTAAGATATAATTAATCCTTATTGGAAGCAAAACCAGTCTATTGGGTTTATTCAATGTTGAAATCCAAATTACAGGAAGATCCGTAATCTGGAAAACCCCAGGTCCCGAGCATTCTGGATAACAGGTCTCATACCTGTATACATAAAGAAGTTTTAATTCTTAAATCAACGTTCAGTTTCCTTTCTTCAGCTGCAAACAAACTAGACATATAGCTTGGACTGTGCCAAAACAATAAATGGAATTAGCATATAATAATATATCTCCTTAGGTGTGTTCCTGTCTAAAAATAGGAATATTGAGAAGTTGACACACCTTTAAAAACCTATGACTGCAAATGGGATTACAGGAATGTTAGGCCTTTTGTCCTGTTTTGCAAAATTCAAAAATGGCGACAAATTTGGGAAACGCAGGTTTTTGACTCCGGCGTTAATTTGCTGATGTCAAAATGCGGCGTCTGTTTTTTTTTTTAACACAGGGCGAATTTTCACAAATTTAATTGACTGCTGCGAAACGTGGGAATTTGCAGTGAATTCACGCCTGACGAATAAATTCGGCCATCACTAGATATAATTAGTACAGATACTAACTTAACTAGAAAAAAGGCAAACCATATAACTAGTAACTAGGGATGCACCAAATCCTGGATTTGGTTGGGGACTCGACCATTACTCTTTTGGCAGGATTCGGTCGAATTCTTGTGTCTGGCCAAATCAAGTCCTAATTTGCATATGTAAGTTAAGGGTGGGGAGGGAAATCGCATGAATTTTCATCACAAAACAAGGAAGTTAAAAAAATGTTCACACTACCCTTTCCTGCCCCTAATTTGCATATCCAGTTAGTATTCAGATTCGATTTGGTATTCGGCTGAATCTTTCACAAAGGATTTGGGGATTCAGTGCATTGTGGGAGGAGGGGAGAATTCATTCCCCATTCTGTAATTAACTCTTTCTTTATTATAAGGAGTTGTGTCATTTTCTGTTTTGCTCTGGACAGAACTGGGGTAATAAATCAGCCCTATATAGTTTTACCATGGTCTTACAGTGATTCCTTAAATAGGGGAAGGCTGATAATATAAAAAATATAAAGTTACTCTTGCCATCAAAGCACAGACAGAACTTGTGTTCAAAGTAGTCCACTAAGATCTTAAATTGGTTGTTCCATGTAGTCATTACCACTAACATTTCATGACATACAGTATGTCTGCATGGGAGCAATTAATATTCATTTTGAAAAATCTGACTTTATGTATGATATTTCATCATTTTTAATCCCACCAAAATTGGGGTTGCTTGATAATGCCACTGGCACCTATTAGCGTTGACTAGTAATGTCATTGGCTTCTATGTGGAGTCACTGGCAGTCCTGAATCAGCATTTGGCTACGAATCTAATAGTCTAGACAGGTCTGAATATACTAAACATTTGCCTGCAGGACTAGCTTTAGGGGAGTTCTCTAGGGTTGACTTTATTCCTTTACTACACCTGTTCTTAAAGTGGATGTTTGCCATTAAATTAAAGATTTTTTTTTCTTCAAAGTTCTTACTGACAGTTTCTGTCAGTTGTCACAGTTGATTGTTACATTGTTTATAATCACTTTGTTTCTGTTTATCACATTGTTTGTATTATCTTATTTTAGTATTTTACTGTGTACATCCCTGTAACAGCTACACTTTATGTATAAATGTAACTTTTATAATGCAGCTATTCCGTTCTTGGTAGTTATTATTTTATTGTGTCATGCCACGTTTTACCAGTGGCCGCCCTGTACATTTGTATTTTGCTATACTTGTTGTTTTGCATGTGTTCTTCGTCTGGCCTTAAAAGAAAAAAAAAGGACGAAAAAAATTAAACAATGTCAGGTTTTCCATTTTAGTCAAATGTGCAAAAGAAATTGATGTTTCAAAGCTACATGTTGATCCAGGGTATGCCTTTAAAGGGATACTGCCATGGGAAAAACATATCAGTTAATAGTGCTTCTCCAGCAGAATTCTACACTGAGATAGTTTTTCAAAAGTGCAAACAGATTTTTTAATATTTAATTTTGAAATCTGACATAGGGCTAGGCGTATTGTCAGTTTCCCAGCTGCCCCGACTCATGTGACTGGTGCTCTGATAAACTTCAGTCTTTTCTGCTGTACTGCAAGTTGAAGTGATATCTCCCCCTGCAGCCTAACAGAAGAACAATGGTAACCAGACAGCAGCTACACAAGATAACAGCTGCCTAGTAGATATAAGAACAGCACTCAATAGTAAAAATCCAGGTCCCACTGCAACACATTCAGTTACATTGAGTAGGAGAAACAACAGCCTGCCAGAAAGCAGTTCCATCCTAAAGTGCTGGCTCTTTCTGAAAGCACATGAACAGGCAAAATGACCTGAGATGGCTGCCTACGCACCAATATTATAAGTAAAAAAAAAAATACACTTGCTGGTTCAGGAATGGAATTTTATAATGTAGAGTGAATTATTTGCAGTGTAAACAGTATAATTTAGTAACAAAAACTACACCATAAAAATCGTGAAAGAATCCTTTTAAATTCATTCACTCTTTAGTTCCTTTGCAACACAAGCAAACTACTTTATGTTTCTGTATCCACAGATCAAATGTATTTACAATCTATTGTAAGCTCTTCAGGGAAGACCTAATGCAGCTTTTTCTTACATAGCTACCAAAAACCAGTTTACAGACCAGTTTACAGTGTTTGGTCTATCACCATTATGTAATGAAAACAAATATAATTTGTTACTCTGCGTTACTGCAGAGTTTCAGTATGGTCTCACTGTGCTTACATTTCTTTGCACAAAAGTCTATCATACAGATTACTTTTGAAATCTTATTTAATGTGCTGAATCAATCCCTCTTCATTCCACTTTTTTTCTGGAGCCTCATTAGATGGGAAAGTATTGAGTAACAAGCAAAGGTGTCTGTAGTTATATGTAGTTATCTTGTAAACAAGATGTTTGCCTCATGATTACTGACGTACTTGGTAGCAGGCATTAGTAAGCATACTAAGAAACATACTGTTGCCCATATTCCTTTGTGTTGCTTTAAATAAGCAGGTTTGGTCCTGGAAATCTAACTAGAGTAGGGACAACAGACCAAATGTATGAGATGTACCTGTGTGACATAGGCCTTATTCTAATAAGAATAATAATAAGAATATATTACCGCAGCACATACAGAAGGTAAGCACATGAGATCAGCATATATTTCTAAGGGGCGTATTTTATTATTCTATATAAAACAAAATTTGACAAAAAAATAAAACAGTGTAAAAGCTGTGTAAAATATTGCATGGTGTGTGATTTTAGGCCTGATTTGCAGCCGTTATTTTACATTGCATCTGGAGAAAGTCAAAAATTGTAAATCAATAAAAACCTTATACAGATTTTTTACACAGCAAAACGATATGTGGAAATGATCCCACTGTTGTTTCTACAGCATGATAAATATGTCCCTTAGAGTTCTGTTGTGGTAGAACAATGTGTCATTGTGAGGGGTGTGTCTGTGTTTGTAGCACAATTGTATACAAGTAAGGTGTGAGGCACTTTGATTGTAGTGTGGTCTACTTAAGCCTTTCTTTACCAGTATATTTTCTTTGTATACAACCATTAATTTCCTCTGACATAAATAACAGTAAGGAAATAAAAATCTGCAGATAATTGTTCATCTTAAGCTGGCCATAGACGCAATGATGTGGAGTGTCCCGACATTTGTTGTGCCATGACGATCAGTCGTTTGGTCGATCGGACAGGACTGCCCTCCTTAACTGTCGGACTATGTGTGGGCTCTTGTGTATATAGAAATGTCAGCCCTGAATACAGTTTATCCTATGCAGTAATGTCAATGCTGCTTTCAGCCAGTTAAAGGGGTACTGTTATTGGAAAACGTGTTTTTTTTCAAAATGCATCAGTAAATCATGCTACTCCAGCAGACTTCTGCACTAAAATCCAATAGTCAAAAAGCAAAGAGATTTTTTAATATTCAGTTCTGAAATCTGATATGGGGCTAGACATATTGTCAGTTTACCAGCTGGCCCCTGTCATGTGACTGGTGCCTGCACTTTAGGATGGAACTACTTTCTGGCAGACTGTTATTTCTCCTACTTAATGTAACTGAATCAGTCTCTGTGGGACTTGACTTTTACTATTGAGTGTTGTTCTTAGATCTACCAGGGATCTGTTATCTTGTGTTAGGGAGCTGCTATCTTTTAACCAGGTCCGGACTGAGAATTAAAATAGGCCCTGGAATTTCAGGTATACTGAGGCCCAATCAGCCCACATAGAGGCCCAAACAGCCCCCAAATACTGACTTTCTATGGGGCCTTATAGCAGCCCCTCTGGCATTTGCCAGAACCCACAGATTGGCAGTCTGGGCTTGCTTGTAACCAGACTAAAGCTGGCCATAGACGCAACGACTTGGTCGTACGAATCGAGGATTCGTATGACTATCGTACGACTTTCGGATCGTATGTGGAGTGCTCCGACATTTGTCGTGCCATGCCGATCGGTCGTTTGGTCGATCGGCCAGGTTAGAAAATTTTTGTCATCTGGCGATCATATCTTTGTGTCTATTGCAGATCGTACCATTTTCAGTGGGAGACCGTCACTAGGTTTTTAATCGTACAACTTTCGTACGATCCTTGTCAGGGGCAGAACGTCAGCTATCTGTGCTTTTTATTACTTATAGTTGATCTGAAGGTTAGTGACAGGTCGGGAGCAGGTCGGGAGATGCAAAGATCCGATCGTGGAATCATCTTACGATCGGATCTTTGCGTCTATGGCCAGCTTAAGTAACTGGGAGCTGTTGTACGGGGTTTGACTTCAATAATTTATTTTTTTAATTTGCATTGGAATATTTTGTAAAGATAAAGCAAAAGAATGAGTTGGAACTGTGCCACTGCCCATTCATTTATTTGAATAAGAATAATGATAGAATTTTAAGCAGTGTGACAGCAGTGTCAGAGTTTAGCTTATATTTATATATATTTTCACTGAATGGAAAAATAAGTAAGCCAAGGACTACTTTGTGTCATGGATGAATATGTTTATATAGATATTCAGGTTTAGTTGTATGACTACTGTGCTTATATACCTACCCCCCATACTCTTTACCTTTGAGCTTGCAATAAAAATCATTGAAGACGTTGAATGGTTTTCCTAATTAGATTTATCCAACTATCAACATATTATTATTATCATTTATCTTTCAAGCACCAGCATATACTGCAGTGGAATAACCCTGAGGGATAAGCAGACACGGCAGCACACAAGGGAGTCTTAGATGAAAAGTACTGAGAACCTGATTTCAGTATGTCGGAATATTCTTGCAAGTAAACTGCTTAGCATTTTTCGAAAGCAGCTTGGAATATAGCATCCAGTTTCATGTGATCCTGTAAGTATGTGATGATTCATGTGTAAAATGTTTTTGTTTGGAGCCAACGTTGGTGTTTGCTAATTTCTTATCCACTTGTGACTCACAGGCAGCAAGCCCTAGCAAAGTAACCACTTTACACACAGTAGGTCCTGACACTAAAAGCTACTCTGACAGGGCTAGCCACTTGAACAATTAAGAATTATAGTTTGCTGACCTGTAGAGTTGAATTGTGGATAGGAAGGGGCTGCTGAATGCTTTGTCATTGTGACATGACCAGTGTAATTAGGGTACTGAGCCGGCAAAATAATTAACTAAGGCTAGCAACCCCCTGGGCTGGTTATGGGTCTCTGCAAAATTTATATGGCATCAAGCCTGAGCATGGCACAGAATACTAAATTTCTGACAACATATCATTTTATTACTGTCTGGCCCTGAACAGGTTGAAACATCTAAAATCATCTGGCACAGTGTCACGGTATCCTCATAATAACATTAAAAAAGACTTGCTTCTCTGTATCTACGGATTGAGGTACCACAGAATGTGTTCAAGCATGCAGCATGCCACATGGAATCGAGTACAGACTCAGCATCTTCCTACTAATACTACAAATTGACTAATAACGTTCAACATTTCAAAATTATACGGTATCAACTTGTGAGCTTGCAAAAGGCTGCAAGGCAGAAATTATATTAAATATACATACAGATCTGGTACCTGAATGCTTGGGGCCTGGGGTTTTCTGGATAAGGGATCTTGCCATAATTTGCATCTCCATATCTGAAGCCTGCTAAAAATAATTGAAACATTCATTAAACTCAATAGGATCAATTATATCTTAGTTATATCTTAGATTAGCTCAAGTACAAGTTGCCTTTTTATTATTACAGAGAAAAAAATAAAAAATGTGAATTATTATATCGAGTCAATGGGATATGGCCTTTCAGTAATTTGGAGCCTTCTGGCAAACACGTTTCTGGATAATGGATCCCGTATCTTCAAATGAATTGCATCTAAGTTCATATATACACTTTTTACTATATGTGCAGCACAGCTCAAATATTGAATGCAAGATTTATTTGAAGGTTATTAAACTCCATATTAGAAACACTCCCTAATAATTTATGATTCTTAAGAACTACTAGTAACAAGAAATAGTATACTTATGGGTATATTTATAAAAAAGTGAAACTAGTAAAATGCTACCCCTCTCTATTTATTTCTAAGTTGTCCTATTGGTTTTAATTGGCTATTCAACATGGCAACATATCTGTTTAGGTTGAAAAAAGTCACCCATTCAAGTGAAATGTGAGTGGCTCTCATTTGATCCTAGGAATGTTCATCTATTAGGGATGCTCTGAATCATAGTTTTTTTGGAAGGATTTGGCACAATCCAAATGCCTGGCAGAACCGGTTTTTGTCCCTTAAAATCACATAATCAAACTGATTATTGGTGCAAATTAGGATTCGGTTCAGGATTCTCTGTGGAGGTTTCATAAGAATCTTGTGCATCCCTGCTATTTATAGAGCTGTTTCAAAAAAATGGCAGATACACATCATCTGAATTGTTATAGCTTGGGTTGCCATCTGAATCAGTGGCGTAGCTATAGAACAGGAGAGCACATACTTTACTAATGCAAAGTCCGCTTTTAGTGATGTTGTCCCATTATGATCAACATCCATAATATCATTGTTAGCTTTCTGTTCCATGGAAAATATTATTTAAACATTACAATGATTTATAAGAGAATATATACTACTATGTTTAAAAAAAAAAAAAAAAGATTACTTGTGTAACCTTTACAGAACAAATATCTGAATTAAAAGAATAAAACAGAAGGGTAATTTAGTCAAGCTGTTGACAGAGTCTTGAGATCTACTGATCACCAACTAAAGGTCTACTGGTGGATCCTGATCTACCTTTCGGACACCACTGATATAGAGGAAGCAGACTCAGTGGGGGAACTCGGGGAACAAGGGGCCCAGACCAAAGGGTCAGCTTCCTTTTTAGCAACAATACTAACCAATCGTTGTGCACTCGATCAGAATGACAGGCCCACATATGCGTACCGTAAAATTTCAGAGAGAGCACCAATGAGGGGTTTTGCGGTGCCAGGCACCTTCAAAGATATTTTTTCTGGGGGTCCCAGTGCATTGTCATTTCTTTGCTGATCTGAATTGTTCTTAATGTGTAAATGCAGTGTTGCAAGAAAAGCATAAGAATGCACCAAATCCAGGATCCAGTTCGGGATTTGGCCTTTTTCAGCAGGATTCGACTTTTGCTGAATCCTTTAGTCTGGCCGAACCAAATCCGAATCCTAATTTGCATATGTAAATTAGGGG
>CM044432.1:43951453-43972864 GCA_024363595.1 Xenopus borealis | reverse complement strand
AAAAAAACATGTTTTTCCATGACAGTTTCCCTTTAAGTGGATGCTCTTTAGAATGCCAGGAGGGAAGACCTGTCTTGCTCACTGACCAGCTTACTCATTTTGGCAATATGGATCTGGCCCCTGCACTCTTTCAAGGAGAATTCAACCCTACATTTAAAAAC
Source organism: Xenopus borealis (assembly GCA_024363595.1). Taxonomy (NCBI): domain Eukaryota; kingdom Metazoa; phylum Chordata; class Amphibia; order Anura; family Pipidae; genus Xenopus; species Xenopus borealis. The sequence goes on along the minus strand of CM044432.1, from coordinate 43,972,703 downwards.
CCCCTACCCACAATCCCCACCAAGACCCTCCTCCCCCCAGCCTAAGTGATACCCTGGGCAAACGCCCCTAAGTCCATACTTACCTGTCCATGAAGATTCAGGTATCGGACTTCACAGGCACCATCTTCAGCTGCTTCGGTAATCTTCAGAATGAGACCAGCATTTTGGCGCTTGCGTTTGGGGCAATCTTCTGCTTCGCAACAATTCTGAAGATTCCCGAATTGGCTGAAGATGGAGCCCGTGAAGTCCGATGCCTGAATGGACTTAGGGGCATTTGCCAGGAGTACCACTTAGGCTGGGGGAGAAGGGAGGGGGGTCTTGGTGAGGGGTAGGGTTTTTTTAAATGTAGGGTTGAATTCTCCTTTAAAATCTTGTCCATGCTCAGTGCATACTATAACTCACCCTGGCCTGCACTCTTTCCAATTCCCACCTGGTCTACTTCACAAACGCCTACTTCAGTTCTGACCATGCTGAAAACAATCAGGCAACAAGCACATGAGCTGATTCTGTAATACAGAACAAATTAGCCCTGACTTTTTGTGAATCTCATGCTAATTGCAGAACACAGTTTCACTGTTGGAATGGCTTACCTTTGATTTTTTCGTGCATTGAAATAGATAATAGATATTGTGAAATAAATAATTATAAGTGCACAGATATCCCTGCATAATAGACATCTGTTTACCACCCTGTCAAAGAATGAAGAGTGGAGATTGTATGCTTATAATATAACTCACGAGGACCAAACATGAACCAACTTCATTTCTCCTCTTTGCCCTGTTTAGCTTTAGAAATAAATACACTTTTCATAATTAATAAAACTTAGGAAAAAGTATAGTTAATACAAGATCATTATGATTATGGCACTTTTTTTTTGTTGAAAGCACTTTTTATTTTTGCAATGACTTGATATACCTCTATATATCTAATTATTCTCTTATTTCAAGGTCCAGCGTATTTTAGAAAGCCACGATCCTTTTAAGAATACTCAGGCCAAATGTAAATCAATTTCTGCTGATGAAGTGAGTGCCGTACAGAATTATGTCGAACATATGCTGATGCTTTTAATTGAGGAAGAAGTAAAGGATGCTGCCATGGGACCAATTCTGGAATTTGTTGTATCTGAGAATATTATGGAAAAGCTGTTCTTGTGGAGCCTTAGGAGAGAATTTACAGATGAAACCAAGCATGAGCAGCTAAAGATGTATGAGTTATTGGTCACACAGGCTCATCAGCCCTTGCTTCATCACAAGCCTATTCTGAAACCTCTGATGATGTTGCTAAGTGCTTGTTCTGGTACATCTACTCCAGTGGTGGAGACAAAACTGGCCGTCCTTCTTAATCAGCTCTGCTCAATCCTTGCCAAAGACCCATCCATCTTAGAACTGTTTTTCCACACTAGTGAAGACCAAGGAGCTGCCAATTTCCTTATTTTCTCTCTCCTAATACCATTTATCCATAGAGAAGGCACAGTGGGGCAACAGGCTCGGGATGCTTTGCTATTCATCATGTCTCTGTCTGCTGAGAAAAATGTTGTTGCTAAACACATAGTTGAGAGCACCTATTTCTGCCCGGTAAGTTACTGTAGCTTAAAGTAGCTGGACTCTTAAACAGTGCGGCTTCGAGTTTTTCATATATAATAACACATTTCTTTTCATTTTTTTCATAGATTTCATTGTCAGGAAATATTTCTGAGAGTATGCACATTCAAATGAGCAAGTTATATGATACTTTTCCATTAAAAGCAATCACTTACAGTAGGTATTTATTTCTGAGGGTACATTAGAAACAAGAAGCCTGCTCATTTTATCAGTTGCTATCATTTTATCAATTACTATCACAGCATTACAAAGCTGTAAAGCTCACTTGGAGTAGTGCAGCTAAACAGGGGTTTAGTCATGTCAGCAAATGGGTTTTTGCTTTTTCGTAGTGTTATTCCTTTTGGTTCTTGTAGTGGTCTGGCCCACTCAAAGCATAAATGAGTTCAAATATGTTGTTTACCTGTCTCCCTAATGTTGTATCTGCTGACAGATGTTTATGCAGGTTTACCAATCATAAAGCAGTGTGATTCGTATGCAGAATTGAAGTCTTCTTTTTTTTATATATCCCTCCCAAATGATATGCCTCAGGTTTAAGCAATTTGTTTTGAAATTTGTTTGACGTTTCATTGAAATAATCAACTCATAAAGAATTTGAAATTAATGCTGAAATGTTTAAAATGACTAGTGATGGGCGAATTTATTCGCCAGGGGCGAATTCGCGGCGAATTCCCGCAATTCGCCGCTGGCGAATAAATTCGCGAAACTGGCAAAATGAAACGTCAAACAAATTTCAAAACAAATACTGTGATAGTAATTGATAAAATGATAGCAACTGATAAAATATATAAAAGATATATCTCATATAGATACATTTACTAAAGAGTGCAAGTTTGGCAGCGACAGCTTTGCAGCCATCAAAACACTTCGCCAGGCGTAAATTCGCTCAGACAGCGCTGATTCACTAAGTTGCGAAGCTGCTTCCCAAACGTCGATCACAGGGAATTTTCGCTAGCATTGCTTCGGCAAAGCGAGCAAATCAAAGCAAATCTGTGCTAGTGTTCAATTCTGGCTAGCACAACTTCGCTAGAGTTCTTTAAAGTGGAATGGAGCTATTTATGTTACATGGTGCATCTAATACATTACATTTACAATGATAACTAGACATGCCAAGGGAACCTTAATAAAGCCAACAGAGTTGTTTTAATGCCCTACACATAAGCCCACTGTAAAATAATGTGCCATATGGTAGATAATGTATCGGGGAAACTGTGCACCAAAAACATTTTTTATGCCTTTTGCAGCCTAACACCTGCGTTAGGCACCAGCTTTTTTGACTTAGAAGATATTACACTCAAAAATTATGATGAAAGTAACTGAAGATTGAGCATGTTCTATGTATTCCAATGCACTTCAACAGGTCTGAGCTGGCAAAGGCAAGTCTGGCAATAGAGGTAACGTTCAGGAAAATCCTCATCTTTGTGAATTTGCGGAGTTACGTCCATTCGCCAGATCGAAACGCTTGTGTCAATCTCCTTAGCTAGCGATGTGACGCCTGCACCCGTTAGAAAACCAGTGAAGTAATGAAATGATGTCATGCTGGAGAATTTTCGCTACAGTTCACTTCGCCCTTTAATGAATCTGCCCCATAGACTTCACTAAACTTAAAATTAAAATATCACTGTAATAATAAAACATTTTTTCATCCTTGGTCCTTATTGGAGGCAAAACAATCCTATTTGGTTTTATTAATGTTTAAATTATTTTTTAGTAGACTTAAAGCAGAGTGATCCAGATTTCAGAAAGATATGAGGATATTGTCTTGCTTTTTCCATTTCTCCTTCTGTCATTGAAATGAGAAATACAGTGAAAATTCGCCAACTCTGCTGCCAAAGATTGTATAAGCCATTCTATCAGAAAATGGAACCTTTGTACACATACCCACCACGCTTATTTATATGCAATCAGTTTTTAATGTTAGAGTCGCTGCAGGATGTGGAATTGAGCCAGGCCTCTTCATTTTCCCATTAGTTTCTTGGTGAATTGAGAAAAGCTGTCCCCCTGAAATGCATGTGAATGCTAACCAAAAAAGTCACATCTTCAGAAGGAAAAATTACCAGAATACATCTTAACATTTTTCCTTAGAAATGTTCGTCTTCCATCCTACTTGTAACTCAATACCCTGCCCACAGTTAGAATAAATTTGCCATCAGAAATCTCCATAGAAACTACAGTAGTCAAAAGGAGAAACCATCAATAAGTAATTTTGCTCCTTGGAGGAGCTTTGAGAAATGCTGCATGTTAATACAAAGTTATATTCTGATATGATGCTGCCATGTTCCATTTCAGAGGCATTAAAAACACTCACACTAAAAGAGCACCTTTCTTGTGGCCTATGATGAAGCAGTGATTTGTATGAGAACATGAAATGAGATTTAAAGGAACAGTTCCTTCCAAATTGGGTAAAATGAAAACATTTCAAAAATAGTTAGACAAAAATGAAATGTATAAAGGTTGGAGTAAGTAGATGTGTAACGAAACAGAACAGAAAACTACCTACTGCTTTGTAGCTCTCTTTGTTTCCACTGATTGGTTACCAGTCAGTAACCAATCAGTGACTGGAGGGGGGGGACATATGGGGCATAACTGTTTGCTTTTTTAAAATCTGATGTGCATGCTAAGGGTTAATTGCAAACTCACTCAACAGTTATGTCCCATGTGGCCTCCCTTAAAGTCGCTGACTAACTCAGAGTTAGAGAGCTGAAAAGCAGGACGTTGTGTTCTGACTATTATGTTAGACATCCAGCCACTCAAGCCTGTATACATACAATTTTTGGCTAACTAACTATATTACCTGTATTTTTTTTATTTTGCACAGCCTATTTATTTACCCATTTTTATACTGAACTGATCCTTTAAAGGACAAATAAGGTTATTGACATTAAAGAATAAAAAGATTTACAAATCTCAATAGGTAAATATAATTCTAAGTAACTTTGATAAAAAAACTATTCATTGGCTTTAAGGTTGTTTGTAAATATAATTGCAACTGAAAGCAATGTTTGTTAATCCCCTTCTGTTGTCTGCTCTCTTGGTAGAAAAAAATCTAAACATATGGTATCCTTTCTCAAATGCAACCTTGTATTTTGAAGGTACCTGTGCAGGTGTGTCTCCAAAACCAGAATAAGCACTGCTGGGTTTTGTACTGCGTTCTTTATCTTTGATTTTGGAGTCAGCAGTATTACTGCAGCTTTAGAGACTTTCTAGAATAGCATTATCAGTGTGTCTAACAGGAGTAATCAAGTTGGATATTCAAAATACATTAAATTCTACTGAATGTGTGGTTAGGCAGATTGTGGCGTTTAAAATCAGACCCCTTATACACCCATGCCACATCACATTACTTGCATAAAGAGGTATGCACTTTTAGTCCCATCAATCATGGTCCATTTTTAAGAAAATCATCTTACATCTATCAACTTATTCAAAGTTAAAGCCTTTGTATAATGAACACCACCACCTGAAAACAGTCAGTATCCTAGGTTCCCCCAGTCATGTGACGTGTTCTCTGTTAAAGGGATACTGGCGTATTAAAACATGCTTTTTTCAAAATGCATCAGTTAATAGTGCTCCTCCAGACTTCTGCACTGAAATTCATTGCTCAAAAAAGCAAACAGATTTTTTTATATTCAGTTTTGAAATCTGACATGGGGCTAGACATTTGTCAAGTTCCCAGCTGCCCCGGTCATGTGACTTGTGCCAGCACTTTAGGAGGGAACTGCTTTTTGGCTGTTGTTTTTCGTTCTCAATGTAACTGAATGGAATGCAGTGGGACATGGATTTTTACTATTGAGTGCTGTTCTTAGATCTACCAGGCAGCTGTTATCTTGTGTTAGGGAGCTATTATCTGGCTGCCTTCCCATTGTTCTTTTGGTAGGCTGCTGGGGGTGACTTCTTCAGTTACATTGAGTAGGAGAAACAGTCACCTGCCTGAAAGCAGTTCATCCAAACTGACCAGAGGTGGCTGCCTACACACCAATATTACAACTGAAAAAAAATACACTTGTTGGGTTAGGAATGAAATTTGACATGGTATTTGCAGTGTAAACAGTGTAATTTAGAAATTAAAAACTACACCATAAAAATCATGACAGAATCACTTTAACAACAAATTAAAGAGTACTTATACTGCCCCTTTAAGTTTTTAGTCACTGCTTCAACAACTAAAAATACTGGATTAATAAAAGCAAAGTTAAAAAAAAAGCTTGTTATTTTTTATCCAAATCGAAATTTTTATGATTTTTTAAATAAAAGTCAGAACAAACTAGAATCCACAACTTGTCCTTATTTATCAGTAAAAAAAAACTTGAACTCGTTTGGGGAAAAACCAGAGACTTTTTTGGATTGTGATGAAAAAAAAAACCCAAATTTTTCACATCTGACGCCCAAAAAACACAAAAAAAAACGCAGCATAAAGCCCCGAAAACTCAGAACAATTTATGAGGCTTAAACATCTTCAACGGTTAAGGGGACATCTACCATTGACTTTAACATGAATTCGGGTTTTAAATGGATTATGTTTTGGACTCGGAATATATTTTGGGCGAAGAAATGCATCTTTTTACCGCAACTTTTTTGGGTTTGAGGCATCAAAATGATTGCCTCGAACAAATTGCGCCATAATAAATAACCTAATAAACCTAATCTGTAGGTTGCATCAAAGCTGAAAATCAGCAAATAAGATTTATAGCTGAGATTCAATATCAAACTTGTAAATATTTCTAGTAGTGGTTTTGCACTGCAGTTGCAGTTGCTTACACTGAAGACAAATGCTTTTGCTTGCACTTTTCTGCATAAGTGAGAGAGGAATCTTTGTCCTTGGCAGAGGATTATTGCCTGTTTAAAAGGAGAATGGCTTACTCTCTGCGAATTAATATGTTCTATTGTGATGAGAATCTCCATATTATGTACCTTCTTAAATGATGCAGCCCAATTTGAATAAAATCGTCAAAGTGCTGCTGGGAATGTTGATGTAGCGATGCACTGATCTTACTGTTGGCATTTGGAAGGAGTGTTTGTACTGTAAAAGGGCTGTGATTCTGGAGTGTATTGGTAATGAGTGCTTCTCAGTTTTGAAAAGTGGACATATGTATGCAAATGTTTCCATCAAGGTATGGAAAGGCATCATGTGGTGTAGCGTGGTGTAGCCCACTTAACATATTGATGTTTTTTTTGTAGCTGCTGGCATTTGCTTTTTGCATGTAATTTCTGTATTTAAGATGTAGAGTGTAAAGCCACAAAAGGTTACAGTGCTATAAGTCTATGAAGATTCTTATTTATCCAGGTCATGATATACAGTATCTAGTAGATAGGTCAATTTCCAAATTTTTTGTAAATTCGAAATTTTCGAGTACTTCAATTAAAAAAGTCTGACCAAACTAGAATCCTCGATTGGACCCTATTTATTATTAAAAAAGCATAATTAAATCGTAAAAAAAGTCTGTATTTTTCAGAATTTTGACGGAAAAACCTGAAATAGTTGGATATTTTGGATAATTCCAGCACAGACCACAAAAACCTCCAAATAGGATAGGGACCTCTCCCATTGCCTTATATACAACCTTGGCAGGTCTGAGATGGAGTACATTTTCAGATTCAGACTTTTTGCTTTCTTGTGGTATAAAAAAATCTTGAAATATTTGTTTTTTCCACAAAAAAATTGTATTTTTTAAGCTAAAACAATTTCTTTTGAGTGTTTTGGTTCGGACTTTAATAAATAACCCCCTTAGAGTTTTTCTTGGAAAAACCCCTCTAACTGTCCAACTGTCTAACTCTAACTGCCTTTGACTTTATTCTACTAGATACAGTTACAAGGGCTGTTTGCAAGACAAACAATACAGTTTAAACATGTGGATCTCCACAAGCATAAATTATATATACATATTGCTTATGGTAGAAGAAAATGATTACTCCTACAGTGAAACCTCAATTTTACAAATCCTGATTTTAAGTTTTCCCGCATTTTACACCATTTTTATGTGTCCCCAAACAGATTAACAGTTAACATGCAATGGGTACAGGCACCCAAGCACATTACATAATTAAAAGCAATGGCCACTTGCTTCATAAGTACATTATACACAAAGGGAATTAGATACTGATTCCACAAAAACCTAATGCAGCGAACATCAACAGATATTTGAACCCCAAGTACTTTATATGCAGTGAAAAAAGGGAATACCCACACCACAAGAACACTATATACAGTAAGAGGCAGTGTGTGTGCTAGCACTCAAACCAATAATAAACATTTATTGGAAAGGGGTGCTGTCACCTCAAATATAAGAAATATTGATTTCTGACTCATTTTTTCACTGTATGAATTAGACAGGAAACCTACACCATGTGGCACTATCTGGTCTTTTGAAAGTATAATAGAAAAGTTTTATTTCATGGTAACTTTTAACCTCCCATGATTTTTCTTTTCAACTTTGAATTTTGAAAAAAGGGCACACTGCAGAGCGAAAGATAAATAATACAAGAAGAATGTTGCATAAACTTAAATATATTTATGTGTTGAAGGAAATCTGAACTTATAAACAAACACAAGGGAGCATTGATGTAATGTCCACTTGTCTGGGTTAAGGTAAAATTACCTATAGAATTAATCACACTTAACAAGAAAAGTGATGATGATTTATTGCACAATAAGGATTCCAACTTTCCAATTACTACTGAGGAAGATCACAGTGTAGTGATTGTAATACTGGAATTCATCTATAATCAGTTTATACTAAATATATATATATATAGGTAACTGCATTTTTGTGTGTTCTCATTATATGGATCCAATTAAACCTTGATTACATGCATATGTGTCAGTTCTGTTTTTGTCTTTAAGGCTGATGGTAATACTATCCTATCTCACTGTTTGCAGGTTCTTGCCACAGGACTCAGTGGCCTTTACTCCTCTTTACCCACAAAGTTAGATGACAAAGGGGAGGAATGGCATTGTCTTCTGAAGGAAGATTGTCTACAGATTCCTGAACTCATTCAGTTCCAGAATTCGCTAGAGTTCTGCAATGCAGTAATACAGGTAAAAAGAGAATTTAGCTATACTACCATACCTTAACATTTCATTCATATGGAATGTTAATTCGATAGCACTTCTGAGGATTAAATATTTCTCTTGAGCCTGCCCCTGATAATGGTGTTTAGGCCTCTTAGCCTAAACTAAGTGAGTGAACAGGTTAATGAACTCATCCTGGAATCCAAGTTCATTTAAAAAAATAAATGTTGTGCAAAATGCACAGCCACACAGAACAAGTGGATCAAAAGTGTGAGGCAAGTGTAGTTCCTGGTATGCTGCTAGATCAATCCCAGTGGAGTTTGTTTCAGAGGATAAGCTTTAAAGCTGCACGTCTATGGGACAGGTAAGTAGTCCAGTTAACAGACTACAGGTCAGGGTAGGCAGCAAAAAGCAAAGTCTGATTCCACTTGTGACTGTGTCATAAATGACATCTGCTTGCCACAGTATGATGGGACAGATTTTGGCTACAGGGTGTGCACTTGAGTATGGCAATGACATGCAGATTACATTCATGTAAATGACTGCAGACCTGGGCAGAATCTGATGACTTTGGCACTACACTTTTGCTGCTGGTAATGAACTCTTCAGCTGCTACTTTAGCCTAAACTCAGATGTTTTCCATTTTTGATCAAGCTAACCCTTTGGTATTGGCATTGCCTGGATAATACCTGCTTCTGTGTTCAAGGGGTTCCTTGCCTGAAAAATGCCAAGTGTCTTTTCAGCCTAAAAATGGTCACATGTAGATATACTGGAAAGTTATCACTACATACCTAAAAAATGTCAAATGTGATATCAGAGCTGAGCTCAGAGAGCCTCAAGTAGCTCAGTATATAAAAATAAAGATACATATCGGTTCAGTGCAGAGTTTTAATCCTTACACTGGGAAGGAACATCACCATATAAATTTCCATTCTGACAGACTGAAAGATTGACATTCTGACCTGAGGTGCCATGCATGTCCAGGCAGTCAGGCATTAAGGTTAAAATTGCATGAACTAAAGAGAATAAATGGACAAATAACCCTACAGGGTATATATTAACTTCAGGCTGCATTACCTTTATAATGTGAAAACCATCAGCTTGTATGCAGTTGTTGTTACCATAACTGCAATGGCATTCCTGACCAATATCTGGTGAGGGGGAAGTTATCAATTAGACTGGCTGTAAAATCCTATCTGGTAAGGATTACATTGGGCTGTTTATGGAGTCTGCACATTGTGATCCAATCATTGGCCTAATAGGAAAACAATATAGCTTGCATGCACCGATAAAACACCTGATCTTGGCCCACCACCTAAGTGGCCATGTCTGGCAATGTGCTCAACAAATTATTTCAGTCTAACCAGACAAGCAGATCTTAGCATGTATCTCCTATTAAAGATTTACATATGAGTAAATCAAACTGTGTGCAAGGTATGAAATATCTATATAGGAATCATGTCTATTGATAAAATCTTCTGTGACTGATAGTTCAGATTTTCATTTTGATTATTTTATAAATAGTTTGTATAAAATATTGTGCAGTTGTAACATAATTAATAGTACTTTTTCCACCTCAGGAATGATATACATAAATTTACATGAAGGCTTTATGTGTTAAAGAACACTTGCAAGTTTCTGTGTGATTAATGATTCAGTTCTGAAACAACAATTCTGAAAGCAGTGTTCAGGATTTATTATTACTCACATTTACCTGGAAATATATTTAGTTCAACATTTCTGTTAGTATGAAAATTAAAAGGAACATTTATATGTAAGCAGATAGCCCATTCAGATGGTTATTGGTTATAAAATTGGACTTTGTGCTGTACAAGAATTATATTTAAAGGGACAGCTCACACCTATATACTGTACACCTTTATTAAAAATTACAATACAGTACAATAGGACTTGTGTTCTACCATACGCGGCGCGGCGATTTCCGGAATCGCCCGAAATTACTTTGTGAGGAAACTTCGGGCGATTCCGCCGCACCGCGTATGTATCAGCGCTGGCGCTTTTTCATTTAAACAAGCGGCGGACAGGGAAAAGGGAATTCGGGGAGATTGTCGCCTGCGATTAAACGCCAGGCGACAGAATCTCCCTGTCTGTCCCAGCCCTAAGGCACTAATGAAGAATTGTTTTAGGTTGCTTTTTTAATGGGAGAAAATGAGCTCTGTATGATAAGAAAAAGCTGCAGCCTTTGTTAGGCTTTAACATTAAGAACATTTTTCAAAAATTCATCTGGCAGAACCAGGAAGTTCTAAAGTGAAAGTGGTTTTATTTCCTTTTTAGTGCAAGAAATAAAAAGGATACATATTGTCAATAAAAAAACAATAGGCAAAAGTATGTTCTGTGCAGACCCTATTCTTTGAGCTTAAACAATGTCAACACCCAGTCAAAAATTTATTAAAAAAGGACAAGGAAAATGGCCACTGGGTGAACAGTTTAATGCGGTTCCTAACAATGTGGCAAAAATGATGTGGTTCAGGTTGGGTAAGGCACCAAAAATATACTTTACATGTCCTTTAAGTTGAAAAAAGGAGCATACTTCGTCATTATAAAGGGAGTAATGTTCAAAACCTGATCACTATTTTTTTTCTGTGAATACGGTTTATAAAATTGTTGTGTGGGAAGAGAGCTTACCTGCAAAATAAGCGCAGACATACTTTTTATTATTTATTAAAATATAGATTTTTTTTGTTTTATCAACCTGCATATTTCTATCTGGACTTAAACTATTTCCTTTATGACAGTAATAAAAATGTGTGATAACATATAATATATAATATAATATATATTATAAAGCAGAAAATATATTCCTCAAGCACAGAACAAGGGGCTATATTTTCAAGCTTCTTAATGGGCTTTTTACTGAAATACAGCACTATATTGCTATTCATATGTTTTAACTTCATATTTTTTACAATTAGTAAACCATATTAATTATATAAATATGTTTTATTACTGGCCTGATATAACAGAAGCATTACTTCACACAAGGTAACCATTAAAAAGTAATGTATTTTTTCTCTTTTGCCATTCCATTGCAGCCTGGAGAATTACTATACAAGGCTAAGCCCTTATCCCTTTTTAGAAAAATAATTTGCTCCCTGATAACTTTTTGACCTTGTCATTTTAGAATTCTCTGCATGCATGTTACCTCTGCAATAGTTTTGAGACTGACATCAATAACATTGACTCCTCAGAGTAAACTTCATCAATCTACTTGAAATGTGCTTCTTGTTTTCACATGCCTCTAAATAACATTGACATTTTGTACCTTATAATTAGCCTTTTATTAATGACTTTGATGGGTTTTAGCAGTAAGCCAGTGCTGTCCTGCTTTAAAACTTAATAAATGAATCCATTGAGCTGCTTGAAGTATGATAGTATTCTGTATCCATCAGTATCAGTATCCATCTAACATGCTAGGTAACTGTGGTGTATTTAAGATAAGAATATGTGTGCTATTGTACTCTACTGTACAATTCCTGGAACACACCAGTCTTTTGCAAAACAGTATATCATGGAATAGAGCTGTGTGGACTAATTGAATGACAAAGTAGATCTTTGGAAACCTGTGTTAAGTGTAATGCATCTTATGGTTATTACATGAGGGCCCCAATAGGTACAAAACAGAAAGCAAGCAGGAAACCAAGAACTAACCTAAGACAAGAAGAGGACAGGCAAAATCAGGAAAAAAAGTTGCGGTCAATATCTAGGTGTCAAACAGAAAGTAAGGTACACACTGAAACAGAATAGACCTCTAAATAGAATAGACCACTGGGCTGGGCATTTTGGACCTTAGCAACCAGATTGCTGGAATTACAAACTGAAGACCTGCTGATTAATAAGGTAAATAACTCAAAAACCACATATAATTAAAAATGAAAAACAATTGTAAATTATCTCAGAATATCACACTCTACATAATACTAAAAGTTAATTCAAAGGTGAACAACTCCTTTAATATAGTTTAATATTACTATTTGGTGTTTTTGATGATCTTATCTCCTAGCTCTGCGGCATGTATATGTAAAACAAGAAGAAAGTATATGCTAATGGGGTCAGTGACAATATTCTGTTGTATTTCCAGGTGGCTCATCCTCTTATCCGTGCCCAGCTTGTAGATTATATATACAATGGATTCCTGTTACCAGTAATGGCTCCTGCATTACATAAGGTCAGTTTTCTGTTTGGCAGATGTGTCTCTATGTATTTATATTGTTTGTTAACTGTGCCAACACAGGGCTGACATCAGGGGCATAACTACACAGGAAGCAGACCCTGCGGTTGGACCCAGGAAAGTATAGGGCCCATTAAGGCCCTAATTGATGAGCAATTTCAATATATCTTGTTAGAAATGGTAAACTTATCCTGACTTGAATTTGCTGTGGGGCCCAGTAACAGCTAGCTATTCCGCTGACTGACATATTCAACCTGTAGCTCTTTTTTGCTGTTGAACATACTAGGTTACATACATTACTACATATAAATGATAATAACTGATATTACATTGTATGTAAATATACCTGTATATACATACACATCACAATGCAGAGGTGCACACCAAACAATGTAGAAAACAGATTTCTGGTTACAGGAAAATTTTAAATAAGAAAAAATAATTTTGTACTCTGTCTTTACAAATAAATAAAACTATTTATTTAACTGCATGCATAGTCCAATGTTCTAGTCACTACAATGTGACCTTTCTCAAAGACATGTGTATCCTATCTGCAATCTATAAGTTCTACCATTGTTTGTTTCCAGATACTCTTGATTTCTTCCCCATTCCAGAACGGTTAGTTGTCTCCTGATGAAACTGACCAATGTGGGTATGTGATAGGCACCACAGACTGTGAGCTCCACTGGGGCAGGGCCTGATATGGCTGTGAATTATTAATACTATCTATAAAGTACTGTGGATCATGTTGGCAATCTATATATAAAGAAGAAGCAGAGCTTGAAATGCCAGATATTTATTCTGCAGATAAAGCCACTAACAAAGTGTGACATTCAGATTCTGTAAAGGAACTCTTTAAAAGCTTTGAGTTTTTTTACGATAGACTAGATATTACAAATTCTTGTCAGGGGCTGCTGTATTTTTGAAAAAAAAAGTGGAATATTACTCATAAAATAAGGATACTTTAACACATGAAATTATGAATGACATGCAAGTACCACAAATGTTGGGACATGTCTAGTAGTGGAACAGTCACAGAAAAATGTCTCCCATAGTGTAATTGTGATCTATTACCTGAAAGCATCCTTCAAACATATTTCTGTAGGAAAAGGTGTCAAAATTTGTCATTATGCTGTTTAGAAATTGACATTTGGATCATTCCATGAACACTATTAATTTAGAGCAAGATCAATTTTAGCTTTTTTTGGTCCCTGAGATGATTTTGTAAGATTGTTGTTTTGGCTTTGGTGTTTGTGGGCAACTTTGCTGCAAAGCACCTGTCTTTCTCTTCTAAGAAAGATTTAATCCGGATCACCATAATTTCCTGCAGTTTATCATTGATACATTACACAATTTTGTCATTCACCTACCATGCCAATGCTAGGCATCCGTCATCTTCTTAGCCCTTTGTCAAGTGTCTTGACAAAGGTCATGTGTGCCGGAAACATAAAACAAGATTGCAGTGAAGCTCTGCACCTCTGCATCCTCCATCTCTTTTATAGTTACAGATTCTGTGGTGCCTGGGCAGGAGCACAGGAGGTATGCGATAAGAGGACTATTAATTTGCAAACTCTGCTACAAATGTTCATTAATTTCCTCTAGTGACCTGAAACAAACACTTCACCTGGTACTTCAGTGCACCTTATGTACCATATTGCACAGTATAAGTTACAGATTCAAAGAGTGTGTGGCGTGCCTAGATGTATTTATATTCATTCTAGAAGACTTAAAGGGGAATTCAAACCACCCAACTAATAAAACCTCCTACCCTCTCTGCCCCCCCTGCAAAGGTGTTAACACCTGTAGATGCCCCTGGGACTGTAATTATTCCCTTGTTGCAGAGTCAGCGCAGCGGAGCTCACAGGTGCTATCTACTTCTAAACTCAGGGTTTATGTCAACATAACCTGTTTCAGCAAATAAGGGGTTAGCATAAAAATAAAAGTTGAACATTTGTTATCATATCATTTATGTGTTTAAGTCATAAGGATTGCCCAGTCTGCCTTTGCAGCACAAACAGGACACCGAATAAAAGTTTTTCAAAGCAGGGGATAAGGCAGTTTAAACCATGTTATATATGTAATCAATGAGCATGCTTTTTTAAATCAGAGAAGGAGAAGAACATTGGTGCTTTAAGAAACTCCAGAAGTGTGATCCCTTAATGACTTCACTAGATTCTAAGACAGTTGCAATTTTGCGTTGAAAAGAATAACAAAATAAAACATTGTTTCCAGCCACAAGAATAGTCTATATTTTCCCAATGTTGACAAACAGCGACCTTTCATTCTTCGTCTTTCATTGTTCTTGACACTTTTTAATAACTTACACTCACCAACACATTTGCTATTAAATGCTATAACCTTTGTTAATTTCAAAATGTGAGCTGTAACATAGATGATGTACTTCTTGCACCAGCATGGAGCTAGAGATAGTGGCTTTATGTACAGTACAGTGAGGTTACTGTGATGCACAATGTAGCCAGGTTTCCCCCATTCTTCCTCATACAATCTATTTGCCACATTTGTCTCCCTCCTTCGTAACGTCATAGCATTTAATATCAAAGGTGTTGGAGAGGTGAACGATGCGGTGGGCATCCCCGCCAGTCACTGGACCACCTGGGTAAGCGGTCCTTACAATATTGTTCTTCAGTGACAAATCTAAGTTCTAGACTCAAGGGTATATAGTGAGCCCTGCAAGAAAGATTGTCAATTATCTCTCCATAAACAAAAGGAATCCTGGGAATGAATTCCAAACAAGCTCCAAGAAAATCCCATTTACATGGGTTTATCCTATAGGCTAAAGCTCACCCACTGGGTTTTCAAGCAAAAGCCAGGATAATAGCTGATCAGATTCCCAACTACAGATCGGTTTCGCATTTCTTGAGGCTCATCAGTGTAGTCCAGGGTTGTCTGATCAGCTTAGATAGAGTCACCATGTGGTTTCGAATACAAGTCATTAAGATTGAGGAGACTTAAAAAAAACAAAAGGAATTCTGGGAATGAATTCCAAACAATCTCCAATGATCTCTCCAAGCACTCTTCAACAACCATAGTTAATACCTTTGTGTAATAGCAAAGCTTTTAAATAGCCATCATGGATATCATGGATTAATGATGATTCAGAAAACTGCTATCAGGTACAGAAGGCATTCCCCTTTTATGTAACAATGAACAGGTTTCCAGTATTATTCAGCATACTCAGAAACATATTGAATTTGAAAAATTCAAGTTTTTTCCCCTCTTAAAATTTGGATTTTTTTCCCTTTTAAAACTCGACCAGAAAAATTTGAGGCTTCAAAAATAGATCTTGCCCAGAGTATATTTGTCGGCATATTGGGGTAAATTTATCAAAGAGTGAAGTTCCGCCACTAGAGTGAAATTCCGCCGCTCTCCATTCATTTCTATGGGATTTTTATAGGCGTATTTATGAAAGGGTGAACTTTCACTTCACCCATTGATAAATAGGCCTTTCAAAATCCCATAGAAATGAATGGAGAGCGGCGGAATTTCACTATAGTGGCGGAACTTCACTCTTTGATAAATTTACCCCATTATGTATTCCCTGAAAAAAATTTCACCTAATTAAGGTCTAGATTTTTCCAAAATACTCCAATAGAGTTTTAACAGTGAAATAAGGTTTTCTTATTGAATTGTATCTGGCTCTATGGGACAGTCCAGAATTGAATTGGATCAAATTGAGTCAGGCTCAATCTGTGAAATCAGGTATGCCCATCAAAATTATTAGTGTTATTATTAATAATGTTTACACACATTTACTACATATGTCCAACTGAATATATATTTTAATGAATCATCATGGAGTCAAACATGAGTAGTTTTACATTTTTACCAGTTAAGGCCCTTAAAACATGGTACCAATAGACCGATAGACCTTCATACCATCAGTATCATTATGCAGGAATAAAGATAATAAATGTAATGACAGTTAGCCCAAAGCTATCAACTGAAATAATTTTTATTAGCCTTGCAACCTGTTATTTGGGGTCCAAAACATATTGTGTAACTATAAAAGATTTGGACACTTAGGGGCAGATTTATCAAATTCACATGAATGATTCGAAATTCGATCGAATTTTCAAAAGTTTTTGAAGACCACTTCGACCATCGAATTTTGAAAATTTGATCGAATCGAATAATTCGAATAAAAATCTATTAGAATATTCGACAGTCGAATAACTTCCGCTTTAAATTTTTATTCGACTGCCTAGTTCGCCAGTTTCAACCTACCAAATTGGTTTTAATTATTGTTGATCGAATAAAAAAATCCAGTCGTATGGTTAAAATTGTTCATTTTGAATGATTTTATCGTTCAATCGAATATTTCCTGTTTGATCAAATTGCGGTAAAATCCTTCGAATTCGAATATCGATTTTAATTCCCATAAAATTCGATGTTCAAATTTGAAGGTTTTTTTAACCCCTCGAATTTGACCCTCAGTAAATATGACCCTCAGGGGCAGATTTACAAAATTCGTGTGAAGGATTCGAAATTCGATTTTCAAAAAGATTCGAATTAGAATTTTTGATTAACTTTGAATGATTCAAATGAAATTGAAAAAAAATCTATTCAATCATTCGACCATTCGAAGTACTGGCTGAAGTACTTAACCTTTAAAAAAAATTTCAAAGCCCTAGTTCACCAGATTAAACCTACCGAATTGCTGTATGGGAAGCTCCCATAGGGTTATTTCAGCATTTTTAGTTCGAATAAAATAAATTTGATTGAATGGTTAAAATCATTTGAATCGTTCGATCGACCAAAATCTGCCACTTAATCTGCTTCATTTTATGTTTTTCTCTGCTCTGTACTATTATACAGGTATGGGGTCTGTAATCTGAAAACCTGTTAGCCAGAAAACTCAATTTTATTCAAATAATCCAAATTTTTAAACAAGATTTCCTTTTTTTCTCTGTAATTATAATACTGTACCTTGTATAATTGTTACATGATATTCTAGTAGAGTGAAGGTATGAATATCCAATTTACAGAATTTACAGATCTATTATCTGGAAAACCCCAGGTCCCAAGCATTCTGTACAGTATAACTTATATAATCGTGTCATGTTAACAGACTGAAACACGAGTTGCCTAAACAGGAGCAGTTGAGGATCCTATTAAATATTGAATAGACCTAATGGCAATGCAGGAAATGTTGACTAAATTATCATTTCTCAGGGTTTACTGGTGGAAATAAAACCTTTTTAAAGTAAAAAAAAAAACCCAATGTGGTTTTAATGATGTATTGAGTAAAACTGAATTTAGCCAAAATAGCTCCTGCTTAGGGAAGTATCAGATTGTTTGTGAAAGGATAGCACTGCAATTAAAATTGTCCTCTCGGAATAAAAAAAGTACCTTAATTTTCTAACTGTTCCATATCACCAGATTAATAATTAATTTCTCATTAAAGCACTCATAACGTCTGCAGCTGTATATTGGTTCCTTAAAACTTCTTGCCGGTCAGCAGCTGATTGTTTGCCTTTGTCTTACTTGAATCGCTGGGTGGGGGGGGGGATGTGAAAGCATAATGTACACCTTGTGGAATTGTTTATATTTTATCTCCCAAAAGCCAAAATTTTCCTTCAGTATAAATATTGTGCTTGTTATGCAATGTCTCCTATGGCATAATAAATAGGAATTCAACTCAAGTTGTTTATTATGAAAGTGAAATTATTTGGGTAATAAAATGGGTTCTGATTCTTGTTTACGTGTACTTTTCTTGTCATTAGTGCTTTAGCTATTCAGGCTAGATAATGCTATTAATGAATGTATTTCTTTCATCAAGTCTTTGCTGCTAACTATTTCTCTAAGGAACCATAGTCTTAGAAGTGTAAAAAATGCATTATGTAATAACGGGAAAGCGTTGAACTGGTATTGCAAGGAAAAACTCTACTAAATTAAACTTTAGCAAAGACTTACATTGTGCATAGAAATTGCATGGGGTCTCTTTAGATTGAGAAGGGTCCTTTTTACCTCTTGTGTTTAATCTGTATGTTCACTGTTTACGCCAATTTCCTATACAGCACTTCAGAATATTTTGGGGTTTTATAAGTACAACATTATAACAGCAATGCAATATAGAGCTGTTGTAACAGAAACACATGTCATCAAATCAGTGGGTATCTCATAAGTATAAATTCTACATTTGGTTTAGTGTTTAAGTTTAAGAATCATGAAAACTAACACAGAGAACCCAGTGGCCTCAATTATTTTATTTGTAATTTGAATTTTATTTGGTTTTAGCATTTCAGTTTCCAAGCATAACAATATTTCTCAACAACCACGTAAATGAAGTCATGG
Organism: Xenopus borealis; assembly: GCA_024363595.1. Taxonomy (NCBI): domain Eukaryota; kingdom Metazoa; phylum Chordata; class Amphibia; order Anura; family Pipidae; genus Xenopus; species Xenopus borealis. Next base: position 43,953,592 of record CM044432.1, on the reverse strand, counting down.
TTGCTGTTTTACAAAGTTCTCTATTGGTAGTAATATACAAACTTGCATATTTTCAATATTACACATAAATGGATAAAAAAAAGATCTTAACAATAAGGTACCATACAGTAGTTGTTCTCTCAATAGGCGTTATTTCCACTATCCAGGTATACATGTCTGAGATATAAAGTAATACCATTTTGACCAGACTTTCTCATGTCTAAGTAATGACCCATGGGGCTCATTTATCAACACTGGGCAAATTTGCCCATGGGCAGTTACCTATAGCAACCAATCAGTGATTGGCTTTTTGAAGCCTGCTGCATGTAGAACAATGAATGTGGAAACCTGATTGCCCAGGGGCAAATTTGCCCAGTGTTGATAAATAACCCCCAATTATGCTTAGCTGTCATTTCATCCATTAGTTTCATGTCTCAAATGCAAGTTTAATAAAATAGTGGCCTCAAGTATTGGCTTGTAACATGGGCATTGGGCATACCGCAGAACATTTCGGAAGTAAAAAGAGGGACAGAAAAATTTGGCGCTGGTAGCGCTGCAAATTTTTTGACCATGCCCATTTTTATGGCCACACCCCCTTATTACCATGTTCATTTTACAAAATTTGGCAGGTTATGAAAGTTTGAAAATATTTCTCCTAATCTAAACTGTTACAATTACTTATTTTCGTATCTCAAAATTGTTACAAAGTATCTTATTTGCACATGTTAGCTGTTCTGGACTCTTTTCCAAAAGCCAATAAAGTTAAAAACTTTGTTTCTTTTTCTGGCTGTTCAGTGCAGAGAAAATAGGGACTTTCCAGTTCAAATGAGGGTCTGCAGGTTGAGGAGTCAAAAGAGTGACTGTCCCTCTGAAAAAGGGACAGTTTGGAGGTATGGTATCAGGAATGCTGGTAGTTTCACTGGAATTGACTTTTAAAGCTGAGTATAAAGATCGATCCTCTTGATTCAGATGGTAGTCAAATGAGTTGATCTGCCAAATTTGGTTTCTTCAGATGGTCAAACCAGGTTTACTAGCCACATGGTAGAGCGGAGTCATGCAATCCCATCCTTCTCCTTATTCCACCTTATTGAAGTGATTCTTGAACCTCTTGCTTTGTATGGTGGATGGTGCACACATTCTCTGAAAATCTAAGGGCATTTTATGTTGCACAATTGATCTGTTCTACATGAAACAAGATGAGGGAGGGGTTGAGTGCCAGCTTTAGTGGGTTGCAAAATTGGTTTCAGTGAATCACAGATTCCTCTTAATCTAAGAAATCATGTATGTGTGTATGGGAAAAAAAAATATATATATGGCACATTAGGTAGTCATTATGCACATTTTTACATGAATACCCCTTATAGTGAGGGCTTTAAATTGGCAATGGCATATTACTATCAATCATCTAGACTGCTTGTTTAAATATGGCACTATTGAAATTGTTATTGCCATATTACCTTTTATGCCAGGTTTCTGGATAATTACTTTAATGCCTATAAAAAAACTAGACATGTTCTTGGAAAAGCAGGTATAATTTTACAGAATAAAATAAATATATTATTGACCTTAATTAGACATGTAGAACATTGACTATTGTGGGCCTCTTTTCTAACAGTTGCCAAAGTACAGTATTCTGTTGTAAAAATCAGCAACCGAGGGGCTACTTGCAGGATTTAAGCTCAGGCTCGGAAGAGAGAGTCAAAACTGTACGTTTACCCTGAAGAATCACAAAGATACAGTATCTGCACAAAACAAAATTAAAATTGGTATAATGTTTTATACTTTGTTTTGTTGAAGCTATGTTGATTCTGCTGTATTTTTTAATTCTGTATTATTCCCCAGAGCAGGAGATGATCATTTGTTTTTAAATAATAAAACCACTACTCTAAAATTAATTTTCCATTTGCATATTTATAACCGGCCCCTTGGATGTGAATTGGGATTGTGATGGCTTCTCTATACTGATGTTTAACAGTTTTTAGTAAAATTGATGGTTGGCAAGTTGGCAGTAGTGTTAACATGGGCAGATGGAGATTAGGTTTTAGTGTTAATCAACTAAAGTGAGCACCTTTAAATTAATACACTAGAAAATAGAGTTGTTTTACATTTAATTATACCATATTATTTTATTAAAGGGGTTGTTCACATTTGAGTTAACTT
>CM044432.1:43917076-43935152 GCA_024363595.1 Xenopus borealis | reverse complement strand
TCTATAAAAACCCGAAGCTCCTTCTCACTTAAGGAAACTCCAACACACTGCCATTTATTGTATTACTTGCATTTATATTATTTTTGCCAAAGTGCATAACTTTGCATTTATCAACATTGAACCTCATTTTCCACTGCCCAGTTTCCCAACTTCCCAACAAATCACTCTGTAGAGTGCCAGCATCCTGCATGGAACCTATTTTTAGTATAATCTGCAAAAATAGAAACCGTACTTTCAATGCCCACATCCAGGTCATTAATAGACAAGTTGAAAAGCAAGGGACCCAGTACAGAGCCCCCCACTAATAATACTGGTCCAATTAGAAAATGTTCCATTTACCACCACAGTCTATCTTTTAGCCGTTCTCTATCCAGGTACAAATACTATGTTCCAGACCAACATTCCTTAATTTAACCAGTAACCTTCGTTGTCGCACTGTATCGAATGCTTTAGTGAAGTCTAAGTAAATCACATCCACAGCCATCCCAGAATCGAGGTCCCTGCTTACCTTCTCATAAAAAGAAATTAAGTTAGTCTGGCAAGATCTATTATGCATAAAACCATGCTGGCACAAACTCATAGTATTGTTATTTGCTATGAAGTCCAGTATCCATTCCTTTGTTAATCCTTTATTAATCATTCACATTGTGCTTTGTTCCCCTTTACATTGTGAATTTTTACCACAAACTAATTTACAGGTCAATGCTACTTGCAAATCTCTGGAATTTTAAATTGATTAGTTCGTTCTACAAATAAGACAACTGTTTTACAATCTGCTAATCTGTAATCAGGATTCTTTGGAGAACATCTTTATATTCAGCAAGACTCCTGACCTGGTAGAGTAACCATGCTGGGATGTAAAGTATATATTTCCTATACAATAAAAGCTGCTGTGTCCAATTTTCTATGGTATAAAGAAAGAATAATGGCAATAACTATGGAACATTCCTACTGTTCTGTTCTAAAGCTATAGAATTTTAATCAGATTTTTTTTCAAAAGGTGTCAACAGTTTACCCAGGTCTATAATTTCTGCACTTTGCAAATGAATCATACTTCTAATGGCATTTAATAATCCACCCAACAGTGATTATTTTAATGAAATCATAATGTTGTCATTTGTGGAATTCATCATTCTCTAAGACTAGTCTACAAAGAGAAGAGGGCTTATTATATTCTTGCCTTGAGTAATTTACGTTTTTAAATGTGATCATGAGAGGGTGCATTAATATTGTTTTGGTGTCACGCAGGAATAAGCATTGGAAAGGTCAGCTGTTTTACACTGCTTGTAAAGAACTGCACTTCAAACAAACTTAATCTGCAGCTTTGTTATTGCTGGCAAGCTTTTGCTAAAATAATTATGCATTTAGAGTAAGCTGTAGCCTTTACAGAAAAAAATTACTTTCTTAAAAGTATGTCAGAGATAGAAACTGATGTTTGAGCTTTTATTAGTATGCTTAGCCAAGACTGTATTTTCATCTTCCTATATTAATATAATTTATAATAAAATAATGCCAGTATGATTTGTTGCCTATTGTTCCCCTTTCACTGCTCTTACTAATATCAGGTAATTAGGGGGTGTGGCCACAAAAATGGGGCGTGGTTTGATTTTTTAATTTTGCAGCAGGTCTTTTTGTCCCTCTTTCTATTTCCAAAATGTTGGGTGGTATGCTTATTACTTCACTTGCATCATTTCAGGTGACTGTAGAGGAAGTAATGACTACTACTGCTTATCTGGATCTGTTCCTGCGAAGTGTCTCAGAACCCACCTTACTTAAGATTTTTCTCCGCTTCCTCCTGATTCATCAGTATGAAAAAGTGCACATTCTAGATACACTGGTTAGTCGTATCAATACCCCATTTCGGGTAAGTCTTCTAGTCATAGTGGATATTTGTGCTTATTACAGCACATTATATTTAAAACTTTATATCTCTAGATCAGTGCTGTCCAACTTCCTAGGGCCAAAATTTTTCTGGCCTACATAGTGGAGGGCTAATAATGAAAGTCAGTGTTGACCACTCCCTGTTTTTAAACCACACCCACTTTAAACCACACCCATGTTACCACAAGACCTTGTCCACATTAATTGTGGTAGCACACCAAAAAAAGCCAAATGGTTGGTGCTCACAGCAGGGATATCACTTATCACTCATATGTAAAATACTTTGTCATATTAAGACATACCCTTAAATCCATATGCCTCCTCTTCCCCTGTGGATAACACAGCACCCTAAGCACATGATTAAACACCTTAGGGGCCCCTATCAATAATATATTTTCAAATGCTAACAAACCCCCATAACACATACCAGGCTTATGCAACACAGGCAGAGTATGTGACACACTGTCTTCACCCGCCCTTCTGAAAACTGAGCTGTCTGGGTCAAATCCAGACAGGTGGCAACCCTGAGTAGAAACCCAATTTTACTTACACTTATTTTACGTTTTCCCAGATTTTACGTTGTTTTTTCATGGTCAGAGTTATACTGGGGGTCTGAGGTCCCCCTTCACTCCGCCCCTCTGGCATGCAGCATGAGTGCTGTGCATTGTGCAGGCGCATGCGTGCAGATGAGGAATGTTTTTGCCGCGACTGCTCAGCTTAGGGCGGTTGCGGCAGGAAGACACTACAAAGTGCTGAACTGGGCCCAGTCTGACCCTGGTTCTAATGCATTTCAATAGGAGTATTTGCCAGGTTTTAAGTTTTGTTATCCCTGATTATAAGTCACTTTATCAAGCTTGAAAATCACTCTATTTTTTAAGCAAAACCCTTTTACAATTAGTGCCATATTTATCAAAATACTAATTTTTCAGAGTATTTAAATAAAAGTGAGACCAAACTAGAATCCACAATTGGACCTTATCTATTATTAAAAAAGCACAATTTAATCGTATCTGGGAAAACTTGATAATATCGAGCGAAAATCAGAATGGTACAATTTTTGGAATTTTTTTTCCCCAAATCACTCGAATTTTTGACGAAAATTCTGATTATTTTTGGATTTTTGCACCAAAAGCCCCAAAATTATCAGGCTAATCCCAGGGCAGACCACATAAACTTCCAAATAGGATAAGGACGTCTCTCATTGACTTATATACAACCTCAGCAGGTCTCAGACGGAGTATTTTCAGATTCAGACCTTTTCCATCCTTGTTGGTATAGTAAATCCTTCCTTAAGGGTCCGTTTACTAAAGTGAGGTAAAAATTTGCGCACAAAATATAAACAAATTTAACGCAGAATATGTTTTCACAAGTTTATTAACCTGCGGTAAATATACATTTGCAAATTTTCTTGCGCAAGAATATGGGATAAATTACAAAATTCACATGTATTCACATGAAGAATTCGAATATTCGATCGAATTTTCAAAAAGATTCTAATTTCGAATATGCAAATTAGGCAAATTCGACCATCGAATATTCGAATTCGAATGATTCGAATATTCAAATTTAATTTTATTCGAAAATTCGAATTCGATGGTCAAATACCTCCCCTTTAAATTTAAATTCGATCCCCTAGTTCGCCAGATTAAACCTACCATTCCCTAAGATCGAACAGGAAAAATTAGATCGATCGTTTAAAAATTCGTTTGAAAATTCGATTCGAATTCGAATTTGATCGAATTTCCCTATTCGACCATTCCATCGGTCGAAATGCGATAAAATTTTTTAATTCCCCACTATTCCCCCACTATTCCCTGGTTGAATTTAGAATTTTTTTTCCCTTCGAAATTCGACCATTAGTAAATCTGCCCCTAAGTGTTTATATGAACTTATTGCCCTACTGTACTTAATTTCCCTATTCAACCATTCCATCAGTCGAAATGCGCTAAAATTTTTTTAATTCCCCACTATTCCCTGGTTGAATTTCGAATTTTTTTGCCATTCGAAATTCGACCCTTAGTAAATCTGCCGCTATGTGTTAGGCAGTTATCTCATTCGCTGAAAATAACGATACGTACACATGAACGCCTGGTTTACTAAACAGCGAAATGTGTGATTTAATGCCAGAATATTCGCAACATTTTACTGCCATCTATATAGTGGTGTTAACTTAGCTAAGTCCTAGGAATTCGAAGGATTTTGCGCAAGATCCTTCAAATCGTTCAATTCGAACAAACTATTTGAACGATTTCTATTCGATCGAATACGGCCATTTTGGATCGAAAACGGCCATATTCGATCGAAAATGACCCCCCCCAAAAAAATTCAATGGTTGAATCTACAAGTTTTTTCCCTTCGAAATTCGACCATTAGTAAATCTGCCCCTAAGTGTTTATATGAACTTATTGCTCTACTGTACTTTCTGCCTCTCACTCTCATTACCTGAACCGCTTTCTGTGCTGGCTCCCACTACATGGACAATCTGTCCTTTTCTTATACTTTACCAATAGCTTTGTAATCTAGCCCAAATGTCACTTATGTCTAGGACACTATTTTGATGCATTTTAATATCATAAATGTCCAAACTGGAAACCCAAATTTCAAATTTCAGTACCATTCAGCCCACAGCCTAAAGAGTGTACAGATACTGATTTCAGTCATATTATTGTACCAGCTCAAAACGGGTGAGGTTTTTGTTATTACAGTAGACTATGGATAATATTTTTTTATTGCTGCAGTGCTTGAAATTCTAATTACCATTACCAATAAAGAGCTGTTCACTGTGCATAGCTGTAATCCATATTCAAGCACTGTCAACAGCACAGGCGAGTCTCTTTGAAATATAGGGATAGCTACAAACTAACAGACTACTCTCTCAGAATAGTGAGTCGCTGTGCATAAGAAACAAATCACTGTGAATCTTATAAAGCAGACAGCCACGCAAACAAAATCAATGAACTGTAAAAGCCAAACTGGCATTGCAGAATATTAAAAGAAGATCAAGCGAGGGCATTTATTTTTTTTTCTTTGCAGTATTAAATTGAAAATATGATTGCCCTTAGTTACAGCCTTAACGTGATACTGACAACTAAAAAGTTTCAAAATATTAATCTACATTTAGGGGCAGGTTTATCAAGGGTCGAATTTCGAAGTGAAAAAAATTTCAAAATTCGACCATCAAATTTTTTTAATGTGTTTTTTAGATCGAAAATGGACCGTTTTCAATCAAATAGGTCTTTTTTCGATCAAATTAATTTGAGTCGTTCAATTCCAGCTATTTGGAAGATTTTTCACAAATAAAAAATTTGATTTTCAAAAATTTTCTAAAAATCACCCTTTGGCAGGTTTAAGGTGGCAAAGGGTTGAATTAAAATTTTTTAAAGGGATACTGTCATTGGAAAATTATGTTTTCAAAATAGTGCCGCTTCAGCTGAAATCTGCACTGAAATCCATTTCTCAAAAGAACAAACAGATTTTTTTATATTTCATTTTGAAATCTGACATCAATGAACTGTAAAAGCCAAACTGGCATTGCAGAATATTAAAAGAAGATCAAGCGAGGGCATTTTTTTTTTTTTCTTTGCAGTATTAAATTGAAAATATGATTGCCCTTAGTTACAGCCTTAACGTGATACTGACAACTAAAAAGTTTCAAAATATTAATCTACATTTAGGGGCAGGTTTATCAAGGGTCGAATTTCGAAGTGAAAAAAATTTCAAAATTCGACCATCAAATTTTTTTTATGTGTTTTTTAGATCGAAAATGGACCGTTTTCAATCAAATAGGTCTTTTTTCGATCGAATTAATTTGAGTCGTTCAATTCCAGCTATTTGGAAGATTTTTCACAAATAAAAAATTTGATTTTCAAAAATTTTCTAAAAAACACCCTTTGGCAGGTTTAAGGTGGCAAAGGGTTGAATTAAATTTTTTTAAAGGGATACTGTCATTGGAAAATTATGTTTTCAAAATAGTGCCTCTTCAGCTGAAATCTGCACTGAAATCCATTTCTCAAAAGAACAAACAGATTTTTTTATATTTCATTTTGAAATCTGACATGGTCTAGACATATTGTCAATTTCCCAGGTGCCCCAAGTCATGTGACTTGTGCTCTGATAAACTTCAATCACTCTTTACTGCTGTACTGAAAGTTGGAGTGATATCACCCCCTCCCTCCCCCCCACCCAGCAGCCTAACAACAGAACAATGGGAAAGTAACCAGATAACAGCTCCCTAACACAAGATAGCAGCTGCCTGGTAGATATAAGAGCAGCACTCAGTAGTAAAAACCCATGTCTCGCTGTGTTCTATTCAGTTACATTGAGACGGAAAAACAACAGCCTGCCAGAAAGCAGTTCCCTCCCAAAGTGCTGGCACAAGTTACATGACCATGGGCAGCTGGGAAATTGACAAAATGTCTAGTCAAATTTCAGAATTGAATATAAAAATCTGTTTTCACTTTTGAGAAATGGATTTCAATGCAGAAGTCTACTGGAGCAGCACTATTAACTGATGTGTTTTGAAAAAAACATATTTTCCCATGACAGTATCACTTTAAAGAGATACTGACACCAGAAAATAATCATTTTTTATATCTATCATAACATTGTCTTTGGATATTTATAATTTTGCCATAAAAGTATTTGCCTGATGCTTTTACATTACCTTTATTACCCCATGTTCCTCTATGAGGGGGCTGCTGTATTTGTGCAGCAGGATTCTATTAGCATTAGAAACTCTAAGGGGCTCATTTACTAAGGGTTGAATATCGAAGTGAAAAAAACGACAAAATTCGACCATCTAATTTTTTTTTAAAGGTGGTTTCAATTGAAAATGGACAGTTTTTTATCAAATAGGTCTGTTTTCGATTGAATAAAAATCGTTCGATTGAATTGTTCGATTTGAATAATTTTCACAAAAAAAATTTGATTTTCAAAAATACTCCTTAAAGGTTATAAGAGGTCCCCCATAGGCTAACATAGCAATTAGGCAGGTTTAATGTGGAGAAGGGTCAAATTCGAAGACAGTACTTTGATTTTCAAATGGTCAAATTTTTAAGTTCAAATGAAATTTTTTCAATTCAAATCATATTTTGGCCTATTTGATAGTCAAAGTATCCAAAAATTACTTCAAAATTTCTTATTTTTCAAGAGCATATGCATGAACAAATGGTAAAGCACTCATTATTTTCAGTACAAAACTCTTTGTGGGTAAGGGAACATTAGTAGAGGATAGCATCAATGTTAAATTGTTTTCACCAGTACTACTTTCTTTTGTGTTTGGTATTTTATTTCTTACTACTGGAAATTTGAATTTTTTTAATTCGAATTTTCACTTCGACCCTTAGTAAATCTGCCCCTAACTGAGAGGCTGAGAAGGGACAGTCAGATTGGCAAAACAGTCAGGTTTAGGAATTTCAAGTAATAAAATTACTCACAAACGCAGAACGATCTGCGAGAAAGGATCAGCATGACCTATAGGTAACTTTTAGGGGCAGATTTATCAAGGGTCAAAGTGAAAATTCAAATAAAAAAAATTCAAATTTATTTATATCAAAGTAATTTTTGGGTATTTCGGCTATCGAATTTTAATTGAAAAAAATTTGATTCAAATGTAAAAATTCGACCATTTGAAAATTGAATTACTCTCTCTTTAATAGCACTGAATTGTACTTTTGCACAGGTTATGACAACCAATAGTATTTTAGGATTAGCTCTGTAGCTTAGCAAACACATGAAGAGGACTGACCTCTCCTTAGAGCCAAAGAAGGGATACATTCATATTTAAACATTTCTTATTATAGAACACACGTCTGTGACAAGTTTTCTGTTTGCAGAAAATAATATCACAACAAATCTTGTCTTGTCTGTGCACAACTAATTGATAGACAACTGTTATATTAGGTCTGGAGCAGTGTGGAGATTTAGTTAATAGATTGCTGTGACAAGCATTTGTGGAGACATTTACATCAAGTTAGGTGATGAAAACTGAAGATATTATGAAAGGTTATTAACTCTAAAGGGACTTATCCGTTAGCTTGAAGTATCATTAGAATGAAAACATTCGTCTATGTATCTCACTGTGTCAATTATCATCTCCAAACAAATAACACCAGTAACTTACTGATTTACAAGCTTTTGTGTCTTATTTTTTCTCTCCTAGCTTTGTGTTGTGTCCTTGGCATTGTTCCGAACTCTTATTGGTTTGCATTGTGAAGACGTGATGTTGCAACTCATTTTGAGGTAATGGATTCATTAAATTCTTGGTTATTTATTTCCTGGCCTCTCTGTTTCATTTTAAAAGTAAAGTTGGCCTGTAGTTTAGCTGTTTTATTTTTATATATAGAAACAATGTATTGCTAACCAATAACCTCTAAAGGTGGGCGATAAAAGCTGCCGACAGACCAAGTGTATGGGGCCCTCCAACAGGCTTTACCGATTGATATCTGGCCAAAAGGCGGCCAGATGTCAATCGGACAGGACTAAAAATCCTGTCAGATCGTGGCCGCATCTCTTCGTTGTTGCGGTCCTGTGATCCAACCACCTGTATCGCCTCTGGGCCCTAGGGCCCAACGATCGGGTCTCTCTGTGTATGGCCACCCTTAGGGGCAGATCTATCAAATTCAATCTTCAAAAATTCAATCTTCAAAAAGATTTGAATTTTCGAAGGCCACTTCGATTGAATCAAATGATTCGAATAATTCTATAAATATTCTATTAGAATATTCGTCAGTCAAATTACTTGCCCTATTTTTATTTGACTGCCTAGTTCGCCAGATAGATTAAACCTACCAAATTGCTATTAAACCCTATGGGGTTTTTCTAAGTTTTTTAGATTGAATAAAAAAATTAGATCAAATGGTTAAAATCATTCTAATCGTTCTATCTGGACGATTGAATCGTTTTCTCTATTCGATTGTTCGAATATTCAAATTCGATATCCGAAGGATTTAATTTCGGCAAAAATTTGATGGTCGAATTTGAGGGTTGAAAAACCCTCGAATTCGACCCTTGATAAATCTGCCTTTTAGTGTTGATTGTTGAAATTATGTGGCTATGGTTAGGCTGAGGCACATGGGAAAAATTGAACAAAGCTGAAAAATCAAAAATAAAGTAAATGGCCGGTTGGAAAACATAGCTGGCATTTTCAGAATTTGCCCCAAGTTTCCTTGGGTTTGTGATACATTTTACAAACCAACGGTGATTTCCTAGTTTCCTATATGACATCATATTTTTCCTATATTTGTGTAGCAAATGTGTTCAGCCAAAAGTGAAAATCAGAAAATTAAATGAAATCAGCATTTGATGTGCATTTCTATCAAACCCAAATAATTTGATCAAATAATATTATCCTGAATTAAGGGTTTAAAGCTCATCTCAGCACAACTAAGAAAATGCCATTTGCTAACCTTTTCTGTCTGGGAATACAAAGCAGGGGTTGGCAGACTTGCCCCATACAGTATGTAATAAAAGGCACTAAGTTTGCCCAGGAGGAGTAACCCATAGCAACCAATAAGATGTTTTCTTTTAAACAGGTGACCAGTGAATCCTACCTGCTGATTGGCTGCTATGGGTTACTGCTCCTGGGCAAACTTAGTGCTTCTTAATACATAACCCCCTATTTCTCATATCCGTTACAATTTGCCACTTGCAAATAGCTGTAGCTACAGTATCTCTCCCACCATGTTAAAGCGGGGGTTCACCTTTCAAGGAGAAGTCAACCTGAAATAGAAAAAAACCCTATGCCCCTACCCTGGGTTGACCCCACACCCTCCTACCCTGGGCAATTGCTCCATATCCTTTGCTTACCCCTCCATGTAGATTCTGGCCTTGGGAGTTCATGGGTGCCATCTTCTTTTTTCTGTCTTCTTTGGAATCAGACCGGCATTTTCGGCGCATGCGCAGTTGTAGTACATTTCTGGTCCCGAACTACTGAGCATGCTCTGAATGTCACAAAAATATCCTCTGGTACGTGAGCTCCAACACGGAGCTTTTGTCATGCATGTGCAGTTGCTGGCCAGGCTGGTGGTTGTGCCTACTGCGTATACGCTGGAAATCTCAGAAGAGTGCAGAAGAAAACAAAAGAACCCCGAGACTGAAGATGGTACCCATTTGCTTAAAGTGATACTGACACGTTCCTATAAAAATAGGAACATGTTGGTATCAGTGAAGAAGAGAAGCTGCGTGGGAAATATAAGCAGTTGAAAGCCTCCCAAAGCCGCCCCCAGCCCAGTGAACCTTATTCATGGCCACCCTCTGACACCATTAAATCATCTTGCTGAGTTGTTTCAGTTACGCTGGGCTGGGGGCCAAGTGATCCCTCCACAGGATAATTACAAATGGAAACAGACTCCAGCCTATGGAGGGATCGCACCGCCCGCAGCCCAGCATAACTGAAACAACTCAGCAAGATGATTTAATGGTGTCAGAGGGTGGCCATGAATAAGGTTCACAGGGCTGGGTGTGTAAAAAAACACCACAAATTTTGTACAATCAATATGATGGCAAGAATAATAGTTGCCTTGCGACACTAGAAAGCACCCCGCAATCCATAAATGATTCACGCCAAATGCTTGTACCCACAAGAGGAGTCAAGTCAATATAGGGAACTAACGGGTCAAAGTCAATGTTGCTAATAATGTTCAGTTCCTTTAGGTGACACTGAACCTGCTTAATATTGTATGTGTACCCCTGCCTGAAAACCCGTTTTTGAATGTTTTACAGCTGTAAAAGAAAATGTCACTTAATTATGTTGTAATTAATAGAATGTATGGCTACTGAGTGGATCTCAAGGGTCTGCTAAACAACAGAAAAATATGTCAGAGTTTAGAAACTGTGAAAAGGCAATCTCTGCTTTGTACCTGCACATTCTTATCATGTGTAGGCCTTTTTATAGCAAGTGGAAAAACTTCTAAGTTCAAAAAACGCAGGCGTTTTTTCCTCTTTTCAGGGTGATAGGCTGCAAAAGTCCAGATTACCCCATACATTTGGGAACATTATTTTACAGTGGGCTTATGTGTAGGGCATTATAACAACTCTATTGACTTTATTAAGTTTCCCTTGGCATGTCTAGTTATTAGTGTAAATGTAATGTATTAGATGCACCATGTAACATAAAGATGTGCATTCAACTTTAAATTTCCCGCTGTATACAAATTTGCCTGAGCGCAAGACCTCTAATGAAGTTGCGCTAGAAAGAATTGAACGCTATTGCATCTTCTCTTTGATTTTCTCGCATTTCCTAAGTAACGCTAGCAAAAATTCACCAGCGTTCCTCAGCTGGGATGAAACTTCACAACTTAGCAAATTTTCGACTGGTGAAGTGTTGCGATGGCTGTCAAGCCGTCACTGGCGAATAAGTAAATTTGCCAATAAGTCTCTTTGTAATGAGTATCAGTGAACTGGCATTAAACTTAATCAAAGACTGCTCTGGTCTCAGCATGGATGGACTGCACCTTTATATGTTCTTCCTCATTGATTTCCTGCTGGGAACAAAGCTTGCCTTTTTATTCATCAAGTCCTTCGTTTTATGTAGAACCTCAATTTCAGATAAAATATGCAAGATTCCTCATTGAGAGTTTTTGTTCTCTAATCACATACTGAATCAGTTGCTGGTGGTCAGTACACAAATGGTATCTCAGAGCACAATGATAGGGGTGCAGTTTCATTCTCCTTTTTTGGTTCTCAGATGTTTCAGTCTATACATATATATATATATATATATATATATTATATATGTGCTTGTGTGTGTGCTTTTTCATTCATACTTTTTATATTCTGATCTCTTAATAAATTCAATGACTAGCATTTGTCATCGAATTTCAGCTGCACCTTTAAATGTATTTATGTAACATACCAACAGGCAGACCTGACCTATATCCTGGGGAACAATTCCAGCAACCTAGTTATTATGTGACATAGCAAGGATACCCATAGATTGTAAATTTGGCCCATAAACTATTTGCCTTCCTAAATATTTGGATTTAGGACATCGCTTACTCATTTCATATATTCACTATAAAGAATGTAGGTAGTGCAGGTGGTAGTGCATTTTATAATTTATATATTAATCTTCCCCCGTGGCCCTGAGGACTGCCCCTAGATGACCATTCAACAACCAAAAAACGACAATAAAGCAAACATATTCAGAATCTACTTTACTCCTAGCTATTTAATCAAGTGAGAACAGCACTGCTAACACAAGGGATGCCCCAATACATAACTATTTACATACCTGATAGACTGTAGAACTTTTTTGGAAAGAAAAAATCCAAAGAATGTATTGTAATAATGTGCCCAACAAAACTCAAAATAGAATATGTTTTTGCATATGGTAATAAATTACAGCTAGATATGTGTGTTTGGGTTTAAAACAATGTCTTATAAAAAGACAGACTTAAATCCCCTCGGCAATTACCTCGCAAAGGGATTTGTGTTTTTGTTTTCTAAGGATTAGATAAAATGGACACTTTTGTCAACACATCAGTAATTTTACCAGCTCTGGTAGTTTTTTAAAAATGTGTTTTTTATATATATTCTATGAATTGAACCGCTGTTCAGTAAATGCCAGGGCCATAAATATATATCCATCCAAGGGTCTGTGCCGAAGGCAGCAGCTTCGGGAGGGGGGCAGCTCTCAGTTGCAAATCTGGGGGACACTGTGCTCATCATGGTGTAAGCCAGAAACCACGTATTCCAGAAGTGACATCATGTGCACGTATGATGTCACTTCTAGAATATGTGGTTTCTGGTTTACACCATGATCATCATTGCTTACTGGTTAAAATGACATAAATACTTGACTTTCCCTGCCAGTACTCAAAATGCAAAGTAGTGTTCATCCTCAAATCTCATGTTATATTGCTCTCTTTCTATTTCTTTTGTCCCTTAGGCTGGGCCACTTTGCAGTAAAACACTAGGATTAACTAAAACTTTATTTTTCCAGGTATTTAATCCCTTGCAATCATGTAATGGTCACTCAACGATCGTCTGTCAGAGAACAAGACTGCTACTCTTCATGTGCAGCAAAGTTCCTTTCCTTGACTCCAGAATGCTGCGCTATTACTGTCAGTAGTACTGGATATTTGGAGAGAAGGCAGATTATGCATTCTAAATTCAGACAAAGGACAGGTATGGAGATTAATATAGGAATAACACGTGTTTTAAGAGATAATTATAGGTACATTAACCATCTTTCCTTTATTATAGATATTGGTATTAAGAACATTTGCAGCCGGGGGAAGTTTAATGCTTGCCCATTAGTGTTCAGGCAACTGATGAAAAATTGAGTGAGGTTTTGTCTATAACATAATAATGTAAATCTCAAACATGAACTTTAACTTGAATACTCATGAATGTTGTCGGTCTTATTTTTTTGTATTAAGATGAAGCTTTTTGCAAGGCCTTATGAATAACCACCAGTTAGGCTTTTGGGATCACAATAGCAGGCTTCAAGACTGAATATATAAGTGCCCTAGGTTTAGTGGTCATATTTTCAAGCAAATATCCAATAGAGGAAGGAGGTAGAGGGCAAGGAGAGGGGATGACATTTTACTGTGTATATCTGAAACAGAACATCTATAGACTCTAATGAATAAAAAATGTCACTCGGTTTAAAAAAAATATTTAAAAAAAAGTTGCTCTATTTGAAAACCACACAACAAACACACCATTAACTTCAATGCATTTAGCATTTTTTTTTGCTGTTTTGCTACTTTTTGGCAACACGCCCATCCCTAAGAATGAGCAGTAATGTTGGGGAGAGGAGGTAAGGAGAGCAAAAGAGAAGGAGGAGTTGAAGGAAAGGGGATTAAGGGAAGAGATGATCAGTGGACAGATAAGACAAACAGAAAGATGGGTGGAAGGAGAAAAAGAGGATAGAGAAGGTGAGAGGAATAAGGACATTAGAAAAGAAAAAGCAGAAGATAAAGGTTTGGGAGAATGTAAGATTAGAGAGGGGGAAGAGCAAAAAGTGAACAGTGGGAATGAAGCACTAGAAAAGGAGATTATGAGATTAATATAGGGAAAAGGAACAGAGAAAAACTAAGGGGTAAAGGAGATACATAACGTGACAAAACTAGTTCACATAGGGTCTGTATTCTCCAGAACTATAATTTGTCTGTCTGAATAACACAACAGTTGCACAACTCCCAGCAAATTACAAAATATATATTTATTTTTAAAAAAGCAGTAAATGTGACTTGTGACTTACAGTGTTCTTGAATAATAAAATGCTAATACAATCCTTTCTTCTGATAATTCTCTTACCAAAATAAAGAAAGATTAACGATCATGCCCTCAAAAGTCTCATTTCAATAGAACAAATTAAACCAGTATCTCACTTGTCAGATGGAGTGTAGCTGGCCTCTCCTTATATACTTTCATAAGATTAAGTAGATCAGGCTGCAGAACAATTGCCATAATAACATCTCCATTTACAATCAGCTGGGTGTCAGAAGAGCATTTAATTCATCTCTTTAAACAAAGACAGAGCTAGAGAAAGTATCTAGTATTTAGATTCCTTGCATTTGGATTCACACACTCTGCTCATTGTGAGATGTTATTGTACAATATAAGCATATGAGTATTCCATCCAGCTGGACAAATCAGTTAGAGAGCTACTTAACATCTTAACCTTTTAACATGTGCCAATACATTTACATACCAGCTCATATGCCTTGGTTCCATCCTTGAAATATTTATTATCACTGAACACTGAAATGTAATGCAAACCTCCATGCTTTTAAGACAGAATGCAGCATTGTCCCCACAGAATTCCAGCATAAAAGGCTAAGGGGGAAATTCACTAAAGCGTGAAGCGTCTAACGCTAGCGCTAATTCGCCAGCTTGACCCATTTTGCAACTTCGCAAATTCACTAACACCGACTCTGGCAAATTTTCGCTAGCGAAGTAGATAAACTGCGTAATTACGATCCTTCGTCATTGCGTAGCTTCGCCTGGCGTAAGGGGGCGAAGTTGCGCACTGACGAAGGATCGTAATTACGCAAATTCACTAAGATCAACATTTTGCTGAACGTTACCACTTACACTAGACTTTACTTCACCTGGTCAGACCTATGGAAGTTCAATACAATAGATAGGAGTTACAAAAAAAAAAAAAATTGGAAAATTTTTCTAAGTCCCAAAAAAACTGGCAACTCATCTATACAGGGGGCAAATGTTTAGGGCATTAGGACAACTTTATTTTATTTATTAAAAGTTTCCTGGGCTTGTGTAGTGGAATGTAGTGGCTGTAACATATACTTCTATGTCACTATGGACACAACCCTCTAACTTCTAGGCCAGTGGTCCCCAACCAGTAGCTCGTGAGCAACATGTTGCTCCCCAACCCCTTGGCTATTGCTCCCAGTGGTCTCAAAGTAGCTGCTTATTTTTTAATTGCAGGCTTAAGTTTTGGTTACATATAAACCAGGTGTACTGCCAAACAGAACCTCCTTAATGTTTCAGCTCACAAAGGGGCTGTCAGATTGTCAATCAAAGCCCTTATTTGGCACCCCCAGGAACTTTTTTTCATGCTTGTGTTGCTCCCGAACAATCTCTTAAGGTAATGACTCCTGGGAGGTTCCATTGTAGTTTGTAAATTTGTAGTGATCATAAGCGTTTGGTTCGCCCCATGGACAGGTCCGGTCCCACGAAATGATTCCAGTTCATACCATGAGGTATGTTGAAATGTTTGTATGGTTAACTTTCTAGTGTGGGGTGGCAGTGTATTAATGTAGGTAGACCAGGTGTCAATTAATTTTTCTGTGTATTTTTCTTTATCTTTCTACCCAGTCCATGTGAAAGATTTTTTGTAACTTTTGTAATACTAGAGACAGAGGTGGGGAAGACTGCGATAGATATTTGTGGAGTATAGCTTTTCTGGCTGCTGCTGCTAAGCATTCAGCCAGGGCTTTTTCTGGTTTGGAAATGTTTTTGAGATTTAAATGGGGCTGAGGGCTACAAAAGGTTGGGGACCCCTGCTCTAGGTGAACCCCAGAATTACTGCTGGGTACAGGCTAGTGGTATTTTTAGTGTTTTCTAGTACATGTACATAATCCATGACAGTAGACTGGCTGTATTAATGCTCATCACCAGTTGTTAGGAGCATGTTTAGGTTCAAATACCTTTCTGAATAGTGTCATTGGAGGTATGCATCCACTCTAGCACTATGCACTTGCATACATAACTTAGTTAGTGCTTATATATTTCTTGTGGATATTGCTTAAAATCATAAGAGACTCACTAGAGATAGGCAAGCTTTAGGCTTTCCTCTATTGTAGAATTACAGTCCTTAGCATTACCCTCTCTATAACAGCTGGCGAGGAGATAACTGGCAGTTACAGTTCCTCAGCTGTATCATTGAAGATTGACCATAACTACATGTAACATGATGCCTGTATGTTGAGTTACAATATGGATACAAGAGGGTAATTTAATAACACTGGCAAATCTGTTTCAGTGCCGCAATTCATTGCAACCAGTTAAAACCTATCATGTTTTTTCTGCCTGCAGCAGCTGTAATAGGTTACTACAGTAGGGTAATTTTATACAATATTATATGCCCTGATTTGCATGTTTCATTTAAATATCCATCTCAGTATCAACCAACCACAAATTTGTCATTTCATATGATGCTAATATCATTCTCATACTAGCCAACTCACTCATATTTATTTGACTACCTTCTTTTCGTGTATAATGTATATACTGGCACCATGCCAGTCAAATCACTAATTTAATTATTATTATGATTTAGAGAAATAAACGCTGCTTTTTGTCAGTTTTGGCCAAACACTGCAATTTTTCTTTAACAGATGATTCAGGTTTATATGAGAAAGATACCTGGATGGATGTTGATAGTGCAGTACCAGTTGATGATAACTACCTTGAATACTTGTGGGAAGCTCATGAAAGTATTCTGAAGTGCTTAGAAGATTGTAAAGCTTGGTCTGCTCCATATGATGGGCAAAACCCAGACCCTGAGACCTCTTTTAAAGCCCTGATGGAGGATAATTGTAGAAGAGGGGAGTTCTCAACATTCAGACGGCCAAATAGGCAAAATATGGATTCATTTTCCTCTGAGACACCATCTCTAGGAGGTAAAACTTTGCTAGATCTTGAATGGGATGACAGCTATGATACTGGAATGTCCCCCGACTCTGGAAGTTGTTCCCCTCAACCATCTATTGATACAGTTTTACCACCAGAGCTCCCTCACCACATTCAAGAGATGAAGCGGAATGCAATCATGTTCATCAAAGGATCATACATTGAAGAATCAGATTTTCAGGATGATGTAATGGTTTACAGATTATGTGCTGTAAAGGATGCTAATGATGCAGATATGCAGGATATATCAGACAAAAATGATCTAGGGACAGATGATCAATTTTCAAAACTTCAGGAAGGAAATCAGAGCCAAGCAAACAACAATAAAAATGCAAATCTAAATGATGCCACTGTAAAAAAACAGGTTAAACAAACAGTACCCAAAGTAGAGATTAGGCTTTGTTCTGCAACAGATGATATCTCCAATATGAATATGTTAAGCCCAGACAGTGAGGAATTTATTGCAAGATACGATGACCTGCTTAATGGAATGAAAACCTCAACACTGGAAGAGTTTATATCTCCAGTTCACAGTTTGGCTTCTCCAATGGAAGAAGATGAGGATGAGTTTGACAAATATTCTTTAGATTTACCAGAGTCGGAGAGCGTGCCATCTCCATTTGGGGCAAGAGATGCAACAATATTTTCTAATTATCTTCCAAGGCCTCAGGCTACTCCATTTACTGGTAAGTGATTACATTTAAAAGTGTAGAAAATAATAATAAGTTTACTAAATACTTATTTAAAGATGTATCAGCTGTAATTTGGCATCTAGTACCCAGTTCACTCTTCCACAAATGATGTGAATGGTTTGTTGTCGGCAGTCAGGTTTGGGGGACAAAGACAAATATAAAACTTTAAAGGAATCGTGAAGATTCATGTGGTGCATGATGAGGGTGTTGTGGAACTAAAAATCAGAGCCAACTTTAGGGAAAAAGATAAAGTTTACTTTACACAAGCTGAGGAGTTTTTATAAACTTGGGAATATATGACAGAATTTATAAGTTGAAAAGTGTGTCACCATTGTGAAAAACAAAGAACTACTCAGTAGGATGGTTCTCTCTCAAGGTTAAAGTAGTACAGGTAA
>CM044432.1:43904498-43916842 GCA_024363595.1 Xenopus borealis | reverse complement strand
ACATTTTTGTGTGTGGCTTAGATGCCTATATGCCTGACTGGTTGTGATCTACATGGGCCATGGATCTTGCCCAACTCTATTAACTATATTTACAATTGCAATTAAAGGACTGCTATACTGTCTTTATTGTTTCAACTTTTTCTTTACACAATGGAAATATAAAAAGATAAATGCACAGTAATAGTAATTAGTAATAATTTCAAGGGTCTCTGCTATCTCTTTATTGATTTTTCTAACAGTGCTTGCAGATTTTGACTGTGTAAAATGTCTCTTTTTTTCATCTCATACCCTTCTGTATGTTTTCTCTGCCAGTCACAGAGACATTGCAAAATATATATTTCTTGTGTCTTTTGGGTTCATCTATTTCATGTCGGCAGATCTGCTGTTTTTGGAACATAATTATTATAATTTACTTAATTTTTCCTACAGGTCCATTCATCAGTGTTGTACTGTCAAAGCTAGAGAACATGCTGGAAAACTCCTTGCAAGTTAATCTGCTTTTGATTGGGATAATTACTCAGCTTGCCACCTATCCCCAGCCACTCATCAGTTCGTTTATGCTCAACACCAACATAGTCTTTCAGCCCAGTGTACGATCTCTGTATCAGGTATTCTACTTTTACACGATGCAATCATAGCTGTTCAAATAATATTATATATATCATAACAAACATTTAGAGACCTCAAAGCTAAGTTAAAATGCCTATACGTTCCCAGATTTGATTAGACTGTTGGGCCAACTTCTCCCATACTGTGTGATAATCTGGACACGTATGAGAGGTCAGGTACTGTGGGATTATTTTATGATCCTTGAGAGACAGCAGCTCCTCTTCACTTCTTGTTTAAACTGTTGGCCCAAAAGAATGCAACAGAAGAAGGTGGGCATGTCTAAGTGTATGGCTACTTCAACAATATCCATCCATTTTGCACATGTTCCAATCATTTATATTGTTTTACCTGAAAATATTGTATAATATAGAGCAATATAGTGTATTTTATGGAGTATTAGATTTCTACAGTACATAATTGCATTGAGGAATGCATATCCAGGCAGTTATTTGACTATTTCTTCTTTCTTTATAACTAACAGACCATTCTTGTTTCATGGCAAAGGTTCTTAATATACTTTCATAATCACATCCACTGCCCAAGTAGAAAAAGTAGGATCAATTCCCTACTGTGTAAATCAGGGGTGTCCAACCTTTTGGCTTCCCTTGGCCACATTGGAAAAAGAAAAATTGTCTGGGGCCGCACATGAAATACACAAACACTTTTGATTTGTAAAGGTAAAGAAAATCACAGAAAAGAACTACAATACAAGTTGGATAACCAGATGGAGCTATACACTGGAATATGAGACATGTGTATTAAATAGACGTATTATTACTATTAAATGGGCAGTGGGCAGAGTCCTCCCATCCTGCCTACTCCTATATCCTTTGCAACATAATGTTTCCTCAGGAACCAAGCATTTCCAGCTGGGCCGCATTCATACCCATCCTGGGCCATATTGCGGCCCTGGTGTAAATGAAGAGATATGGAAACATAGATGAGGCATTGAACTTGAAATCTATGTAAATATATGAACCATTATTGTGACAGAATATAACAGACAGCAATGAAATCTTGCGTAAACAAATGTAATGTTATTATTATGGGGCATTATTATAGGATGATAGTGTTTTTTGTAAAGAAGGGAACATTCCACTATCAGGTTATTGTTTAAACATTTTGCTCGACCCCCTTTAAAGTTGCACAGATTCTAAATTTACATTCTACAGTTGTATCATTGACAGTTATGATTTGGTACTGTTAGCACTGATTAGATATATTGTGTTCTTGCATGTGCGTGTTTAATACATTACAATGGAAAAAGATTTTAAAATGATCAATTGTTATTTTTGTCCGTGTTAAAAAATAGTTACCTGAAAAATGTGAAGGGTTAGGGGCCAATTTACTAAATTCACGTGAATAGATCTAAGTTCTATCAAATTAATTCGATTGGTGGAATATGCAAATTTGGCTTATTCGATCATCGAATAGCGAGCGATCGACTATTCGATCGTTCGATCAGCGAAGGATTTAAAATTTTTAATTTATTTGACTGCCTACTTCGCCAGATTGAACCTACAGAATTGTAATAGATGCCTATGGGAACCCTCCAATAGGCTTCTTAAGTCCTGATCGAATAGGATTCATACGATCGAAGTCTTCGATCATTCGAATGATCGTTATTCGATCGAAGATCGAATAAAAGGGTAGCCTAAAACTATTCGATTAGCATTCGAAAATCGAATGCTAATCGAATATCGAGGAAAAACGAATATTTTTTGGGGAATAATAGTTAGTGTAGTATTCACAAATGCAACTTTAGAACTGGAATGAAAAGAAAGAAAAGGACTGGAATGAATGCATTCATTGCAGAATAATACATTTGGCATTTACATAGACTCTTTGCAGGTCAGAGCATGGAGAGTGTGATATGTCCATATGGAAGTCTCACATTGAGGGGGTTATTTTCTAAGATCCAAAAAATGTCTCATTATTTTCTTAAAACCACTTTGACCAAACTCCCATCCACATTTTTACCTTACAATTTTTTTAGGTTTGACACCCAAAAACACGCAATATATAGCTTGCAAGCCACAAATTATTTGTATGATAGTACAGAACCCAGCGCAGATCATGATTTCTTACAGTTGTAAACTGGTCATCTGCCATTGACTTCTACATGACCTTGGTATGGTTAAGATGGAGAATAGTTCCTGGAATTTTAGCCTTTTTTCAGCCTCTGGGTTTAATACATCTCAAAAAAATTTTGTTTTTTCCCTTTAAAATCCCGACAAGAACAATTTGGACTGTGGTAAAAACCTCCTAAGAGAATCACTGCTCTAAAGAGTATCTACAGCCATATTATTTTGTAGCACGCATATTGTAAGCAATCTTTTTAATATGAAATTTAACTTTAGCCCCTAAGACCCTTAGCTACTATGTGCCCATTTAAATAACCCTTCAGTTCTAGAACAATATAAAAATGAAATACAGTATATACTAAAGACATTATCATGACATTGATTTTGAGTTCAGATGCATTCGCAGGCAAATCTCTCACTCTTTCCTTTATAAAATAAATATAACCTTTCTTTTCTTTATAAACAAAGCATGATAAAGCAGATAAAAGCTCTTTAGGCAAGAAAGCTCATAAAGAACACATTTTCTACCCTCTTTATTTCAGGTGCTGGCCTCTGTCAAACAGAAAATTGAGCAATTTGCTACAACACAGCAGAATTTTCCAGCGCTTCTCGCAGAAGCTCAGCGGTACCTGCTTTCTCGCATGGACATGCCTAACCAGTCTGGAGATACATTTACCAAAGGTACATTTGATTATAATGTATGCAAGTTTAAGAGGTTGATGTGCATGAATAAAACGTATTTTATCTTTCCTCCCTGCATCATGACAAGTTTTAGCATAGCTAAGGCACGCATTTGTAATGCTTCATTTTACTATTTACTGATCTGCACTTACTTCTCAGTTTTCTTCCATGTCACCTTCAGATTTGGGGAATGATTTGTTGTCTGTTCTTTATCTTTAATATGACTTTAAACTATAGAAAGGCACCGTTTATTTGTATAACAAGCATACTGGTATGTATAAAAAGCACCTCATATAAAGGTAAAAGGCAACTTGATTGACCACACACCAATGTTTTTTCACCTTAAAGGAGAAGGAAACTATCAAAGCAGTTTATTGACAATAGATTAGCCACAATAATGCAAGCTTTAACACCATATTTATTCTGTAGAATGCTCTACCATACATGAGTAAGCAGCTCTAGAAGCTTTCTCTGTTTGTTTATATCAGCTGCCAGATTAGTTTGTTGTGACATCACTTCCTGCCTGAGTCTCTCCCTGCTTTCTCATAGCTCTGGGCTCAGATTACAGCAGGGAGGGAGGGAAAGGGGAGGGAGACAGGAGCAAACTGAGCATGATCAAGGCCTAGCCCTAGGTTTATGCTGAAAACAGGAAATCTGATACAGAAGTCCATGTATACACAATAGAAGGAAAGAAATGATGTGTTTCTTTTGACAGAGGACTCAGAGCAGCATTACTTTGAGGGTTTGCTAGTGTATTTATATAGACCTTTCTGATAAAGCTTATTTAATGTTAGCCTTTCCTACTCCTTTAGTGAGTAGGAGTGAGTGATAAACATTTGCCATGTTGATGCAGATATTGATGCAGACCTAATTTACCCCATGCCTCCACATTATTGGTGGTGTTCTGGGAAGATCACTCATGCCCAGGACACAGCAGGATAGTACTTCATCTCCCACCTGTTATTATCTTAACAAATCATTGGCTGAAACGGGCTGAATGGAAAAAGTTCAACATGTCAAAAAACATTTTACCATGAGGTATGAAACCCTGGAAAATGCAGGACTGTTATAAGTATTGCCACTGAATAGTCAATATAAACAGTGTTTATATATGTACCTGTCCATCAGAAATGGGGTGCTCGCTGTGGTCAGTTGAAAGTAGGCATTATCTGTCATGTATATAGTCTTGCAAGCAAATCTGAAAGAGGAACAGAAATAAAACACAGAAGGCTGTTTCTGGTTGGTTGGCAGTTGACTAAGCATGTATGGCAGTGGAGGCATTTCCATACCCTTCATAATACTGTGGGAAAGCAGTGAAACTGGGACCTAGCAATTGTGTGTGGAGCCCAGGAAGTTGTTGGTGACCCAAAGAAACTCATAATATCCAGAGGGCTTCATCTCCTCAGTCAGCCCAATCTACCATACATTATTGATGCATTAATATATGAGGGTTGATTGAACTGCCTTAATTGAACTGGATCTTTGTTTATCAGCATCACCATCACACAGTATTTCATTTCCCATGGTCAGAAGCAATTTGTCCAGGAATCTACAGTTGTAATACCCATACAAATCTTGTCAGCTTTCTGCCTAGCTCTGCCTCCATCCCCAGCTTTTGAATATATTTCTAGCACAATTTTTAATGCTAACCTCCTTCTTTGCATAGTATAGAGAAAGATATGCTGGAGCATGAATATTATGCTCCTTTTATGTGTCATAACTTGTGCCTATCAGTGAATGATTGTGGCAGCTTAGACAAAACTTGAAGTGCATTTGTTTTGCAAATCAGTGATTGGCAACAAATGAATGGAGAGCCTCCTAATCTATTAAACATTTCCGAGTGCAAACAAGAGGATATATTTGCGTTTGTCAGCCAGAAATGCAGGATTTAAAGCCTTTTATTATTCTGCACATCAATTTGTCATTGTTATTACCATTATTATTTTTTATTATGAATCTTTTTGCCTTCCACTGATTACCTTCTGCAAAATCTTTCTTTCATGGCTTGCTCCATATCTTTGACAAATGTCTGGCTTCAAAGTTACAGCTGCTGTAGCATTCTTTGTTGTACGGTCTTCTTTAATATTTCATCACTGCTGCTGAGGCTTAGAAGGTAAAGTTGATGTGCATTTATACCCAGTAGTGGATTTGTAGCTGTGACCATTTTATGCAAGTTGAATACCATAGAGAGAGAGGCGTGAGGTCCTAGGTAAAATATTGCAGTTAGAGTTAACATAAACAAACAGCAATAGTCAAAGTTGTGCTTTGGGTGTGTGACTACTTAATTCATAGAAAAATAGATCCCAGATGCCCATATCAGTATATTAAAAGATATTATGGGAATTTATGATACAAACAGAAACAGAATTTCGTCTACATGTTGCTGGACATTTAACCTGGCTTACTATGACAAAGTATCCCCATCTTCTCCATTCCCACAATTTTTCAGTTCATTCATTGCACCCAATTCATGTATTATTGCATTTCACAATGCATTTGTTCTCAGGGTTCCCTGTGCTGTCCAATAAAAAGTACACATATAGAGTATTGGAAGAGAGTCACACAAACGGCATATTTGTTGCAGGTGGGGGAGCTTACCCACCCGTGCATCAACGTTTTGGGGGTTTTCACCCTCCCTTCATCAGGATACAAACACAAGTACTACCAAACACATTTAAAGCCTAGATCAACACACTCAGTTACCCATGATTCTCAAAGTCCAGTGTGAATCCAAAGTGAGGCTTAAAACTCAGTTCCAACTTAAAGGGAAAACACATTCCACTTTTGACATGAGCTAATTCAATAGAAAAGTTGCACAAATAAAAATTAATTTTTTACAAGCATGCAGGGCCTAGTTCCCCACCCCCTCACAGTGTAACACAACCCATCCCTTATTCCATTGGGAAGTGATGGATTCAGGGATTTGAAGTCACTCTACTTTCCAGAGAATTTTCACCACCCACTATGGAAATGATGTTCTCATACTATATCTTAGCAGTGTAGGTGTCCATGTGCTGTTATCCTTTTACCTTTCCATTGTTCTGCTGATAGGATGCTGGAGGGAAAAGGAGGGATGGTATGAGTCCAACCTGCAGAGCAGCAATAAAGAGTGATTGCATTTATCAGAGCACAAGTCACATGACTGAGAGCACCTGGGAAACTAACATCATGTATGCTCCTTGACAGATTTTCAAATTAAATATTAAAAATCTCTTCATTAGAAAAACAAATTTCAGTGCAGATTATGTTGGAGTAGCACTATTAATTGATGTGTTTTGAAAAAAACTTGTTTTTCTGTGACATAATTCCTTTAATGAACAGAGTGTATTCTTTAATGCATTTTCCAACAAATGCCTTTATTTTATTTACATGGCTGAGGGCAGGGTAGAATATGAGCAAAACCTCTAGTCTACCTGGTTATGCTTGCAAAAATCCAAGCACCAATCAATGCATCATTTAGTGTTCAGTGCAGGGGCAGGCAGGGCCGGAACTAGGAGTAGGCAGAGTAGGCAGAGTAGGCATGTGCCTAGGGTGCAAAGCTTTGGGGGCACCAGGCACATACCTTTCGCTACTGTCTACCCCAGTCTGGTCTTCAGAGTCCAGCTTGATGCTCTTTTTTACATAGGCATGCATGGTGGAGGGGACAGATTGGGGAGGAGTACCGGGAATACAGTTGCTAATGTCACCAATAACTAGTTTTATGGGTGAGGGACTTTTGGTGTTCAGTGATTGTTATTGTTCTGTTTCTCTTTCAGACAACACACAGGAGGTATCAAGCACAGAGAGAGACACTGTACTAAAACCAAAGGAATATAGAGCAAACACTTCACTACCTCTGTCGGGAGCATCTAAAAAAACCAAGAATGCTATGCTGGCTGCTGTCTTGTTCCCAGAATTCCTGAAAGAACTTGCTGCTTTAGCCCAAGAACATTCTGTTTTACATTCTTTTTATCACTAGTTCAGGGGTTGAGGGGTTATTATGTACATTTGTCTTTTTTAAAAGTGCAAAGTTTGCTGTTAGATGAGGTTGAATTTTTGTGGGAATAAGCTGCAGCAGAACAAAATTCCATACAATGACTGAACAATGTTATTAGTGCTTCCTGATACTGGCCAGAATTATTTTATTGGAGGGGATGTGGTTTGTAAGCTGGTTATATTTGCTTTATTATCTATTATATGTACCATGAGACACTATTAGACAATATGTTGGTAATGTAATAAAAATACCATCTTTGCACCAGGTCCAGCAACCCATTAAATACTTGCTTTTAAAAGGCTACTATTGCAAAAATTCAAATCTAATATAAGCTTCATCATACTGAAATAAGGAGTTGGAAGTCTATTTTCAACAACCTTTTTTATAATTTTTATTAACATGTATTTCTATAGCGCCAACATAGTTCATAGCGCTGTAAAATAAATGTGATTATACAACTAAATCACATGAATTACAAACATAGAACATATGGAGTTACATATATCACAATAAATATTGAGTTACATAGGTTACTAGACCCGCAGTCTTATAATTGGTTGCTAGACCTGGTGCCAATATTTTATTCCAGCACATAACATACTAACAAATGCTTATTGGCTGGAGGCCTTTCAGACATCAGGGCTCATTACAATGTGATGAGCACCCTAGGCAGCCCATCTGGTCAGCTCGCCCCCCCCATCCCCATCTCATGTGCTTCAGGTGTGTTCTCATGCACATCTGTGTCATCTGAGTTAATGTGCGCATTGGCGTCCATGGCGTTCTTGTGCGCAAGCACGTCCTCAGCTTTCTGGTGTTCATCAGCAACTTTCACCGGCACAAGTCCAGTGCCAGATCTGGTCTAGGGGTGGGTAGAAGGGGTAGCTGCACAGCGCCTCCCAACCGTTGTACCCTAGACAGCTGCCACTTCTGCCTACCCCTAGTTCCGGCCCTGATGTAACCTTGTGGGTTAGCCCTCCTTAAAAGTATTTTATAAATAGTCCTATTGATACAGGAGGGAACTACAGGAAGAATGACCAAGGCTTATATCATATGAGACTACTGATAACTATTATTATTAGCTGTGGTCAAGATGCCTGCTACTGACAATAAGCCCCTATGCTAATTTGCAACAGTTTATATAGACCTTATATTTTAAAAAAATAGATTGCACAAATACCTTGTATATTAGGTATATTACCTAGTATATTTGGTAGAACTAATTATATAGGACTGCTGTACGTGTAAACATCAATCTTATGCACTATATGTGGCCTAGAGAGGTTGTGGGTAGGAACAATCCTTTAGTGCACCCACAGCTGCAAATATGGAATGTTAGTCAACCTGGACTTAATCATTCATTCTATGGAGAATGTCAGAGTTGGGTCTGGATTATGTGGGTTCAGCAGCAGTGGTTACAGCTGGCCAGTCTCGGTGATTTCCCATGTGTATAACAACATTGGACTCTTGGCAGCCACCTTTGTGAGCCAGAAAGAGATTTAATTGTAGAATAGTGTTGATTTTATAAGCAGATCACAAATGTGGCTTCCACGGCTGTTTATCATTGGGAGAAATCCGGTGATAGGGCCAACCACACCTAAATTAAATGGGTTATTGTAATCATGACCAGTTTAATCTTCATGTAGGATCCAGTGCACATGGCTTGGGGTCAGTTATGTTTATTGGGGAGAACTCACCATATAGAGGATCTAGGCTTTCTTTTCTCTCACAGTAGGGGACAATTATCCTGGCAGCAAAGGTGGATGGAGGCTGGCAACAATTTATACATAGAAAGGAACAAAACATTTTCTATTTTAACATGTTCTGTACCATGTGTTGTAGTGGGGAGGTGGCAGTGGGGTACATTCAAGCATGGTTTAAATATGACAGATATCAAAGGTAACATTTCCCCTCCAGATTAAATAAATTGTTTTTTTACAACATACTACACAAAAGTTTAAATGGCTGTAGTTGTGAGTACAATCCAAACATACAGTAAATGGTTATACAACACATTGCTTATATATTTAATGGGTTATCAGTAATAGTTGACTGATCACAAAGTTTAGCATCTCTTAGTTAAAGCCAATGGCATTCAGCTGAAGCTGGGCTTATACATCTAACTGTTCACATTTACGTTAATAATGTTTTTATACTGTTTGACTATTGTAATTATTTCATGTTTAGGAGCTGATTGTTATTATAAGCTATAGTGTACCTAGGATGCTTACTGGAGTGCTGCCTGGTGCATCCCTGGGGAACAAAGCAGAGACAGCAGCCTCCCTATTACACTGAGCGGTTGTGGGAGCTGGAGCAACGTGAATTCAGAAATGACAGATTGTGTCAGGTCATTCAGGTAACACAACTGCTGCTGCGAGTGTCTCAGTGACCTTGAATGAAAATGTACAGATCAGAACAAGTTTTGCATTAGGGGCTGAGTGCCTATGAAATTGTTCATTACAACAGCCACGGAACCTTCACAAGTTTTTCCTTGTCAGCACAATCTTGTTGATGTAATAAACTGTTAAAGCACACACACTTTATATGAGGTGTATCCCATCTGCAAGGTGTATGATGCCTTAAACTGCACAAGTGCCTATACAGCCCTTGAAAAAGAAAAATCTCAGACCGGCCTTATACAATGTATTTTGCACACAACAGACGGTAATGTATAGCTATGCAAGAGTGTAGAATATGGATATAGACAAAATCTGTCATTAGTTTTGGAAAGCAATAAGCCAGGGATAGGCAGCCTTCCTTCCAACTTTCCCTGGTTAAACTGACGTACAGTTGCTGCAACTCCAAAGGCTGCAAATCCCTAAACTGCTTCATTGTAGGAGAAGGAGGTGACCACTCGTATGCTTACACTTAATACCTGTGATTCTGCTATTATTCTCTATACTCTATGAACCAATGTGTGTAACATCTCAATAACACACACACAGAGGAACTAGAGCTATTCTCTGAGCATGAGGCTTTTAGGTGGGACACCATCAACTTGAATGGTTAATATGCAGCATATTTATTTATATTCTTTTTTGCAAATGGTGTTGTATATATTTATATATATATTAAAAATAGAGCAGTAAATATATAATAAATAAATGTTTTATCTGTTGTAAAAACACAACTTGGTTTTCATGCAAATATTCCATTGTTGTCTTACTACTAACTTGATTATCATACTTTGCATTACTTGGGAATCAACATTGCCTCTTGCAGATAGATAGAGTCGCCAGCTTATTCGACCGTGTATGGAGCCTTCCAACCGTCCATTTCCCTTCGTTATGATCCGATCATTGGGCCCACGCATATCGGGGAGAGACCTGCTCGTTTGGTGACATGGGTTACCTTTAGTCGGTGTGGAATGATACAGTGCACATACTGTGCCCATCCATTACTGAAACCCCAAGCACAATGTTGTACAATAGATTTAGTCCTGTAGCCCAGATGCCTAACCTGATGTATTATCTACATGAAATCCCTTCTGCCACTTTCCTGTCTACATGCCGACTTTATCCTATGAAAAAGAGAGCAGATGTGCTGAAATGAGATTCTTTTGTATAGCTTTGTATCATCTGCAGGAATCCAAATGTTGTTTTCTCTACTCGATTGATGGACACTAATTAAAAGATGAATGACAAAGCATTAATGACAAATCTAAATGCCCCTGGGACAGGACTGACTCAGAGGTGACCTAAAATAGGCCACATGTTTATTTTTTTTTTATTATTAAATATATTTTTTACACAAGCAACAGAACCCTTTAAATAGGGGCTTACTGGTTACAATAAACACAGAATAGCACAGAATAAACTGCGGACTAGAAAGTGACTATTGTAACAGATCCTCATCAGCACTACCCCATACTAATATTCTTCTTTTTATACTAAGGGATTTCTAAACTTCAATCTAACACTTGATAATGTTATTTTGCTGCACTGAGACCTGACTGTTGTAAGGTAGATCAGTAAAACATAGGGATATAAGAAGCAACCAATGACCTTTGTGACACAAAATGGGGCCACAGAGCAGGAACCTTTACACAAGGACTTCTTTATTGTGTGGACTGTCCCTTTAATATTTAATTTAAATGGGATGTAAACAAACATTTTTCCTAATGAAAAGATGCCATTCTAAGCAACTTTCCAATATCCATTCATTTAATATGTTTAGTGGTAGCTCCTTGCTCTGACTTTGTTCGCAGCAATGCAAAATTCAGCTCAGTATATACAGTACCACAGATCTTGTTCAGCAAGAGTTATATGGCTATTTATGGCGTGTGGGTTGTTTTTTTTAACATTTAAGGCAATGTTAACAGTGATCCGTGTTACTGTGCATTTGGGCCACACATTACATATTAAATGTAGTGTAGACATGACCAAGCAGTGGCTCCTGCATTGTGAAAGTTCCCGGGGATGGAGAACCTTAAAGCTAAATAATGATGCTGTGCTGCCAAACATTCAAAATGATCATTTGCAGTATGTTCGGCTATGCTAAAATGTTGGGATTGTTGGAGTCATTCGTTAAGGCAGTTGTGCCCAACCTTTTTATTATCCGTGAGCCACATTCAAATGTAAAAAGATTTGGGGTGCAACACAAGGATGAAAAAAGGCCCTGGGATCCAAATAAAGGCTTTGATTGGCTATTTTTTAGCCCCTATGCGGACTGGCAGCCTATAGGAGGCTCTGCTTGGCAGTATACTTATTTTTCATGCAAGCCTCCAAGTCTCCAAGCCTTGAAATAAAAAATAAGCATCTGCTTTGAGGTAACTGGGTGCAACTTCCAAGGGGTTGGTAAGTAGTATGTTGCTCGCGAGATACTGGTTGGGGATCACTGCATTTGATCCAAACATGGTCCTTGCACTTCCATAAAATTGTACCATTGTATCAGCCCTGCCTTTTCTGATAGAATAAAGAGCAGCAGTTAGAAGCCAGTTTTGGTAAGTATACTAAGGGCTTATTTATTACATTCTGAATACCATGGGAAGCGTGACC
>CM044432.1:43854611-43868611 GCA_024363595.1 Xenopus borealis | reverse complement strand
TCTCTCGACACCATGCCAGACCTCAATGAATCCTGAAAAATTAAGTAAAGAGGTTTGGCACACAGAGCTAAGCTTGCTAAGTACCCTGGGATGAAAACCATCTGGCCCGGACCTTTGTTTATCTTAACATGTTCTAATCTCTTTTGAATTTATCTGGTTCCTCATTTGTGTAGACAGAGGAAAAATATGAATCAGAAAATCCTGCATCTCCGACCTGTTGAGGTTCCATATAAGTCAATGGGAGATGTCCCAATGATTTTTTGATGTGCGCTGTATTTCATGCAATAAACCAAAGATGTCTGTGTTTTCTCGAAAAAAGCATACAAAATCAGTATTCAGGTAGAAAATATGGAAAAAAACATGAAATTTCTATTTTTTCTATTTTTTTTCCCCTCAAACTAAATTTCTGAGAAAATTTAGTTTTAAATAAGTGGAAAAAACCCCGTGTTGGATGTGGTCAGAGTGGACAGGATTAAAGAACATTTCTTTAACAGAATACTTTTTATTTCCAAGTGTGGCTTCAGTCTACTTTTTATTCATTAGCAAACAATTCAAAACCAATAATTTATAAATGTTCATCTGGTACTAAACCTATTTCTCTGTAAAGCCAAAAAACTGCCTGGGTATGTCAGCCACCGAAGAGTGAAGCTTCACTGAAGAGCAAGCAGTAAAGCATCTACCATATATAATACAGGGAATAGTCTATACACTAACAAGTCTTTCACCTTATAATATAAATAAAGTTTACCTGACAGGTTTGCATTGCATGTTCCTAGTGCCTGCAAGATAAGCTGAAGTTCTCTAACTGCAGCAGCTGGCTCTTCACAGCAGCTCAGGTTCCATGACAATCTTCATTAATCTGACTGCTAAAAGAGTAAAAAATAAATAGCACTAAATGAACCTCAATGAAAATATATAAAGCTACCCAGGTGACAGGGACTTGAGCAGTGGCATAATCAAATATCTGAATTATCTTTGCGGCTGATATTTTGTTTAAAAATTCAATTCCCCTTTTTTGCTATGCTGTTCATTGTGGCATTTTTTTAAAAAACTGTTTTGATTTGTTTTATAAGCAACAAACAATTTAAAATAGCTTTGTCTTATATTATATGAAGTATTATACATCACTCAGGACTCTTTCACATACCCAGAATCATTAACAGTTCAGTCTGCATAGCTAGCTTATAAAGAGAGAAATAAAGGACATAAAATAAAGGACATAGAAATAAAGGAGAGAAAAAGAATGAAAGAAAAGAGAAGAAAGAAGGAAAGATAAAAGACCAAAACTGTTGTGAACAATACAATAACAAATAAACTGTAATTGTATCCATGGGACCCCTAAGCACCAGTTACGCCGCTTGATAAACATTTAAAGATCCAGGCAATCTAGGAACATGTCAGTATCGCTTTAAATATTTGACCAGTAACCCTTGGAATCATTATGTAAATCCTAGGCTAAAATCTAGCAGCTTCCGGATAATGCCACATATATGTTTAAAAGAACCCATCTGTCCACAACCCCTAAAGCATGTACAGTGAGTAGATGGGTACCATTTAGATAACATCTAAGGTACTAAGTATCATCTGAACAAAACCTTTTGGGATGTTTCCTATATAATAATGCTAGGGGAGTATTTAATCATATCATAGAATATATCAAGATAGTTGTTTTCCTCTAGGCATATAAACAGTAAATTTTGCTCCCATTCTCTAACAAAATGCAATTCTTTCAGGGGTATTTGGTGGACTAATACTTTGTATATCCAACATATAGTACAACTCTTTTATATGGGAGGGAGTGTAAACATAATAAACATCAGCAGTTTAACACCCGTTATTGATAAAAAAATTGTGGTGTATAAGGGCATATTGAAAATTTTTACCACTGGGCATATGGTATCGCTCATTTAGAGTTTGTTTAGGGGTAAAAACATTATTCTGTGTAAACTGGTATAAAAAATATTCTGTTGCCATCAGAAAAAAGTGCCAGGTTCCTGGCCTGGAGGGAATTCTGGGTTATCCAGCAGGTATAATGCTGGTCAATGGAGAAAAATGAATGGGTGTTTGTCCTGGCTGTACCGGCAAAGAGTTGTTTACTATAGGAGGAGTATGTGGGATGTGGAGGGGCATTAAATCCAAGGAAATTCTCATTTTAAAGTAAAAATACTGCTTGAAATCTACATTTTAATTCCAAATCAACATGGCAGTAATTTCTTTCTCCTACATACAAATGTTTTCCTTTATGTGAAAGAGCTAATTTGGGGCTTGCGTAAAACCTTTTTCTTTTTCTAATTCAGAGATATGGGCTCAAACCCCACAAAGAGAAAGGATAGGACCAATACTCAGAGATCTTCTAACCATTTTTCATAGAAGAAATGACAATTTTCTTCTCTTTTATTCAGACTGTTTGTGACCTGGGGAGTTCTAGATAAGAGTTTGTTTCTGTGAACTTTAAGTTCACTAAACACATTTAAACATTATATTAAATGAATGCACTATTTTCTAATTACAGAGAGTCAATTATTTGCTTAAAATGTACCGAAATTTGGAGATAATTGGATATTGGCTTTCCTAGAAAGAGGTATCTTACCTGTACATAGCATCTAAAGCTATTTCACCATTTTCATGTAAAATTCTGTGTCAGTAAGGCAGATACCACAGTGCAATGGAAGGCAGAATGTAACCCAAAATTTACCACCACAAGTGGAACAAAAGAATAAACCGAGTCTAACCAGAGGAAGAAATAGGATTGCTTTGTTACGGTGCCTGTCTTGGATTTGCAGTGACATTTCTGACATTACAACTGTCAGAAAACTGTAGGGTATCGTAATGCTTTACTTGTCTCCCTAGGATAAGCTTATGAACAGCCCAAGCCTGTCATTTTCCTCAGTGTTGCAGAGTAAAGGTGAGAGAATGATACACTTGTGATATTTGCCAAAAAAACAATAAGGGGTCAAAGCACAGTGACTTCTTTCTACTTCTGGCTTTAACAGCAACTTTATAAAATATCTTGTCCCAGCATACCAAAGATTGGAAGCCAGGTATCTCAATTTTAGGTTCCTGCCTCGCAGTGATACAGTTATAGTTAAACTATAACTAAGAAGGCAACCAAGAGACTTACCCTACACCAGAGTGTAAGCAGAATGTGCCAATATTACTTTCTTGAAGATCAGAAATGGATCTCCATAGACATTTAAAAAGAGAGAGAGAGAAAGCAGCGACTGATGCTTGGTGCACAAAACGTAAAACATTTGCGTTGCAAATAAAGTTGAAGATAAACTGGCCAACTATTGTTTCTGAAAACAAGCAGAATATCATGCTAACTCAAACTACAGTTTACTTATTCACTTAAAGGTGTTGTTCACCTTTTGATTAACTTTTAGTCTTTTAGTTTTCATTTTTTTTTTATAATTTGCTGTAATTGCAGCGTTTTTAGATGGGGTCAGTGCCCCCATTTTAAAGCTGAAAAGAATGAGAAGAATTAAACAAATAATTAAAAAATCATTATAGGAATTACCTATTTTCTAACATACTAAAAATTAATTAAAGGCAAACCAGGGGTAACAAAGAGGAAGGAAGGACAGGTAAGGGGAGGAATGTCCAGTGCCTGGGAAAGAATACAGGCAGGATACAAGCAATTATTATCAGTCAAGGGTTGTTAGGTTATGCTCAAGGGGTTCAAGGGCCAGGGTTCAAAAAGATACCATGAAAGCTGATTTAGGCCTATGACACCAGTTATGGCTGAAATCTGGTTTTCATTTGCCAAGAGCTTAAAGCGCTGTTCCTAGAGAAAGAGAGAGTAATGTCTGTCTAATGTGAGAATATGACTGGTTTCCCACAATATTCCACAATATTTAGCTTGTGCCTCTTAGCATCATTTAAAAGTGTTTGCCTCCTAAGGTTCTATAAGTTAAATAATTCATCAAATAAAATACTGCATGGTTTCTCCTGCATGAGAAAGAAAAAGATAAGTAGTTCTAAGCTCATATTATATATATTAACCTAGGACCTAGTGCATTTCCCATCACCAAACACTTACCAGAAATAGGTTATAATGCTGGTCAGCCTACATAGTGTTACATAATGTTATAAACATTGGGCAAATTTGCACCTGGGCAGTTACCCATAGCAACCAATCAGTAATTAGCTGTTTTAAGCCAGCTGCAGGTTGAACAATAAAATTAAACATGTGATTGGTTGCCATGGGTTACTGCCCAGGTGCAAAATTGCCAAGTGTTTATAAATGAGCCCAGTATGTTAATGAAGGAACTTTCAAATTGCACAGTGTACTGGATAGGCTGATTACACCTCAAAAAAAATTGTTAAGTACATTATTATGAAAATTGTTTATTTACATGAAGCATGATGTATAAAAGCTGTTTTATGCAATATATTTTTATACAGACCTACATTATTCAGAGGTATAGCTTTTGTTATCAGCTTTAATTCTTTGGGCATAACAGTTGAGGCAGATAATAAAAAGTTTATATGGGTACCAGATGATTTTCTGGCAGCTCAAAAAACACACCACAAACATAACACAGTAGTACTATATGGTTGTGTTTTGATGGCGAGTCAGAATGGGAGATTATCATGTACACTTAAAGGAGAAAGAAAGCTACCAAAGCTGTTTATTGCCAAAAGATTAACCACTATATTTATTCTGCAGAATGCTTTACCATACTTGAATAAACAGCTCTAGAAGCTCTCTCTGTTTGTTTAGGATAACGGCTGCCCTATAAGCTTGCTGTGACATCACTTCCTGCCTGAGTCTCTCCCTGCTCACTCACAGCTCTGGGCTCAGATTACTGCAGGAAGGAGGGGTTGAGGAGCAGACTGAGCATGTTCAAGCCCTAGCCCTGGAGGTTTAAAGGAACAGTAACACCAAAAAATGAAAGTGTAAATTAAGGTAAAGAAACTATTATGTATTGTTGCCCTGCGCTGTTAAAACTGATCTCTTTGCTTCAGAATCACTACTATAGATTATATAAACAAGTTGCAATTGAAAAACTGCTATATTACTGTATAAACAATAGTAGTGTTTCTGAAGCAAACACTGCAGTTTTACCAGTGCAGGGCAACCCTGCATTATATTTTTATTACTTTAAAACAATTTCATTTTTTGATGTTACTGGTCCTTTAAGCTGAAAACATGAAGTCTGATACAGAATCTCAAGTGTACACAAGAGAAATACAGAGTTTCTTTTGACAGAGGAGCAGCATTACTGTGAGGGTTTACTGGTGTATTTAATAGACCTTTCTGATAAAGATTACTTAATTTTAGCCTTTCCTTCTACTTTAAATGCAAATTTAAAGTGCTATTTTCCATTTTGCAGGGTGTGTGTAGTACCCCCCTTCACCATTATCATACAAATAATCTTGTATAGTGTTAAAACCAATTAGTATTCTTTTGTAGCAGGTAGCATATTCTATTCAGCATGCAAAGTGCTGGATATGCAGAACCAAGAAAAACCTTACATAAACAATGCTTAACAGCAGCCTCTCATCATGAAGACTCTTTCCACTGTCCTGTTCCAGCTGGACCTGTTTGATCCTCACACATTTAGATATCATCTGATTCCATTTTACTCCTACTTGATGGTGATATGTCAGAGTACCATGTACAGCAATTGGAAGCCTTTGTTGGGTAATTTGATAACCAGCCTGCATAAAAATGTAAAACTTGTTAGTGAAAGGCATGCCCTCATTGTCTTCTATTAAATGAAGTGGCAATGCATATCAGACATAAAAGTATTTAATTACAGGCCTGTTTCCTCTCAGAGGCATATGCCATTCAGTGCACAGTAGGAGGGGAGAGGCTTTTGCAGTTTAACTCTACATAATATAACATAATCCATTAACTGTTGGCTTTTCTGTGCACAGCATGCTATTTTATTCTTGTTTTTTTTTATTTGCTAATAAATAATTGCATAATTAACCATATTTTTGCAATTATATAAATTATGTTTCCCCAGAAATACCAGTGATAAAACACACAGTTGAATGGAGACAACAATTGTGAATACTTACTTTTATATGCAAGTATTCATATTTATGGTGGCACTGAGCATACCTGCAATCCAGCAATGTACATCAACAATGCCTCTTAGGAGTACTTAACTCACAGTACTTTTGTAAAGAAATGCTTCACTGTGTACAACCTATTTTATTTTATACTCATGTTTTTTATTTTAGTCTGCTCATTTTTTCCCTCTGGATTTGTAATTCTATCAGCAGAGTAGTTTAGTAGCGGTGAGGCAAATTTGGTCTTGATGGTAATCCAATACTATCGTTTTTAATTGCTCCTTGTCTGGGGCCTTATATTAAACACAACAGTATCAATTGAGCAACCCCATTGGATGTCACAGCAGCATGTGTCAAATTGGGGGTCATTTATGAAAATAGCTGGCAGTAACCCACTGCATCCAATCAAATGTCACAACAATCACAGAATGGTGTAAATGGATTACTGCCCTGGTGTTTATTAATGAGCCCCAATGGCACATATGTTATTTGGAGCTCAATGCCATAAGTAATGCTGACTTAACTTAAATTGTGTTTAACAATCAAGTACATGTAATGTATCCCTGACAACTGTGCACTGCCCCCACAATACCACCAGGATGCTGGATTTACAGTAAAAAAACACTGCATTGTGGGTAACAAGTTCTCCTTAGCGCTCTTGTTATTGCACCCCGTATTACTGTATAATACTGAATATGTGTTATCTGTGCTTCAAGCTATAAATCTTTAAACAAATACAAATCTGATCACAGAATAAAAGCAATAAGATTATTACTGCATTACACTGAATATGTGGTCCTTTGGGAAGTGTATCAGTATTTGTTTAATTTACACTAGCCACAAGTACAGAACTTGAGAATTTCAAGCTATAACTACATATCTGTCACTGTTTGATAGTCCTTATGCTCTTGATACACTGGCACTACATATAAACAATTTATTTTAATTCTACAGAATTAGGTTTTACTAGTAAACATTTGTTTTTGGGCACTTTTACTGGAATCAGCCTCAGAGTGTGAGCTGTGAAAAGAAGATGGGGAGCTATTGATGCATCTTTGGATACACAAATTCTCCCTGGGTTATGGTTGCTGTGAGACAGTAATGAATCCCTAAAAAACAGCATTTCTACCCTACCTCTTTTTTAAAGTTCTGATTTACAGCCAAATGAGTGGATGGATTGGTTGCCATTAGTTACTCTGCCCAGAAGCAAATTTGTCCAGCGAGAACAATGGACTAAGTACTGTTTCCTTATCAAGTAAGAGTTGAATATGTGAGTAAGAGCTCAGCAGCACAGTGTCTGAGTACAAAAGAAAGCAAAGGGGTCAAGAGAACAAACTGTAAGTGGGGATGACATGAATTGTTGGGAGAGGGCAGAAGCATTCACAGGAAAGAGTTGAGATAGGCAGAAGAGGGCTTAGAAAGGAGATAATTGTAGATGTATTCTACTTTGTTTTAGAAGAAATCATCAATGTCCTGAGTAAGATGATGATTCTGTTGGTGAGGTATGTAGAAGGGTATTGAATATAGAAACAGGTTTTGATTTGTTATTGTACATATACTCTTGCTTGACCTTTGACAAGGCATATTTGAGGCAAGAACAAGTAAACACAAGGGGACCACATCCTTCCAGAAGCTGCCCTCACAAGACGCCGGCTACTCCGTGCCGGTACACTTCTATAGCAGGAAGAACTACAGCATTTGCTGGGTGTGGTTCCGGAGATCCATGCACGGACACACGTTTCTGAGGAATTGCCGAGCAGTTTGGCAAGAAACGCACAAGTCCAGTAAAACCACCACACAAGAATTGTACCATAATATCGGGGGAATGTAATTAAAGTCGCTAAGAGCGAAACACTGTGCATCAATAAGAGTAAAAATCCACATCTCGCAATGTAATATTGTTCCTTAAATGGTTATTGCATTGTGAATCGTTATTGCGCAGTGCGAATTGTAATGGCGCACTCTTGAGAAGTGCTTGAAGGTGTCCTAATCTTTTGGAGCAAACATTCCAACTTTTTCAGTAAGAAGTTTTATTACATTGACAGCACATTAGCGTAAAGTATAAAATTTTCAAATGGCCTTCCGCTGGCGGAAGTAGTCGCTAAACAGTTTCCAGGTGCGCAAAAGGTATATTGCATTCCCGCAAAGCAGAATTTGTTTGCACAAATCCTTAACTTTTCACATTGAGAATAGTTTTTTGAGTTACAGACTTATATTACATTCCCCAATATGTGTTTTGATAAAGCCGTTTTTGAAGATAAGGATTGTGTCCATGCATGGATCTCCGGAACAGTGCCCAGCAAATGTGGGAGTTCTTCCTGCTATATATTTGAGGCAAGACAATTGAAATGCATAATGGATAATCTGATATAAGTAATTCTAAAACAACTGGACTTGCTGAGTAATTATTGAAGACATTTCACTACTCATCCCATACCAGTCAGTTGAACTGAAGAAGCTGCTCGGATGAGTAGTGAAACGTCTTCAATGATTACTCAGCAAGTCCAGTTGTTTTAGAATTACTTATATCAGATATACCATGACCTGGATGAATGAAAATCTTCATATGGATAAAGTCTGCTTGCATACAGGATTGCCTAAACATGTAAACAGGATTGTAAAACGCTAATCTGTGAATTCAGCCAGGGGTTTGGGTTTTGAAAATGAGTACAAAATGAGATGGAAGATCTGAAGGGCATGCGTTCAAGAGTTGATGGTGGAATGGGTGTTTGAACGCTGGTGGAAAGATTGAAAGAAATTAGAAATTTCTGCTCAAAGAAAAAATGTAAACATGAAAGGTTTTTAGCAAGTAGCCCTTTTTCTTTAATAAAAAGGTCTAACCTAGAGACTGCCTGCCTTTATTCTGACAATTTTAGTATTTGAATGTAACATTTTTACTTATAAAATAAAGATATTTTAATTACTTTCAATTGAATGGATGGAAATGGTTGGTGCAACAACCCACAGGGTGAAATTAGTTGATTAAACTTGATATCAGTCAGTGGAATAATGGGACAATAATATATGTATGACCTAAGAAACGAAGCGTTTTGTACATTTTATTTCAATGACAGGTCTTTTCCTTTCTATTCAGTCACTATTAAATACAAATTAAAGTCAGATTACTTTTGACACAGGCAATTCCACAGTCAGACAAAATAGATGAAAAGTGCAGTGGCCGTATAAGCAAGGTCATGGTGTTCCATTTTTCACTAATTTGTACAACTACTAAAACATCATGGATAAGAGAAAGCATGCCCAATTGTTTGATCAGTATTAGAAATCTGAAAACTGACATAAAATATTAAAAGCATTACCAATGAAGGCTCACATTTTATAAAACGGTGTAAAAAAGCTGCTCAGAAATATAATTCCATGTACACAGAGACATAAAGTTTAAAGGGGTGATTTTCATTTCAGTTAAAATGTTTCAGAATGGCCCATTTGAAAAGTGTGAACTGTTCTAAAATGTCTAACGTATTTCAGCCTTATCAATACAGTACACCAAATACTGCAAAACACAATATACAGTACAGCCAAAAGAACTGTACAGGTCAAAGCAGCTTTACTACAGTTTCAACCTTACACAGGCAATGTCAGAAATATATTATCTTATATGTGTATAGGATCTCTTATCTGGAAACCTGTTATCCAGAAAGCTCTGAATTACAGAAAGACCATTTCCAATAGGGGCAAACTCACTAAAGAATGAAGTGTGTAATGGTAGTGCTAATTTGCCAGCGTGACGTCATTCTACAACTTCACCGATTTACTAGCAGTGTCCCTGGCGGAAATTTGCTAGCGAAGTAGATAGACCAGTGCAACTTCGCACCCTTAAGCCAGGTGAAGTTGCGCACTGACTAAGGGACGTAGCTATGCTAATTCACTAAGCTGCCCATTTTACTGAACGTTACCTCTTGCGCTAGACTTTACTTCACCAGGTCAGACCTGGCAAAGTTCAATACAATAGATAGGAGTTTGAAAAAGAAAATGTTGGCTTCTTTTACTTTTTTTAGGGTGTCTGAAAAATAGCGTACTTTTTTGGGGGGTTAACCTCCTTCCCCCCTACATTACCTAACGTATGGCAACACAACTATACAGGGGGTGCATGTTAAGGGCAATAGGACAACTTTATTTAATTTATTAAAGGTTTCCTGGGCTTGTGTAGTGTAATGTAGAGGCTGTAACATATACTTCTATTATACGTTTAACTTCACGCCGCATGAAAATTAGGCATCGTTAGCATAAACTTCGCTAACGTTCACCTCCCTGAGCACAACTTCGCATTTTAGTGAATTTGCGTAGCACTGGTGAAACTACGCCTGGCGAAGTGCGGCGAACGCTAGCGAAGCCAACGCAGGCACAACTACACAGGTTAGTGAATTTGCCCCATAGACTCTATTTTGTTTAAATAATACAATTTTTAACATATGATTTCCTTTTATTCTGTAATAATAAAACAGCATCTTGTACTTGATCCAAACTATAATTAATCCTTATTGGAAGCAAAACCAGCCTGTTGGGTTTACTTAATGTTTACATGATTTTCTAGTAGACTCGGGTATGAAGAGCCAAATTACAGAAAGATCCATTATCCAGATCCAAATTACAGAAAGATCC
Organism: Xenopus borealis; assembly: GCA_024363595.1. NCBI lineage: Eukaryota > Metazoa > Chordata > Amphibia > Anura > Pipidae > Xenopus > Xenopus borealis. The sequence goes on along the minus strand of CM044432.1, from coordinate 43,857,967 downwards.
ATTATCCAGAAAACCCCAGGTCCCGAACTTTCTGGATAACAGGTCCCATACCTGTACTACTGGAAGACCGGCGTAGAACTAGTGCTTTTGGTCAAAGACTTTTTGTTTGTTGAACAGTTTATTGCCAAGCCTATCATTATCGCAGCTTCAATACATCTTCTGTTAATTACCTAAAATAGAAAACAAAAAAGTTAATGCAAATGTATATTAACAACTAGCTATTAAAGAGAAACACAATATGATGAAATAAAATTTTGTTGTATACAAGAGTAAAACCATGCTATTATGGTTTCATGCTATGTGTTTATGCAGGCAGTGAGAATATTTATTCCTTGGGTATCCTGATTTATTTCTTAAGAGGATCGACATACTACTGATGAGCACTGAAAGAACATAAGGGAACGGAGACTACAAAGGCATTTTTACAAAGAGAAAAGAATATTTTTGTTGTGTTTGGTAGCCGAGAAATAGAGTATAACAGTGCTTTATTAGGGGGCTCATGCAGCCATTACACAACAGTAATGTCAACTTTAGCACCTTAAGCAGTATAGAAGGTACAGTGTATGCACAGTATAACTCATGTGCACAGTTACATTTACAGGCCGTTTGCATGTATAAACACCTCATGTTCCCCCTATAGTAGGAAAGCATTTGGGAAAATGTAATAAACAAAAACAATGCATCTTAAAGCAATGATGTACATTCATATGACATAGTCCTTGATCCATGCAAGTCGTTTTCTGTCTCAGTATGCCTTATATTATAGTTTCACTTTCAGGCCTATTGCAGTTGGCATCAGGAACATGAAAATGTCATTCATCAAATGGAGCTTCTCCAAAGTAATATCTAGCAGGAGCAAGACAACTTGCATTCCAAGGGGTAGCTTTATCCACACTTAATACTTTAACACTTGTAGAAGTGACTTCATGAACATCTTTAGCAGGACTATGGAAGATCTTAGCAAAATGACCTACCTTTTTGCATTTGTGGCACTGTACAGCTTTTGCAGGACATGTAGCATAATTTGTAGTGTGTAGTGTTGAGCCACAGTGAAAGCAATATTTTTTTATTCATATTTGCTGCATGGTTTTGCAGTGAATCCCTTTCCTTAGCACTGTGTTTTGCCTGTGACTGCGCATTATTAGGCCACAGTAGTGGATTCACAATCTGTACATTCCCAGCAGTTCCCTAACTGAGAGTTTTAGCCTCTACCACTGCTGTTTCAATTTGTCTAGCAACTGTAATAGCCTTTGCAAGGGTTAAATCCTGCTCTAGGACAGTCTCTTTCTAATGTGTGGTGACTTTGTTTCTTCCACTATTTGGTCTCTTTGGAAATCTAAAAGATGAAATTCAAAGTCACAGGTAACAACCAGCTCTCTCAAAGCTGCTACAAATTGTACTGTGGATTTGTCATTACGTTGTCCACGTTGGTGTAATTTATATCTTTCAGCAACCACTTTTACTCTTGGCACAAAAAAGTTCTTTATAGCAGTAAGAGCAGTTTCATAGGTCTCATCAGGTAATGGTAATGTATAGTATATACTGTACGCTGTCCTTCTGCTCCCAGGCAGTGAATAAGTAATGCACGCTTTCCAGCAGCAGAAATCTCCCCTTGTTAAGCAGCAATAATGTAATTGTCAACCATACGGATCCAAGCAGTAAAAGGTATGGTAGGTTCACCAGGGTTTGGGAGAAAAGGTGCAGGCTGCTGCAGAAGTAGAAGAGACATCTCATTGCCAATTTGTTGTGTTTTGATAGCAGAGGAGTAGTAGAGCATAACAGTGCTTCATTAGCAGGCTCATGAAGCCATTACACAACATTAACTCTAGCACCTTAAGCAATATAGAAGGAACAGTATATGCACAGTATAACTCATGTGCACAGTGACATATACAGGCCATTTGTATAAACACCCCCAACTTTTACAAAGAGGAAAATGTTCCTTGGGTGCTTATAAAAGAACAGGGAGGGTAAAATATAAAATATTTCAGATGTGAATATTGAGAGGAGTTAGTGAATGTTTACTGGTGAAATTGATTATAAACACTGAGATGATAGTAAGGGAGCATATTTATAATTGCTTTTTGGCACAAGCAATCTTTAAAGGGATTCTGTCTTGATATTTATGATGTAGTTTTAATTTCTAAATTACACTAAATTCACTCTATTTAATTCCTGAATCAGCAAGTGTTTTGTTTTTATTTGTAATATTGGTGTGTAGGTGCCATCTCAGGTCATTTTGCCTGGTCATGTGCTTTCAGTAAGAGGCATCACTTTAGGATATAACTGCTTTCTGGCAGGCTGTTGTTTTCTGCTACTCAATGTAACTGAATGTGTCTCACTGGCACCTGGATTTTACTATTGAGTGCTATTCTTAGATCTACCAGGGAGTTGTTATTAGGGATGCACCGAATCCACTATTTTGGATTCAGCCGAACCCCCGAATCCTTCGAGAAAGATTCGGCCAAATACCGAACCGAATCCGGACCCTAATGTGCATATGCAAATTATGGGTGGGAAGGGGAAAATTTTTTTACTTCCTGTTTTGTGACAAAAAGTCATGCAATTTCCCTCACTGCCCCTAATTTGCATATGCAAATTAGGGTTCGGATTTGGTTTGGCTGGTTACTTTCCCATTGTTCTGTTGTTAGGCTGCTGGGGGGGAACGGAGGGGTGATGTCACTCCAACTTGCATTACAGCAGTAAAGAGTAATGTTTATCAGAGCACATGACTGGGGGCAGCTGGGAAACTAACAATATGTCTAGCCCCATGTCAGATTTCAAAATTAAATATAAAAAAGTTTACTAATGGATTAACTGATGCATTTTGAAAAAGAAAATGTTCCCATGACAGTATCCCCAGGGCCGGATTTAACTAAGAGGCTGCATTGTCCCTGCACCCGCTGCTTCCAGTTGCACTGCCCCTGCCGCCCTCTGGCCACAGGGATCTAGCACTGGCCATATAGCTCTCTGATACAGAAGCAGTGGGAGCATTAAGTCCACCCCGAAAATTTTGCCACCCTAGGCCCAGGCCTATGTGGCCTCGCCACAAATCCAGGCTTGAGTATCCCTCTAAAGAAATGTCACATGAGTTTCCTAATGAACACATGGTTTAGGGCTAGAAAAGCTTGGCAATTTTCCTTGAATGGGCTTTTAAAACAAAGAAAAACTTCAGCAGTCCAACTGGCGACCCACTTCTGTGGCCCCCTACCTGCTGTGCTTACAATATGCAAATGCAAATTACAATAGGAAAACTATACCCCCAAAATGAATACTTGAGGAACAGATAGTTTATATAAAATTAAATGACATATTAAAGAATCTTACCAAACTGGAAAATATATTTAAGTAAATCT
>CM044432.1:43803993-43836044 GCA_024363595.1 Xenopus borealis | reverse complement strand
TATATATATATATATATATACATACATACATATACACACACACACAAAATTCGACTCAAACCTCTGCACTTAAACAATTAGTGATTCATCAGAATAAATAAACTGTACAATAATCAACACTCTGTGTGTGTTATAAATACGCTTTATTCATTACCATATTTTATTATGTTCTTTACATTCAAATGTGACTTATTTCCACTTGTGTTTGTAATTCCATTGTATTGTTTTTAATGCCTTTAATAATCTTGAGCAGATATGAAATCTGGTGATGTCCATCAAATTTTAATTGATTAAAAATACATGCTTTTGGTTTTACTTGAGTAAAAAATATGTATTTGCCATCAGTGAATAAGTGTATTTAAGTTTACAAGCTATCACAAGGCAAATCTCATTAAGTCTTAACTATGCAATATATCGCATTGGAAGCTAAGTAATTCTCTGTACATTTCAATAAAATATTTCTTGTGCACATTATAGCAGACTTAAATATAAAGATTAATTAGCCTAGTGTGGGTTGCGTTTTACGACCAGATTTAATTTTCTTTCACAGTTGCACTCTAGCTACTCTTTTTTTTTTTTTAAACAAGAACAAAAGTTGTCAAAGAATGCAAACTATTTATGGTTAATCATATATAAAAGACAATCAAGGGCAAATGATAGCGGTAACAGATACATGAGACTCCTGTAGGACGCAGACTCAGATTTTAGTTACAGTTTGTGAAATGGAGGGCCAAGGGATAATGCATTCTGCTTTGGTGCCTAAAGAAAACACATGCACAATATGTGATTTCCCTGCATAGTTCCTTAAGCTCAAGAAATAATAAAAGCATGGGGTTTTGTTTTGTGAGTTTTTTACCTGGTAGACTTTCTACAAGTCAGTTTCAGCACTGTTACAGCCATGTATCCAGAAGGTAGCAATATTATCCCTGGTATTTGAAAGCTGAGGACACAGAGAGCCATAGAGAGTGGATAGGATAGCATTTAATCAATGCCTTAGGAGCCTTAGTAAGTCAACAAATAATGAGTTTAAACATATCCTGCGTTTTCCCCAGTGGTGACCTTTTGAGTGTTAGGTCCAGAACATGACACTTGGGACTCTTCTAGAAAACCCAGCCAGACATGAAGTAGTGATTGCCTTCTTATTTCAATGCAACAGTGGAGCCCTGCAGCATACATTTATTAGACTGCACATGTTTTAGTTATCTTAATGCCACCATTATCCACGTAGGCCTAAGATGAGAAGTGTGGCACAGTGCATGGAGATATGAATTCACCTACCAGCTTTTTATGGAAAGTCTTTACAACAGCAACAGTTTTTCATAATAACAATTATCAAATCACCTAGATAAAAGTGTCTCAGGAATGAACCATGGTGTTATTATTTATTACGGCTTCCTGAAAAAAACAACCAAGGATTTAAAAAACAAAATAGCACTTGAGTATCTCTTATGAAACACTTGCTGTGGGTCCTTATCTAAACATAGGCTGCATGTGGTAAATGTATAATCATTCTGTAATGCATACGTATATAAGATGTGTTACTGTGGAAACAAGGCCACTAGAATAATAACAGGGGTAGGAAAATATTTTATCATGATTTTGTTCTATGAGTTACTTAACACGAGCTTCTATAGTAAGCTATAAAATTTCATTGGCGCAAAGGTGGTTTCGCTTAAAGTATATGTTAATTTAAGAGCTATTAACACACAACCAAAATACATGTCCTGTTAAGTGTAATATAGCATCCAACTCATTATTAACAAATGTTTAACTGCTTTGCTTTTAAATCATTTAGTTCACATGCATTTTGTGTGAGAATCTTGTTTCTATTGTAATGAAAGTAATTATTCTTTGTCCTTTTTTCCATCCTTAACATTGTTTCTAATGATCACTTGTTTTATTCAATTTACCACACAAATCCAGACTGACAGGACATACTGAGATTTAAAATAGGCCTTGGAATTTCAAGTACAGGTATGGGATCCATTATGCAGAAACCTGTTACCGAAGTTCTGAATTACAGAAAGGCCATCTCCCATAGACTCCATTTTATCCAACTAATACAAATGATTAAATATAAGATTTTTTTTATGAATATTGCCTTTGTATCACAATCTGTGTAGCAGGAACCCTGGGTATTGTGTGAAAAATTGCACTCTGTCCTGCCAGGACAGGTCTTCATCAATACTGTTTTGGAGCCCTGTAACTTTCTGCTGCAGACTGACAAAGAGAAACTGGACACTGCAGAGTTTGGTGGTACAGGCTTTTTGGGAGAAATCATAAGGGAGGGGAAATCGCCTTTTCTGAAGAGGAGTGTAAGCTGAGTTTTGGTTAGTTTATTAGACTTTAAAGTCCTATATGTGTTGGTGTCTTCTTTTTTGTAGCAAACTAACTTTTTTTTGCTGTTACTGGTCCTTTAATAACAGTGTTCACAAAATGGCGTTTGCCTGCTCGCCATATTTAAGAATTCCCAGACCCAATTAAACAAGGTTCAAATAATTTATATAGTGTAAATAAAGTTTGTTTTTCTTGACTTAACATTATAAAATAGGATTTGGAATTATTATGTAGGGTGACAGGTTCCCTTTAAAAAAAAAAATTAAATGTGGCTGTTGGTCTTTGAAGCTAGTAACTTGTAACTAATCAACAATTAGCTTTCAATAGTCTGTGCAGGTAAAACTGCAAATCTCTTATTTGTTGATATATAGTTCTACACAGATCAAATGTGCCCACTGATGATAAATAAGTTGGAGAAAAGGGAGCTTATCATGCCACTGACGTGTTATGTAGTACATAATCAACAGATGTAGTGTCCTGTGGTGTTAGGTGACTTCTTACATTTAAGCTATACAAGTGAGCTGTGCAATGTCATTGACTATTTCCTTGATTGGGAATATGATTGTTATTTATAGTTATGATCTGTGAGCAAAATGACCTTTCACTATTAGAGAACAGAGAAATTTGAAAAACCATAAGTATAGTACTATTTCAGCCTTATTTTAATTTTTTCACTTTAACATCACCTGAGTGATGATTGTAAGTTATTTGATTTAAGAAGTGAGTGTAAGTAATAAGTGTCATATATTTTCTGAGAACATGCTATTTTATGAGTATATCGAGAAATTCACATTACATTGTGAATATTACATTTGTTATGTGTGTGTTTCTAGCAATCAATAAGAATTAGATTTTAGGGGTCTTTACAATACCCTGGTGACCACTGCTAGATAACAAAAGAGCTAAAAAAATTTAAGACTGGCTGAGGATAGCTGGTTTGGATTGCTGTATTATTAGGCAGACAGTTTGTAATAATTTTCATCTTTTTAAGGTGGGTCCCATAACTGCATCCCCATGTTCAAGCTAACTGTTTATCTCCAGGCAAAATTGTGTTTCATTTGCTTAAATCTATTTCACTTTAGTATTGCATATCAACATTATACAGGTTGTTGAAGCAATAATCTGTTATTGAGGGCTGTTGCAAGATGTCACTGTTAGTCATAAATAATTTTCCATGTCTGAATTGCGTAAATGTGTACCATTTTAATTTTGAATATGCTTGTCACAAAATACTGTATGTGCATAACCTTAAAAAGTATCTATGCAGAATTTAATCTGCTGCTTGAATCTACGGCCCCTTGTTGTGTTCAAATCATTATGCAGTTTTCATTTGCAAATATGGAAACTTTGTTTTCTAGACTACAAAAAAGGAATTGGCTATGCTCTGTACTAATTGCTGTCCTATTGCATTAACATTTTTCTCTAAAGTTACTAAAGTTAGTGTAATTAATTTTTAAGTACTTTTTTCCATAATTAGGGTAAATTTTTTAGTAACATTTAGTGCTCCACATTACAGAATGTAATGTGTCTTCTCCAAAAGACCTCAGATCACAAGCTTTCAAGGTAATAGAGCCCATGACTGTATGGCACCCCAGTCCCAAGGCCTTGATATACGAAGATTTTATTTAGCCACTGTGGTATGCTGACTTTACAATAACCTTGTGTACTTGAACAAAGAGCTCCATTAGTTTTATTATTGTTTTCTATATATTGATGTAATCTATTAGCATCCACGAATCTCCTTGTCCAAGTCAAACGTACCATTTGCAGTATACCTTTTAACACTATTTTGTTAAAAACTCATCATCATGCCAAAGTACAAAATTGCTATACATAAAGGGGCAGATTTCTCTAGGGTCGAATTTTGAAGTGTTTTTTGATCGAAAACGGAACATTTTTTATCAAATAGGTCAGTTTTTTTTTTCGAATCGTTCGATTCGAACGGTTTCCTCCAAAAAAAATTCTCAAAAATTTCAAAAGGACACCATAGGAGGTCCCCCATAGGCTAAAACAGCAATTCGGCCGGTTTAAGGTGGTGAAGGGTCGAATTCGAATTTTTTTAGAGACAGTACTGCGATTTTCGATTGGTCAAATTTTTCAATTTGAATCTAATTTTTGCCTATTCGATTCGAAATTCAAATTTTTTTAATTAAAAATTTTCACTTCAACCATTGATAAATCTGCTCCAAAATGTTGCTCTTGGTATACCTGAAACCAAGGGGAGTGACTGCAATAATCAGTTGTAAGTAAAACCATGTGCACGTCCAGATATAACTCAAATTATTCCTGGGCAAAATTAGAACCACTCAAAATGTTTCACTGCATAGAGTCAGGTTCTTATAAAAACAGTAGAAATTTTTTAATTGAAGTATATTGGAGCTAGATTTAGTTTTCATTAAAGAAAGTAAATATGGGATTTTATTTTTATGCCTTTACATTCCCTTTGAAGCATTAATCTAGATTGCCACCTTATTTATATGTGCTTCCCTGCACTCTGCATATGATATATTGAGCGCTTACAAGGGGACATGATTACACTTTACAAATAAATTAGAGGACATTATAGACAAATATCAGGGGACGTTTTTATCAATAAAGAGGATCACCGCACCAGAGGCCACCCCTTCAGACTAGAAGAAAAGGACTTTCATTTGAAGCAGCGTAGGTGGTTCTTCACAGTGAGGACAGTGAGGTTGTGGAATGCACTGCCGGGTGATGTTGTGATGCTCATTCTGTTGATGCTTTCAAAAGAGGCTTGGATGATTTTTTGGACAGACATAATATCAAAGGCTATTTTGATACTAAACTCTACAGTTAGTATAGCTATGGGCATATATGGTTTGTATGAGTATGAGTGGAGGGGTGTGTGTGTGTGTGTATGCTGGGATTTAATTTGGAGGGGTTGAACTTTATGGACTTTGTCTTTTTTCAACCCAATTTAACTATGTAACTATATTGTATATGGCACCTGAGTGTTTTACTGCATTATAGTGTTTCAGTATATTTTATAAAGTCTCGGCGTGTTTTGACAGAGGGTTGGCAGTAATTTACTTGAGGAAATTGGTATGTCATTGCTGGGGAAAGGTGGAGAAGGCCTATTTTAGTTGCACCACTTATCCACACCTCATTCATGCATCCCTGTCTCCAGAAAGGTGCTCCTTCTTTTTATAAGCATAATCATAAAGGAGCACATGCACTATTACTCCGTTTCAACAAATACAATCCACAGGAGCACATTGACTAATTGTCCTTCAGCTCTACATTGGTGAAGTAATGAAAGACATGAGAAGGGGTTGTTCACCTTTGAGTTAACTTTTATTATGATCTATAAAGTGCTGTTCTGAGACACTTTGGAATTGGTTTTCATGTTTTATTATTTGTGGCTTTTGAGGTATTTAGCTTTTTATTCAGCAGATCTTTAGTTTGCAATTTCAGCAATCTGGTTGGTAGGGTCCAAATTACCCTAGCAACCATTTTCTAAACTCGGGAGAGTTGGATAGTCCTGCAAGCTCAATTCACATTCAAATCAAATTCCATTTGAGTTTTAAAATTCGATTCAAGGTTTTTTTTGTCCAAAGAAAGCGAATGTCAGGAAGCCACCAAACAGCTCCAAATTGATTCCAGGAAGTTTAAGGCTAAGGCCAGACGGGGAGATTCGGGGGCATTTTGTCGCCTGGCGACTTCTCGCCGCGACTTGTAGCCCCCGAACCTCCCCGAATAGCCAAGTAAGAAAGCGCACCGGTGTTGCTTGAAAACGCCGGCGCGTATCCACACGGAGCGGCGCGCTTTTTGAAATTGCTCCAAATTGCCTCGCCAGGCAATTTGTCGCCAGGCGACAAAATGCCCCCGAATCTCCCCGTCTGGCCTAGCCCTAAAGGGGTGAATTGTTTAATTGGAATTCTTAAAGGGCCAGTACATGATAAATTTCAAAAAATGTAATTGACATTTTTTTAAATGAATTGAAACAAACTTTGAATATTCCCTTATCGAATTTTAATTAAAAACTTGAAATCTGAAAATTCGGAATTCTAATTTTTACTTTGACCCTTAATAAATCTGCCCCTTAAAGTTAACTTAAAGTGAAACACCCCTTTCAATAAATTATTGCCATCATAAACAAGACCTGGTACAAATCTTTGCTCAAAGCAGTAAACCTTACTTGAAGGTTCATTTTTCTCTGAACAGGATGCCCACTCTCCATGCAAAAAGAACACCTTCATGCAGTTTTTGCTATACTGTCTGAGGGGAATAAGCAATCACAACTGAGTAATAATCATTACAGGACAGCTTTATTTATTACATAAACATGTTCATAATGCCAAGTTATTCTTCAGAATTTATATTTTGCTAGCATTGGAAGCAGTAGATAATTCCATAAGTATTTATAAGCTTAATTATACTTCCCACAGCAAAACGCATAAGAACAATCACTCTAGAGCAGCATCATTCACCTTGTTGTACACTTAATTTAGGCACAAATAATCCAGATAAGGATAGTGACAAGAATAATATATGGGAACATCAGAGAAAATATTATTTCATTAGAAACATTAGTTTGAGATTAATGTTGGAGTTAAATTATGCGTTCCTAGACATGACCAGTTTGAAGATTACAATTTAAACAGCTCTTTCTTTGATGGCGCAGATGTATAAATTTCAACACTCAGCAAATTAAGTTGTTTTCAGCATTCTTTTTCAAGCAGTGATAAACAGAGGTGAATGGCTAATTAGAAATCTATTACTGCTGTCTTGCTGATAGTCACGCTCTCAGCACAACTGGAGGTGAGAACGATTACCAGGGATTGCACAAAAAAGTCTTTACTGTAGACTTTACTGTGCCTGACAGTGCAGATAAGATGTAATTTCAGCTGTTTCATTTATTTGGCAGTGCCGTGTACTTTCAAAAATGTCACTTTAAAAGCAAGCGTATCTTAATTTTTAGTTTCATGGATAAATGCTTAATCTGTACTATATTCCATAACAATAAATCTATAACTGTATGGTTCATTTACAGATTCAGATGTAAACTGCAAAGTACCAAAACAAAAATGCAAAGTTTGTTTTACCTATAATGCAGTGTTTTCCCCACAACTCCTGCATAATTGTGGGTACCTGCTAAACAGGTTTGCTATTTTGCATCAAGGAATTGACAGAAGAAGATCAGAAGACACGGGACAAAGACATTTTTTGTGACATCTACTCCTCTGTGCTGTAAGCCGCAAGCTTTCCCTTGACTTGGCAAGCTACCTTGCTTGTTTTTAAACTTCTCCTCATTTAGTTAAATAGGGGTATTTTACAAATTTTGTATATGTATTTTACTTTTTGCATTAAAAGATTGCAATTTGTGAGCTAGATAGTTAAATGCACTGCGATGATGATTATGATGATGTCAGCCAATCAAGTTTTCCCGCCATCACAAGTATTTAATGCAATTTCTAACGCTTGTGTTTACTTTGAGAAAGGCCTCGGAGAGGCCGAAACGTTAGTCCTTTGTTTGTTGATAAAACATTATTTAATTTTTAAGTCCTGTGAGTGCGGACCTTTTCTATGGGATATGTATTTCAAGTTTTTGGACACTGCACCCAGGCAAGTTGCACCTAGTAACGCGATTGCCGACTCCTCTAAAAGTCTTCATTTGTATTTCTATTGAGCCTGGCACCCGTGTAATTCTAAATTTTTGACCTTTTTTACAAAATGCAATTACTTTTGTTGGCGATGCTATTTACAAGGATGGACTGACGCTTTCACCCCTGGAGGTCACTAATGGTCTGTGAACCTGGCTGTTTCAGCTGTAACCGACGAGTATGGCAGACAAGGTAATTAAGGATATCGTTCAGCTTCTGCAGTTTCCCTAGTGGATGTGATCACTTTCAGGCAATTTATGGGGCTAGACTGTGGAAAGTATTATGAATACGGAGACATTAGCTGTGAACATTGTTCCAGAGCCGTTTGTCTGTGTGACCCTCTCGCGGTCCTCTGTGTAAGATGATCTTGGAACCCCTATGCCTCAACTACAGGGACTGCGAAACCAGAAGCAGATGGCCTCCTGATTGCTGCACACAGCACCCCAACCTCCGTGATAATCGCAGCTTTAATTTGTGTTTGGCGCACCATACTGGACTTCCTAAACCGGTGGGTCTCGATATCTCCCTCTCTACACAGGAACCGAGGGATGCCTTGCTGTATCGTTTAAACCTTTAACACAGCATTTTTCAGTGTGCGGGCTGGGAGGTTATTTGTCCTGGATTTGGGCCTCCACTACGCGACTGATAAGGTTCCATATTATAATCAATAACTTCCATGTTTGCCTCTGTTACCTGCAGCCCCAATTTGAGGTGCTAGCCGGCTCGTTCGGACACTTAAACTAACACATGGTGACTGATTTCATTTTGATATGTGGTGACTGATTTTATTTGACATGTGGAGTGAGTGTTCATACGGACACACAGACACTTTAATATGATACTTGGTGATGCTTTTCTACAATATTCCTGTCGATATTTTGTATTATTTCAATTGGTCATTGTTTTTTCTTAGTGATAGTTTTTTCACACATGCACTAATTTAGTGTTATAGTCTCTATATGATAGAGAAATACTACACGTACATGCCACTGAGACTTTACGTCACTAGTTCCTATTATACACATGGGTTAATAAGTAGTTAAAGCTGTAAGTAATAGTAAGTGGGAAATGCATTCACATTTACATACTTAGTGTGGAGGATGGAGTGTTTCTATTACCAATTGAGCAATGTCCCACCAGTGAACACAAATAAATATGACTTAACTGATAATTATTACCATATTGGGGAGGTTGCAATAGGGAGGTTTTATAGAATTATTATCAACATATACGGATTATTTGAGAACACCATATGTACTGTGCCTTAATGCCTTTTTGACTATAGGTTTTACTATAATGGTGGTTTTATAATAGCAGACCTTACATCTATACTCATATTCGATACATTGTAGCAGAATAAGTAGTTTTTAACATAGTATCATGCAATATTTAAACTGTAACAATTACGTTCAATATTTGCTACCTTGCTTGTTTTTAAACTTCTCCTCATTTAGTTAAATAGGGGTATTTTACAAATTTTGTATATGTATTTTACTTTTTGCATTAAAAGATTGCAATTTGTGAGCTAGATAGTTTAATGCATTTTCTAACGTTTGTGTTTACTTTGAGAAAGGCCGAAACGTTAGTCCTTTATTTGTTAATAAAACATTGTTTAATTTTTAAGTCCTGTGAGTGCGGACCTTTTCTATAGGATATGTATTTCAAGTTTTTGGACACTGCACCCAGGCAAGTTGCACCTAGTGACGTGAGTGCCAACTCCTCCAAAAGTCTTCATTTTTATATATATATATATATATATATATATATATATATATATATACATATACTGTATATTATTGCTCTAAAGTTTTTTATTTATGTCATATACAGAATTAATTTAAAAATTATTGTACTCAAAGTACCTAAAGCACATAACAATGTTGTGCCACCATATTTTACCTAATAACCTAGTACATCCTAGATATAACGCTGCACTTGACTTCCATCTGTCCTCACTCGTTACGACTTCATACTCCCACATCCAGGACTATCTTGAGCTGTACCAATCCTCTGGAACTCTCTGCCCTATCCCTAAACATTCCCAAAACCTTCATAAATTTCAAACAATCGCTTAAAAAGCTTTTCGTGGAAGCTTATAACTTAAGCCCTCTGCAACTTGTCCACCCCTTAACCACTTACTCTTTACTTCCATTCACACTAACTACTGTTTTCTTTCACTAAGCACTTTACAAGTACTATATTAAAGAGCAGTAACTTTTATTTATATATATATATCAGACATAAATGCCTCTCAGAATACAGCTGTGGAGTAACATAACAAGTTGAGAAGTGTCATCCTCCATATTTTACATTCTTTTGAGTTGTCTCCTATACATAATATAAATGCATGTTATCTTCTCTGTAGCTTTATATCTTTGCAACAACTGTTGGCCTACTGAGGTTTCTAAGATTATCCAGACAGCATTGGAAATAAATAGAGTGATCTACACTTCTGTGTCTGCACACAGCGCCTAGGGATCTAATGATACAAATACAGTGGTTATAGCTAGGATGTAGGAGACACAATTTGTTACACATTGTAATGAGCTTGTCACAGTAACAGTCTTAAGAGATGCCTTAGAAAGGCAAAGAAATTAAATCCCATTTTTACTTTCTTTAATTAATGCTAGGTCAATTTATTTGAGAAAAAAAAATGTATCCAATTGTGGGGGTTGTTCACGATATAAATATATGTAAGTTCCTATAATTCCATATTTAGCATTCAGACTACAGTAATATTTTAATGCAATCTACTGAGAGGCTTAAAAGCAACTTTCAAAATGGTGCCAAAAGCTACTTGCTGATCAAACACAATGTTTGATTGCCTTTACCAGTTTGCCAGTTTTTCATACTTAATTTGTATGATGTTACCTTCAGTGAATTCATTTCTTTTAAGCTATTATAATTCATTGTACAATAAACTGTTCCCAGAAATTGTATAAGCATCCCTTTGTTATTATAAGAAGAGGCATGATCAATGCAAACATAAATATTTTTGTGTATGTTGTTTTACAGCCTAAAGTCTACAAAATACAGTTGTGATATAAGCCATTCCATCACATAAAACAAAAGTTATCTGATGCACAACAAAATAAAACAGATATTTTTATGTAGATGTGTGTGTGATAACATTTGTAGAGGGGAAAATGCTAATTAATGTTCATTAGAAATGAAACAGTTAATATGAATTTGTATTGCAGCCAATCTTTTTGCTGGCCTGCCAGATTGACTTTTAGTTCTATATTTTTAAAATACTGTGTTTTATTCCTCTTCCCGTTTTATTTTGTCATTTTTTAAATATATAATATAGTTCTGTGTTCAGCATATATGTGTGTAAGCTGCTTTTTATTAAAATGTAATTATAGAGAGAATTTCAGCTTTTTTCAGAGTATGTTTAGCTGTTTTAAGGCTAAAAACTACATTACTGTTTGTATATTACATGTTGAATATTTTGAATCTTTATAATAAGTCTTCATTGTTGTGCAAATCAGTAATTTTTGCATGTGTTAAAATAAGATTTTTCAATGCGAAAGTATGCTATTGGTATGCAAACTCAAATGATTGCTTTTGTTAATTCTGCAAAGCATGGACAATTTCAGAATGTCTACTTTATATATCAAAGAATGTTTGTGAATAGTTAACCATTAACAAGTAAATTGCAGTTTGATTTAATTGTGTGCCTTTAACAAATCTCACATAGTAAAATGTAAGGGGTTTGACTGCTTATTTTCCTTTATTTAAAGGGATCCTGTCATGGGAAAAATTTTTTTTTCCAAAATGCATCAGTTAATAGTGCTGTTCCAGAAGAATTCTGCACTGAAATCCATTTCTCAAAAGAGAAAACAGATCTTTTTATATTTTGTTTTGAAATCTGACATGGGGCTAGCCATTTTGTCAATTTCCCAGCTGCCCCAAGTCATGTGACTTGTGCTTTGATAAACTTCATTCACTCTAGCCTGCCAGAAAGCAGCTCCCTCCTACAGTGCTGGCACAAGTCACATGACCGGGGCAGCTGGGAAATTGACAAAATGGCTAGCCCCATGTCAGATTTCAAAACTGAATATAAAAAAATCTGTTTGCTCTTTTGAGAAATGGATTTCAGTGCAGAAGTCTATGGAGCAGCACTATTAACTGATGCGTTTTGATAAAAACATGTTTTCCCATGACAGTTTCCCTTTAATGAGAACTGAGCCAAGAACAGTACAGCAATGGAAAGGGAAGTTGAGGGGAGGATGGGAACACTAGACAAGGTCCATTGCTTGTGTGAATCTGTTTTATAATTATTAATAATCTTTCTTTCTTCATGGAAAGGTTTTTGGGGTCCTGGTATCATGAGTTTTGAGGATATTTTGGTTGTATTTCTTATTTACTTCCCTTAAAACTTGAAAATTATAAGTGTGCCTCCTAGGTGTCACGGTCGGCACCCTAAATCCAGGACCAATGCTAAGCACCCTGTTCTTGGCTCTTGCTTCTGCCTGTAACAGCCGCCTTTCACCTCGGGAGAAGCCCTCGGTTAATTGGATGCCACCAGGTCTTAATAAGAGAGGTGCAAAGCTAAAGGTTCTGGACGAGCAAAGGGGCACAATGGTAAAGCAAACTCTTTTGGGCAGAAGGTCACGGTACAAGGCATAGACAGAAAGCGTAGTCAAATCAGGCCTGGTCGGTGCAGGCAGTATACAGAATCAGGCAGGCAAGGGTAAAAACAAGAGATCAGTCATAAGGGTTACAGATAGAGAAGAGTCAGTTCACCAGGCAATGTCAAGATTTCAGAAGTCAGGATTTGTCACAAACAGGCAGAGGTCACAACAGGAATCAGAAGTTTAACAGCACAAGTTACCAGGAAACTCACAAGGAGGAATACCAATGAGCAAATACAAAAAGCTCCTTTAAATACTGTTTAAAATTCGTGCATTTGCAAGTGGACATCACATGCCAGCGCGAATGCGCCTACAAACCACGGAAGTGGGCGTGCATGTGCACCAAGAAACTGACACAGAAGGAGAAGGAAGACGGCGTGAGATTTATTTTACCAATAAATCTGTTTGAATAAGTCGAAACAAAATTGTGAATCAATTTGAACCGTTCAACTTTTTCAACTTGACACTCGAATCATACATGCAGTCACCTGAAAACCAGCCCTAAACCCTTCAAGAGCAAGAAGACAAGAAACATCTTTAAATTGTACAAAAGACATCTGCTGTCGACTTTTACATGCTTTCAACAGGATTTAGCTTGAGTATTTCCAGATTTGGCTTTTTAGCAGCTTTGGAGCTCAATAAAAAATTGAGGTTTCATAAATAGTCCCCTAAGTGTCCCATGATGTATATAAATTTATCCCTATATACTGTATTTTGGGGGCACATTTACTAAGGGTTGAAGTGAATATTCAAATAAAATTTGAATTTTTAAAATTTGAATTTCAAAGTAATTTTGGGCGACTTCGACTATCGAATAGCCCAAAATTTGATTTGAATTGAAAAAATTTGAAAATTTGAATTTCGATGTACTGTCTCTTTAAAAGCCTTCACCACCTTAAAGCTGCCAAATTGCCATTTTAGCCTATGGGGGACCTCCCATAGGCTTCCTTTGCTAAGTCCTGCTCAAATACCATTCGTACAATCGAACGCCTTGATCGTTCAAATCGTACAAATTTTTCGGAGGCTCGAAGGAAAGTACATTTTTTTTGTGAAATCGAACGATCGGTATCCGATCATAGGATTTCGTCAAGAAATCGAATATCGAGCAAAAAGATAGCCTAAAACTATTCGATAAGCATTCGATAGTCGAATGCTTATCAAATTTCGAATGGATTCGTAGGATGTTTGGGTGAATTTTAGTAAATGTAGCCGTCGGATGGGAATCCATATGTTCTGAAAAATAAAGCTTGAGCATGACAATTGGATTTAACTTGAACTGTGAAATATCAAAAGTTTGATCTAACAATTTCCTTAATAAGGTCAATTACTTATTGGAATGTGGGATAGTAAGAAAAATAAATTCAGATCAATCATCGAAACCTTTGTCCAAGCTTAAATAACTGTGAAACTGTCATGGATTTATCATATGTAACACTGTTTCTATATTGCATTGGATATAATTGTTAAAGGGCAAGGAAAGGCAAAGAAATTAAATCCCATTTTTACTTTCTTTAATGAAAAAGAAATCTATCTCCAATATACTTTAATTAAAAAATGTGTACCGTTTTTATGAGAAACCTGACTGTATGCAGTGAAATTCTCCCTTCATTTAGTGCTGTGGATAGGAATTGTCAGATGGTCCCTAACTTCTGGCAGGGAAACAATCATACTTATGAACAGCAGGGGGAGCCCCCGCTTTATTTACCAGCCGTGCAGAACTCCGGCAGCTTTGTTTTTTGATAATTTATGACGATCCCTAAAAAGCCCAGATCACACTGACAATGTTACAAGATGACAGCCTCCTGTGGCCAACTTTGAAAGCATGAATCATTTGTGTGATTAGGCATGTGGTGCAGTAAGTTCATGTTTAGTATACAAAATACAACATTTCTTCTATTTTACACTTTCATTGTCCTTTAATAAATTGAATGGTAATGGGTGGCTGAATCACAATTTTCCTAGAAATAACAGTAAAATTAATGGTCAGTTATTTCAATTCATTTCCTTGAACGCAAGGAATAAAACATGAATTTTATGTATAAAATATGCATCTGTTTTGGCTGTTTTTAAAAAAAAAAATGTTTTTGCTGCTGTCTGCTCCTGATGAAGGCTCGTGTTTGGCTGAAACGTTGAAATAAAACTTTTTTTCTTTTTGGTTCCATTATACAAGACATGAAAGTGCGGTTTATTTATTGTTTTTGAGACGGTGTAAAAAAAAACTTTTTATTGAAGGCAAAACTTCAAAAATGTTTTTTTTTTATACTGTGTAGAAAGTCTTGTGAGTGTGGCTACTTCAATCAATGGAGCACCGTGAGTGTCAATCCACTAGTGATTTTACATTCAAGCTAGTGGCATGGGATAGCAGTTCGGGGAGATTGTCTCCCAGACGAAGAGGCGATTAGTCGCCGAGCGACTAAATATCCCCAAATCTTGCCGTTTTTCCATATATATACAGTATATATAATATCGTCCACCTTAAACTTGAAAAGTTTTTATAGCGAAAACACCAACTGAAAAGGAATTATATCAATATTATAGCCTAAGCACTTGGTTAGACAAAACATATCTAATGAGGCACTTACCCTTAGGTTAAGGGCACACTACAAGATTTGGGGAGATTTAGTTGCTAATCGCCTCTTAGTCTGGGAGACAATCTCCCCGAACTGCCTTCCCGTGCCACCAGCTTGAATGTAAAATCACTAGTGGATTGGCACTCGAGGTGCTTAGTTTTCCGAAGTTGCCTCACGAGGAACTTCTCCCATTGACCTCTACATAACTCTGCAGGTCTGGAGTTTCTCTTGCCCACCTAAGACAATCAACACTTGTCTCCATTAAAGTTTGGAAAACAAACACTTAGGGGCCGATTTACAAATTTCACGTGAAATTATCAAAGTTCGATCGAATTTGATCAAATACCGATCGTACAAATTTTTCGTGAAACCGTAAAGTAAAATTTGGCCTCTTCGATCATCGAATATCGAATAGATCGAATAGATCGAATGATCGGATATTCAATAATTCGACCATTCGATGATCGAAGGATTTAAAATTTGAAAGTTATTCGACTGCCTACTTCACCAGATTGAACCTACCGAATTGTAGCTGCCCATAGGCTTCTGAGGCTAAGTCCTGCTCGAATACCAATCGTACAATTGTAGAGTTCGAACGTTCGAATCGTACGAATTTTTCGGACTCTCTAAGGAAATTTCAAAAATTTTTCGTGAAATCGAAAGATCGGTATCTGATCGTAGGGATTCATAGAGAAATCGGATATCGAGCAAAATGATAGCCTAAAACAATTCGATAAACAGTCGATGGTTGAATACTTATCGAATTGCGAATTTGATCGAGCTAATTTCTGGGAGTAATAGTAAATTTTCCCCTTAAATTCTGTTTTATTATTTGTTGTAAATGTATTGTTTTGTCACTCCTACAGAATATAATGTTATTTTAGTGTTCCCTTTTGAGATATTGCTTGTCCACAGATCCTTATTACATTGAACATTATTATTTTAGGTAGGAATTGTAAGGTATCATATTCATACCACTCTTTTTTTCTTTATTCTGAGTAAAAAAAGAAAGGTTTTGCTCTTTATATTCTTAATAAAAAACATTGAAGAACTGAGGAGTCATCCCCTCAAGGCTCTTTAAAATTGTGATGGGATTTTATAATGCAATTAGGGGCAGATTTATCAAGTTGATAATTGAAATTGAATTGAAAGGTTAAAAAAAAAATTCAATTATGTAACTTTGGATGAAAGGCTGTATTCTATCGTTCAAATCGAATTCGGATCTTATTCCCAAAAAAAAATATTTTTCAAAGTCTACCAAATTCAAGAGTTCAAGGAAGTCCCCCATAGGCTAAAACAGCAATTCGGCAGGTTTTAGATGGCAAGTAGTCAAAGTTGAATTTTTAAAGTACAAATTTCAATATTCGACTTTATAAAATTTTCTCAAAATCGATTACAATTTGTTTTATTCTCTAGTCAAATTACAATAGAGTTAACTTGAAATTCAAATTAAATTTTTCAATTCACCCTTGATAAATCTGCCCCTTAATAACTAAGAACATTATTTACGAAAATCTGAAAATTTCTCAGTTTTCTTAAATTCTCATATTTGATGCCTGATTATTGTACAAAAGACAGTGTAGCTCATGATATCAATTGCAAATGGGACATCTGACATTGACTACTATATGACCTCGGCGGGTTTGAGAATGATAACTTTTTTATTTGGACTTTTAGCAAAGAGCAAAAAACTTAAGTACTTTTTTCCATGAAAAAATTGTTTTCTCCTATAAAACTTCTACCAGAAAAAATAACCCTCAATGGGTTTACTATTTAAATGTGTCTGTTATCTTGGTTTTCAAAATACAACATTAAAAAATCTGTCTTTGTTGTAAAGACATTCCAAACATACTCTTAGTAAGAATACTTACCAGCTAGCTTAGTCCCTCTCTGCTACACATATGTGATTCCAAGCAGTTACCATAATCCATGCAATATACTTGCTCCAATGAGCACCATAGAGGCCCTCACTCATTTAACAATCACAATTTATTTCCAAAAGTTAAAAACATCTGAGCATACTGGACAAAAAGGCAATCCGATTTACGCATTTTGTGGCTTCTCACCATTTCATCAGAAGCCATGGTATGAGATGCCTAGCACCTGGGAGTAGATTTTAAATTACCTAGCATTTGAATCAGCAGCTATTAGTAGACAGTAAAAATTAAACAAAGAGATGGCATATCAAACATTTACTCTATTTTGTCCATGGAAAGTAGAATTCTTCCTGTTCACTATGCTCTCCAAACATTCTTACATGAAGTCAGCCCAGGAGACCGAAATATATATTATTATAAAGGTGCTGCGGTGAATTCTCATTAAAAGTCTATTAAAGGGCATTGTAGATGTACTGAGAGGATCTTTTGTTATATTGGAAATAAAGAACAAGTGCAGTGAATTTTTTTTCTTCAGTTAGGGAAGTGAATTTGTAGAAAACCATATCAGGCATTTCGATAGAGCAAGGGATCATTTTAACATAGAAAAGAAAAAGAGGCTGCCACTTCAAAATTTTGGGATGAAAATTTGAATAAAAAACCTGCCATTTTGCTGTATTAGCCTATGGGGGGACCTCCTAGAACCAATTTGGAGTCCTTTGGTGGACTTTAAAAAAATCGAAGTTTATTTTTTAAAACCTAGAATTTAATTATATTTGAATGTGATTAAAATATTCGGTTACATCCCATTCACCCGAATTTTAAAATAATTCCTATAAACTCGTAATTCAACCCTTGATAACTCTTCCTCTAAGAGTGGCTTTGATGACATAGATAATTCCAAGCTTATAGTGATCAAGATCTACAGATAGCTTATTATAGGTACATGTAGATATATTTTATATATGTGACTGTATTGATAGATCTGTATAGGTATATATATATTTTATATATATGTATATAATTTGAGAGATTGAACTTGATTAACCGTTGCCTTGTTTTTAAACCAAATTAACTAGTCCATGGTGGTGAAATTGAACATAGGAATGATTGTTAGGCTTTATACTGTATAATGAACATGGTTTTTGATTGACATGGTATAATTTATTAAATGCATTCTTTTTAGGGTTTTTTTTTTTCTGGTTTTAAATTCATTTTTAACTTTCAGAAAATTATTGTTCATATAAGTTCAGACCCAGTTATCCCTAGCTATGAAAATAAATGCATTAAATAAAAGTAACATAATACATATATTTTTCCTCTTTTAAAATTCACTTTACATTAGTTCACTGACTGTACTAAAATTCTGGACTGTCAAAAATAATATTTGAGATTTTAATTACGCAGGGCAGTAAGCTTACAATATCACAATTTAACTATCATTAATTAAAGATAAGGTTTTATTACTCTGTTTGACTTTTTTATAATCCTGTTTAACCCAGGCTTAAATAATGTTGTGTGGGTTACATATCTGTTCATAAAATCATATGCTTTTCAAATTCAATGTTCTTGCTTACAATTATTACATCTGATTATGAGCATTACTACCATTCAACTGAAACCTGCTTACAGTGCTCTAAACAATAGAACACTAATGGAAATATGTAATAAAATCTGTAAAGAAATGTGCATACATAAATTCACGTCACAATGTAATATTCTTCATAAGGCAATGTGAATCTTTCACACCTTCTTAAAAGTGCCATAAAACCAGTGAACAACTGGTAAATTTGAATTTTCGAGTTGGATTTTTGGTCAAAACTCACAATTTCGAGTTGGGAATAATCCGAGATTTATTATACCTAGACCCTGGGAACAACTCAAAT
Source organism: Xenopus borealis (assembly GCA_024363595.1). Classification (NCBI taxonomy): domain Eukaryota; kingdom Metazoa; phylum Chordata; class Amphibia; order Anura; family Pipidae; genus Xenopus; species Xenopus borealis. The sequence continues at coordinate 43,817,116 of CM044432.1, read as the reverse complement.
TTGATAGTACGCCACCTAAAACCTTCCAAGTTCATGTTGAAGTCAATGGCAGAGGTCCAGTGACCCGTTTTAAGATGTTAATAGCCTTCCTGACATTCAAGTTTTTTTCAGAGAAAAAGCTCCATTGGTGTTCAGTCGAATTTGATTCGAGTTTTCGGTTTGGTAATATTCGTTTGCGTTTTAGACGTTCTAGTTTTCTCTTAAATGAGATACAATTCGAGTTTCGAGGTCAGTCGAGATCATTTGAGGTAAAAAACCTCTATTACTTGGCCTTTGATGGATATGCTCCTTAGGGTTTTGACCGCTACAATCCTCTCAGGCAGCTGCAACCGTTTAGGAGCTGTGCTACTTATGGTAGACACTGGTGCTGTAAGGCAGGTATTAGCAAGCAACCCCCTACTGTCCTGTTTGGCTTTAAATGATGCAGACACATTCCTCTGAACATCTATAGGAACATATCACTAACACTAAAAATAATACCTACAGTATAGAAAAATGCCCCCCATGCCATCTACTTTTTGACATAGTTTGGATTCAGGTCTGTATTTAGATCCAGGCCTTAGAAACATAAGAGAAACATACAGAATAACGTCCCCCCCAAATTTACAACTATAGGCAAATGCCTTCGGGTGCCTATATATTGTAATAGACAGACAAATGAGGATGATGCAAAGGTCACCTCCAGCCTGCAGATGGTAGTGTTAGGTAATCCATAAACAGTAAGGGGCAAATTTACTATTATTCCCCATAAGTAGCTCGACCAAATTCGCAATTCGATAAGTATTCGACTATCGAATTCAAATTGACACTAAAATTAGCTCGAAATTCAAATTTAAACATTGATAAATCTGCCCCTTAATATGTTGGGCAATGCTTTTTTGTCTTACAGTTATTGGGCCTGTTATCCAGAATTCTTTGGACCTGGGTTTTCTGGATAAGGGATCTTTCCATAATTTAAATCATTATACCGTAAGTCTACAAAAAAGAAAATCACTTAAATATTACGTAAACCCAATATAATTGTTTTGCCTCCTGTACTGAATAATTATAGCTTAGTTTGGATGAAATGCTTGATAAAGAGTGAAGTGGCACTCGAAACGTTGCAATTTTTTGCTGCTGTCCTGTGATGTAAGAATTAAAGACGTTTTTATTCAAACCGGAGTGTTGTCGATGAAAGAAATATGTCTACTATGGTGAAGCCTTTGTGAGCAGGCTTAACGACATGCATCCATCTATACATCTGGGCTGATACAGTAAGTGCAGTATAACTGGGACTATTTATGAATAATTATATCTTAGTTTAGATCAAAGGTAGTGTTTTATTTTTACAGTGAAAATGGTCATCATATTGAAGAATTTGAATAATTTAATTAAAACGAACTTTCTGGATAAGGGATTTCTAGCTAGCATCTCACATACCTGTAACATTTTATTATCTTGTTTTTAACTTCAATAGATTATTCTCCTTCACTTAGGAATCAGCAATGTGTAAGAAAAGGTGTAATGACCCCTTCCCCTAACTGACTTGTAGATAGGGAGGATTCCATTATTAAGGGGCAGATTTACAAAATTCACGTGAATAATTCGAAGTTCGATAGAATTCGATCGAATTCCGATTGTATGATTTTATCGTTAATTCAAATATGCAAATTTGGCCACTTCGATCAGCGAATATGCAAAATTTGAGCGTATCGTATAATCAAATATTCGATAATTCGACCATTCGATGATCGAAGTACTTCAACTTTAAAAAATTTTTCGACTGCCTACTTCACCAGATTGAACCTACCGAATAGCAATAGAAGCCTATGGCAATCCCCCCATAGGCTTTTTTTTCTATTACCTGTTCGAATAGCATTTGTACGATTGAACGCCTCGATCATTCGAATCGTAAGAATTTTTCGAATGATCGAATGAGATGTCACTATTTTTTCGTGAAATCAAACGATCGCCGTTTGATCGTACGATTTTTCAGAGAAATCGAATAGCGCTCAAAAAATAGCCTAAAACTATTTGATTTCCATTTGATAGTCGAATTACTACCGAATTTCTGCTCTCAAATTCGTGAGTATGATAAATTTGCCCCTAAGGGTCGAATTCGAGGGTTAAAAAAAACTCAGATTCGACCATGGGAATTGTGTGGGAATAAAAATCCTTCTAATTCAAGTATCGAATTCTAAGGATTTTACCGCTATTTGATTGGTTGAAAGATCGAATAGCGAAAATTCGATCGAACGATAAAATCGTTCCAATCGAATGATTCAAATGATTTTATCCAATTTTTATTCGATCTAAAATAATGAAAGCCAATTCGGTAGGTTGAAACTGGCAAACTAGGCAGTTGAATAAAAATTTAAAGGGGAAGTAATTCGACTGTCGAATATTCAAATATTCAAATACATTTTTATTCGAATTATCCAAATCATTTGATTCAATCGATTTTTCAAAATTCACTGGTCGAAGTGGTCTTCAAAAATATTCGAATTCGAATCTTTTTGAAAATTCAATCGAATTTCGAATCATCATGTGAATTTAGTAATTTAGCTGTTGACTTTAAATATTTAATGTTTCCCAGATTCAACATTCTTCAAGTTAATATAAAAACAAAACATAAATGCAAATATATAAAGTGAATCGAAGTAACAAAATATGTTTCTTTTTATTAACATAAGCAATGAGTCAGGTTCATCTAAAGAGGGTAGGACCCTAGAGTCAAAACATCTGAAGTACTGCCATGATGTGAGTAATGGGAATTTTATGGCAGAAGCTTTTTTACAGCATTGGCATATACATTTATTTTTTAAGTAGGAAGAACACAGGAAGTTTTATCATGCAGAAAACAATTACTTATGACAAGTTAATTAAAATAAAATGTCCAATAAAACTATTACTTGTTTATTCATTGGAAACATAGAACCTCTCTTTGCTATAATGATGGAATTTTAATCTGTAGTATGGTTAAACACTGGCAGCAATGATAGAACAGGAAACAACATTGATAATGAGAAAATAAATTATACCTCTAATGTAAGACTAGTCTGTACAAGGTAGATGGTTAGTTTTAAAGGGTATCTCTACCAAAATTTGTATACTGAAAGAAAAGGTAATTCTCAGTAACTTTTAAACATAAACCAGTAAATAATATGTGAGCTTCTGGTAGCAAAACCCCTGCACAGATTTCAGCACAGAAACAGAGACTGTCCACCTTGAAGAGTTTGAATTGCTGCTTTGCTGGCCTTTATTTTTAACAAACACAAAAGCTTTACATGGGGGAATCATATAAGTATAAACGCAGTCCTAATTCATGCCCTCACTGGTGTTCTCTTTACTCACACTTTATTTAGCCCTCACTGGCTTCCAGAGAACCACAAGTCCCAGAATCCTCTCTGGGCACACTTCAGACACTCTTGTCTCCTGTGTAGTGGTTTCTCTGGTCCTTTCCCAGGCCTTTGGAGCTCTTTCCAAATCAGGGGAATCACTCTTGTTCTCTGGTGCTCACCAGCACTCCTTCCATGGCCCCTTACCCTCCTCCACTCAAGGAGGTCTCTAGGGGGAAAGGGAAGCAGCAGCAGCCCTGAGGTGTTGCTCCACACCTCATTTTAACTATCCTTAATTAACTAATTATTTAGCTAAATACCTAGTTTCCACTGCAAAACCTTACATAGAGCAAGGGATGGAAGCCCACCCTGCTCTCTTCCATTCACTCCAAGGACCAATTATCCAGCTCTTCCCAATCTGGTACAGAACTAAACAGCATTTTATTTTTCTTATTGTTTCATTGTTGCTACAGAGATAATGGGGCAAATAAACTGCAAGGGAGGGAAGGTGGCATGAAGAGATGTTCCATGGCTGTATCCAACCCTTGGCCCTTTTACTTATACATAAAGCTCTAAGCCACACTGCACAAAGACAGTCCTGTAAGTACAATCTTCTCCACGGTTGCCCAACTTTCTGTGACTGACTTTAGACAAATTACTAAATATGGCCAAGTGGGGGAAGTACTTGGAAGCTTGAATGGTGCTGTGACTTTGCATACTACACCTTTTTAACAAATGATTCCCATCTGACCTTCCATATGACAAATAATTGAGTCATATTTTTCAGTCATCGCCTTATGAAGCAAAGCTTTTGTCTAATTTTTTTAGTTAATAGTCAGATCTGTATGATATAACATTGGACACAGTATAAAAAAGTATTTGAGGCCGTAAAATTTCAGATTGTTCACATGCATTTATTTGATCACACCCTGCTCCAGAACAGAACAGCAATACAGTCACCTAATTATAGGTTGAAGAATAAAGCATCTTGGTGGTGGTGACAGGAGCCTAAGGTGGTATAAGATTCTTTATTTGTCACATGCAAAATTATACAGGTACAACATGTAGTGAAATGAATCCTAATCAACTTTTTTAGACTGTGCAAATTTAAAAACGTACTGGTTAAATACTACTACTAAGTACAAATGATTACCATAAAAATAAAAAGAAAAATTTGAAATCAATCATAGTACCAAAGCAGATGGAGTGCAAAATGAACCAGCAGTGCAGTACACCAGATGTTTACCTGGTGTTACCTGCAGTACACCAGGGGGCAGATTTATCAAGGGTCGAATTTCGAATTTGAAAAACTTCGAAATTTGAATGAAAAAAGACCAGCAATTCTGCAATTTTTAAACAGACAGTACATGATTAATTTTGAAATTCAAATTTTCAAATTTTTTGCAAATTCAAATCTAATTTGAACTATTCCCTAGTCGAATTACACAAAAATAACTTGAAAAACTGGTCTTTTTTTTTTTCCAGTTCCAATAGCTATACATTTTAAATCATTTAAATAAACTTGCAAAAAACAGTTACCTTTTGCTGCTAAATAAAGGACAATTTTTCATACCCTTCCAGTGGATTTTAATTTTCTAGTGCAGCATTAAACTGTCTATAAATTAAAATTTTTTTAAATGTCTTTGCTATGCAGATCTGAAATATCATGGCAGACTAAATGTTTTCATTATGTTTGCCATTAAAGACATGTGACAGTAATACACAAGTATCAATGAATGACTTTCACATATGTATACACTATTATATGAAGTAACAGAAAAAATTAGATATATTTTATTTGCAACATTTTTATAAATGATGCAAAAGGAAATGTACCTGAAAATACACAGTGGCTGGGTAATGGTTTTGTGGAAGCAGAACAATAAGATGAAGGTAAGGTAAGTTAATGGAAATAAGAAGAATGTGGCAGAAATGGCAGAAAAACACATTATTTACAGAAATTACTTTTTTTTTTTTAATACAATCTCTATATGATAGATTTAGCCTGGCTAGCAACAGAATGCTGATTACATGGGTAACTGTATAGGAAATGTAACATATATATTATACAACATGTTGCAGTTGTACTAGTCAGATCAAAACTAATTTGGTTTTTAAAATAAATGGGATAGTATCACAGTTTTCCAAACTGTACAGAAATGTATATATTAATAATGATCATTACTCATCTTGCAATAGCCACTGCGCATAAACTGTTTTGGAACACCAGCACAAGCATCACCCCTACCTGGAGGCAGGTAATCCAGGAATGCCACATCATAGTGACAGATGTCACATGGGACCATACACTAATACTTATGAGGTCAATTTTTCTTGCCATTAATAATTCAGTTGAAAATAATCTTACTTGCTTTATCCTAAGGGATGGGAGGCTTCTGCTTTTTACTCTCCACAAGCCAAATGGATGTGTATAACAAAATATCCTTTACACCATGTGTAAATAAATGGTGAGCAAATTGCTCAATATGTCAAAGGTTTTCTAAAGCTGCCTACCATCATGGGGGTGGGGGGGTAAATCTGGCTAATCCAGGATCACATTGCAGGCCCAGAGGAACCCATCAGTTCTTCTTTATGGTCCCCATCCAATGCCATTTTTTTAAACCAGACAATTTTTGGCCAGATATCATTTGGGCAGGCTATCCAGAGGGCATCATACATGGACAAATAAGCTGGTGACTATAGAGTGTCCAAGTCCACAGATTGTGTGTGTGTGTTAAATAACTGTGATTGCCTTGTGGTCTGCCTCCTCCTTTTCTAATGTGTTTATGTCTCTTGCTTATTGAATTCATTTGTCTTAATATATGTTACAAGTCTAGTCAACATAATAGTGGTATAGAAAACTAGTGGAAGTAAATCAAGATATACCATGACCTAGATACCGTATACCATGACCTCAATGAATGAAAACCTTCATAGTGGTATAGATGGTTTATAGATAGTGATGGGCGAAACGGGCGCGTTTCACTTCGCCGAGAAATTCTCGAATTTCCAAAGAAATTCGCGAATTGGTGAAAAATGCGCGAAACGAGTCGCGCGTCGTTTTCGGCGCGCGTTGCGTCAAAAACGACACGCGACTCGTTTTTGGCGGCGAAATTTGGCTGGCGTTTCGCGAATTTATTCACCAGCGTCGAATCGCGGGAATTCGCCGCGAATTTACCCCTGGCGAATAAATTCGCCCATCACTATTTATAGACTCACTTTAACTCCTAAACCTAGAATGTCTTTCTTTTCTTCATCTGTTATTCTGTTTGTCTGTAAATTACTGAATGCAAAATAAAAAGATTAAAATTAGTACAGGTATTCAATCTATTATCTGGAATATTTTGGACCTATCATTTTCTGGATCAGGGATTTTTCTTTAATTTTGATGCCTACTATGAATCTTTGAAACATGAAATGAACCACAAAGGATTGTTTTGCCACCAATATGGATTCACGCAGATTAGTTACCATTGAGTGCAAGGAACTGTTTTATTATTATTATAGAGATATATAATATTTTTCTAAAATTTAAATTGTTTCCTTTAACATGGACTGGTTTTTTTTTTATGTTTGAGCAAGTCATATACTGTATGCTGTTCCTTGAAAAACACATTTATGGCAAGCATGATTCTGTTGTACTAATCCATTTAAAATTCATTCCGAAGTTTGTGATAAAGTATTTTCTTTCTAGTTGTGTACTGTATACAGAGCAGTAGAACTTTGTAGTACAATGTGACCATTCCTAATACAGGGCTTTTAAAAATGCATACTTTAAAAATGAAAGCATCAAATTATTGCACGCTAAGTGCCTTGATGGGAACAATTTAAAAGCTGCATTATGGGCAGAAATGAATTGTAGCCATTCGTCAATAAACAGAGCAGAAATGGAAATTGAAGTTTGAGTTAAAATATTCAGCAGTTCTATTAGAACCTATTGGATACTATTATTTGAAGAAATAAACACTGTGTTAGAAGGACAGAATGAAATAAATAATGCCCTGTACATTATTGTTCTCTTTTTCACAACCCCTGCATAATGTCTTGCACCTGGGATTTTTGTTTAATAGTAGACCTATTTGGCTCAGAGTTCTTTGCCACAGCGTCATGTTTGTCTGAATATGAGTTTATTTAAATTTTTCTAAATTTAAAAGAAAAGAATCGTACTTACATTTGAATACACAATACAAAGTTGGGAGATGATTGAGGGTCTCACTATGGTACCATGGGACAGTCCACTGATGTAAAACCTGTCTAAACCAGTGGGTGTTTGTTGGTCTTCAGTAGTGATGTAGCGAAATTCGCGAATTGGCGAAAAAATTTGAGTTACGGCTCGTTTCCATCGAATCGCGGGAATTCGCCCCTGGCGAATAAATTCGCCCATCACTAATCTTCAGGCTTCTACACTGAGGAAGTCTGAATAATGTAATTGACAATTGGGGTTAGTTGACATTGACTCTTATTATCAGTGGAAAATAGAGGAGACCCCTATTCATCTACTGACTTTTCTATGACCTTCAGTGTGAAGTTTTTTTTTATTGGAGGGAGATCACTTACTCTATACTGGTACAGTGTTAGTGCATTGCATTTACACTTAAGCTGGCCAACTATGTTAAAGTCATCCCATATCTGGCCAGTCCTACTCTCAAATGGCATCTCAAAAAGCAGAGTATGTCACCATAGGAAAATATTGACACTTGAAGGGAAGTTCAGGCAGATCAGTAATGAGTTATAAGGCAAGGTGACATTGTTTTGACAGGAAAAATGAAGCTAGTACAGTATTAAAGGAACAATAAAATGAAAGTATTTTAAAGACGTTGTTCCCCTTCAAACACTTTTTTCAGTTTCTATTGTGACCGTTTTCTAGTAGCGAAAGTTTTATTTTTCGCCATCTGAAGCAACTCTTGGAAGTAGTGATGGGCGAATCTACCCAGTTTCACTTCGCTGAAAAATTTCGAGTTTCCAGAAATTCGGTAATTGGCGAAAAAATTAGCGAAACGAGTCGCGGCACGTTTTTTGACGCGTTGCGTAGTTTTTGGTCGCGTTGCGCTGTTTTTGTTTTGGACGCGTTGCGCTGTTTTCGATGTGCGACGCGTCGTTTTCATAGAGTCGCGTCAAAAATGATGTGCAACTCGTTTTTTTTGTTGAATTTTCGCTGGCGTTTCGTGAATTTATTCGCCAGCAACCCCTGGCGAATAAATTCACCCATCACTACTTGGAAGTGGTGGTCGCTGACTCTTTAACTGTTCTAAATGGATACATTTAATTGATAACATTTATTAACTTTGTCCCTGCTGAGCAGAATCATTAAAGGCAGCTGTTGCTAATTTTCCACAGATACTGCTGAGAAATGTAGCAACAAAATGTAGCAAATTGTAACAGTTCAGATGCTTGGATCACTGACTGAAACACTAGAGAAATGAACATTAAACTTCAATTTTGTGAAAACTGTAAAAAATAAAAGATGGAAATCAGAAAAGTGTTTATAGTGAACAATCTGAAAATAACTCAACTGAAAAAATGTTTGAAAGATGAACAACCCCTTTAAATTATTTATTTATAATGTACAGTTGCTCTGCACTGGTAACATTTTCAGAAAGATTACTATAGTTTATATAAACCAGCTGCTGTGTAGCATGGGGGCAACCATTCAACACTGAAGAGGGAGAAAAGGCTCACATTTACATACTAGATAACAGATATGCACTGTAGAATACAATGGTAACTTTTCTGTTATCTATTGTGTAAACTGTGCCTTTTCTCCTTTTTCCAAACTGACTGGCTGCCCCCATGGCTACACAACAGCCTGTTTAAATAAACTATAGTTGTATTTTTCAAGCAAGCGCACAATGTTTACCAGTGCAGGGAAACAGTATATTTAATTTTAATTACTTTAAAATATTTTCCTTTTTTGGTATTACTTTTCCTTTAAAATAGAGATGTACTTTGCTTTTTTTAACTAGTGATAAATAAAAGACTCGTCCAGTAATAGGAGACTTCTTAGGAATAACATAAATGTAAATAATCAGCAGAATTCAAGCAAATATTAAACACAAATGGGCAAATTTTCAAGGGTCAAAGTGAAAGTTCGAATTGAAAAACATTCAAATTTTGTGCTATTTTTGTGTACTTCAACTAGGGAATTTTGAAATTTATCTTGTGCTGTCTTTGAATCAAATTCGTTCAAATGCGCTATTACTTTGATTCATAAGATTCAAATTCGATCAAAAACGGATCAATTTGATCGAAAAAAAATTCTAAATAATTTTGGTTGGTCTTTTTTAATTCGAATTTCAAAGTTTTTCAAATACGAAATTCAGCCTTTGAAAAATATGCCCCTAAATGTTTAACACTATCCAGAAATTAAAGGCACTTAGTTTCTATGTAAACTATGGGAGCTGCTCCAGATAAGAAAGAAGAAATGAACCAGTAGGCCAACACAACTATATAAAGTAATTACTTTCTAATAGATTATCTGTTTTTGGGTACTGGTGTGTTCCAATATAAAAGTTTGTAGAAAACAACTTCTTAGTTTTGTATGCTATTTACCTTAAAGCACTTAATATTTTATTGTCTTTATTTACTGTCTGTATAAACTCTATTTTAACATCCGTGAATAATAAATTTGTGTTATGTTGATTTATCAATACTATTTTAAAAATGTTTTAACTGTGCCCTTTTCCTGTGAGTTAACACAACCGTCTTCACCACAAGATGGAGATGTAGTTACAGTTCTACTGTATCACTGAATGTATTTAAGCCCTTCAACTATTTTCATGCCTGATGAAGGTAGGAGAAAACCACCAAAAATATTACTTGGAATGCACATTAAAAAAAAAGAGCGTAGTAAGTGCCTACACAGAAAATCATTGTTGGCCTGCAAGGTTATTTCCCAACCAAGGTTAAAGGGGTACATTAGAAAACAAAGAGAGTTCACAATAAGATTATTGTGGATTATCAAAACTATATAATGGAAAAGGAAAGGAGACACAAAATTTATGAAAACTATTTATTCTAAGAACATAGGAAGAAGTAAGTATCCCTTAAAATTATAATTTTTCTTTTAGGTTCTTTACTGTTCGAGAAATGTTCAATAACTTTTAATGGTCATGTAAAGACACTAAAAGAATTGTCCCCATATTCTTGTTGCATGTTTGCTGTAATTACCATATTGCACTTGCAGGCAACACTCCAGCCTCTCTGGGAGTTCCTTACACAAACAGGTAACTTTCCTGCTTTGTGCCATGCTAAGAGAGACCTTCCTAACAGTCTCACTAGAATTACTGTAACTACATTTGCACGGGATAGCCTTCCTGTGGAAAGGTAGCTTCTGTACATGAGCTGGATTACTGGATCAGAGTACTTGGCTTGCCTGTACCTTCCAGATTACTTCAACCTCCAAGATATGACAACTGGCAAGTCTTTGAACAGAGAAATCATTCTGATTATTGCCACCTTTCTTGGAGCCTACACTATGGGCAACCTAAAAGGATGCTTCCATAGGCAGGGCCGCCATTAGAAATCATGGGGCCCCACACAACAAAATCGTTGGGGCCCCCTGGGCCCCGCCCACCCAGGCACCAAAGCCCCACCCCTGATCCCCACCCACTCTGCATCAAAGTTAAAAGACCACACAGACATCAGGGCTCCCTTATAAGTTAAAAAAAAAATTGGCGCCAGAGCCCCCCCATAAAAGTTTTCTTTAAAAAAAAAAGCATTGGTGCCAGGGCCCCTCATACAAATTAAAAAAAAATGGGGGTCCCAAAAGAGATATTTTTTTAAAAAACATTGGTTTTTTTTTTTAAATTGGTGGTCAGGGCCCCCCAACAAGTTAAAAAAAAATTATTGGTGACCAGGGCCCCCTATAAGTTAAAAAAAAACCTTGGCGCCAGGGCCCCCTTACAAGTTAAAAACCAGGGTCCCCTTACAAATTTTAAATAAAAAAAATAAACGCATCAGTTAATATGCTGCTTCAGCAGACTTCTTCACTGAAATCATCAAAAGAGCAAACAGATTATTTTATTTTTAATTTTGAAATCTTAGACATATTGTCAGTTTCCTAGGTGATCCCAGTCACGTGACTTGTGCTCTGATAAACTTCAGTCACTCGTTATTGCAAGTTGGAGTGATATCACCTCCTCCCTTCTCCCCCCCTGCAGCCTATCAACAGAAGAATTATGTAACCACATAACAGCTCCCTGAAAGATATAAGAACAGAACTCAATAGAAAAAATCTATGTCCCAGTGAGACAACTTCAGTTACATTGAGTAGGAGAAACAACAGCCTGCCTGAAAGCAGTTCCATTCTGAATTGCTGACTCTTTCTAAAAACAAATGGTCAGGCCAGGCAGACTGCCTACACATCAATACTGTAAAAATACACTTGTTGGTTTAGGAATTACATTTTACATGGTAGAGTGAATTATTTGCAATGTGTAATTTACAGGGCTGGATTTATACAGTGGGTGATTATTACTAGGCCCACTGCTGTTCGTCAACCCTGTCCCCTTAAAAAATGATTGTATCTCCAGTGTATCCCCAGTGTTTTTGAACCAGTGTGGGTTTGGCTGGGCAGCATGCCGCCCACCTAAAATCCTGCCACCCTAGGCCCGGGCCTAGGTGTCCTTTCCACAAATCCAGGCTTGGTAATTTAGAAATACAAACTACCCTGGCCACCAAAGACTTTTGGGGGGGGGGGGCCTGGCCACCAATGACTTATTTTAACCTGTGGGGGCCCAAGGCCACCAACATTTTTTATAACTTGTAAAAGTTGGGCCTGGCCACCAATTGTTTTTTGTTAACTTATGTGGGCTGGCCACCACTTAATTGTTTTTTAACTTGTAGAGATTCCCTGACCACCGATTACTTTTTATAGCTTGTGTGTGGGGGGTTTACTATTTTAGCTTGTATGAATGTGTGGCTTTTTTATTGTGGTGTCGGGTTGATGGGTTCTGGGGTGGGGCTTTGAGCCGGGGACTAGGGGGCCCAGAAAATTTGGTTGAAGGGTGCCCCGTGATTTCTGATGGCGGCCCAACCACTTGCCTTGCTGGTGCCACGATACATATATTCTAGGTTTAGCATTAGCATAACTACTTTGCATTATACAGCTGGAAAGCCTGCACCTTGCTGTGAGCATGATTTTTTTTAGTCTTTCTGTGGGTATCTGCAACTAAAGACATATGAATTATAGCTGTCTGGAAGAACTAAAAGTGAATTAATAATGGTATTGTAAGTTTGATGCATATCATAGGAATTAAAAATTCAGAACTACCTTGGAATGTGACCATATGCCTTCTTGAGCTTTAGTGACAACATCAACAGATTTGAAGACAGAGCTAGACTGATGCATAATAGATAATAGGATCCTTCTAGAATATGTACTCTAAGACATCATACTTCAGATTTGCATCAAATTATAGGTGACAATCTCATAAAAATTTTACTTCTGGAATAAAAAGTTTAGTTTAAACTCTACTACATTTATGAGACAGGACAGAAAACAAGTATTCTGAATTAAACTGTAGGTTTTGAAGAATTTGAACACTGAACTGACAAACTGACACAGGTATTGAGTTTCAGACTCAGAAGCAGATTCCTCCTTTCTAGGCAAAAAATGTATTTTGTTCTATTGAATTGTCTTGATTGTCACTTTAGATCACCTTCTGCAGTATTAACTACAGTTTGAACCCACAGGTCTTCACATTTAAAAAAGGTCCCCTGATATTTGTCTATAATGGCCTCTAATGTACTTTAAAGGAACAGTTCAGGGTAAAATGAAAAACTGGGTAAATAGATAGGCTGTGCAA
>CM044432.1:43753050-43800758 GCA_024363595.1 Xenopus borealis | reverse complement strand
AAGTAGCAACCTTCTGTGTGGCACTGTGTCAAAGTCTACGTAAATCACATCTGCTGCCATCCCAGAATCAAGGTCCCTGCTCACCTTCTCATAATATAACACGTCTTCTCAAAACATGCAAACAGCCAGGCAGATACTTGTTTCAATTGTAATAACATTTTCAAATAACTTTAAAACCATTGAAAATGTGTAAATAATGTTTATTGGTAAGTTGATTAGAACAACGTATTATTTTACTATGTAAAAACAATGGGTTTTTGGATGGAGGACCCCCCATTAAAGGGCTCATTTACAGACCCCACAATTTCCTTGCTGTCAGTTGAGTGTAAAATCACTTTCATTAAAGGTCCTTGCTTGTTGCACTTCTGTATAATTGCAGTCCTTCCTGTCTCCTTTGCATATCAAGGGCTGCTAACCTTTTGATGCAGGGGAAACCTAGAGCTACCTCCTGACCATGCAGAACTCATGGGTTGCCTTGCAACAGGTTTCCATAGACACAGCTAATTTGCACCTAAAATGTAGGTACATATATCACTTCCACTGCAAACACAGGAAACACCAATGAATCAGGACTGATTTGCACCAAAATGTGCATGAAGTTGTATTCATTTTTGCAAATCTGATGCATTTGCAGTTGGCTAGGTGCAATAGCGACAAGCATATAGCCCCCTTGTGAGCACAATGATACTGAAATTCTGGGAAAAATGCTACATTGTGGTGAATGCACTTCAAAATGCACATGGGGACTTAGATGAGCCCTATAGTAAAAAGCACTTTTCCATTTACTTGCTTGAGTGTGATAGAGATTTGTGGTACAATCCAAAATGAAAAAAATTCTGTAAGTGGATTTGATATTAGCCCTACAAGATAGAGTACTAAGCTACTATAACAAGTAGACTACTCTATGCTTTTTATTGAATTATATTCAGGTTTTCTGCTGCATCAAGTAAAAGCTAACAAATCCTAACTTGCTTCAGGTAACATTCAAATTCATGATTCAATAAAATATAAAGGATTCATTCTGTTTCTGGCCCCAGGCTACGATAAATATACAATATAAGGGATAAAAGACCAGCAAAGAACATAACGATACAAATTACCAAAGGACTATACATCCACAGTAAGGTGTAGTAGGACAACTGGTGTAAAGAGGGTTTTTCAAATCAGCAATTCAGCATAGGAGGTTTTTTTTATTATTAATAGCAAGAGAAATACATTAAAGTTCACAACTGGTAGTTACATGATGGGGTTTAAACCCCATACCAAGAGAAGACCTACATTTACATAGATGTTTAAGAAACATGAACTAAACAGTGTTATACAATGGACTAACTATATGCATCGCGAGGGTCAGGAACCCTATCACATTACAGATATTTTGTTCCCTGTCAGTCTACTTTCTGGTACCTATGATACAGCACATGCTCAGTGTATTTTAGTGTACTGAGTCTAAACTAAGATTATAGGAATTGTGGCACAAAATCAGTCATTAGCAGAGTAAGTTATATAACATCTGTGGTTATTATGTTCTACTGGAGATGTTTCTTCATTGACTGCAAGTCTTAAAATGTAAGATCTAATCCCAGTTGGATAGGCACACAGGTGGTTTGTATAAAAACCACAATCATTATCTGGGTGAAAAGTAATTTAAAATAATCTGTTTTCTATTGCAGTTCAAGAGAACAGACATCCATGAGCAGTAGCACATTGATATTATAGACCTGGTTCTTTCTAGCCAGTTAGTTGACTTTTTGAGGATGTTGATGTACAGTACATTGCTCGTTATTCACTTCCTGCATTAAAGGAATTCTGTCACAGGAAATATGATTCTTTTATATTTAATTTTAAAATCTGACATGGGCTAGACATATTGTCAGTTTCCCAAGTGCCCCCAGTCATGTGGCTTGTGCTCTGATAAACTTTAGTCATTCTTTACTGCTGCACTGCAAGTTGGAGTGATATCGACTCTCCCTCCCCCCACCCAGCAGCCTAACAATAGAATAATGAGAAGGTAACCAGATAACAGCTCCCTGGTACAGTATATCTAAGAACAGCACTCAATAGTAAAACTACAAGTCCCACTGTGACTCATCCAGTTACATTGAATAGGAGGAACAATAACATGCCTGAAAGCAATTCCATCATGAAGTGCTGGCTCTTTCTGAATGCACTGGATCAGGTAAAATTACCTGAGATGGCTGCCTACACACCCATATTACAAGTAAAAAAAATATAGTTCTTGGTTCAGGAATTACAGTTTATATGGTAGAGTGAATTATTTGCAGTGTAACCAATGTAATGTAGAAATAGAAATAGTCTACTAATACAAACAGCATAGTTAAGAAATGGAGCAAGGTGCAAATCTTTCTCACAGTATAACTGTTTGTGCCACAGGTTCACATATGTGCTCTCAAAGAAAAAAGGTTTTGTGTAGTGTTTGATAAATCTGACTTTTTCTGTCGTTCTTTTTGTACACCCAGCAGAAGATTTTCGTCACTTCTCTATTCACATCTTTAAGTCATGAAAAAAAATCACTTATTTTTTTATTGACAAAAAAATTACATTTATTTTCACTAGAGATAAGAAGTGAAAATAAGGTTATTGGTGTGTTGAAAGATCTGACATTTACTCTAGCATGGCCTTTGAAATATAAATTGATATTATTTATTATTTATATATTATTGATGACTATTTTTTTCTTTTTGTACACTCGGTGCAAGATGATCTTGATTTGTGCATATAATGCTTTATGCATTTGATGGGCTATGAATGCTGTGTATGCCTAAAACTGTAGTTTTGTTGATTTTGCTTCTATTATTACTTAACATTTTTTGGACCTGGCCTTTCGTTTACCTGGGTGTTATTGGTTTTTACTCTGGGTCCTCCTCCATTTTTTTGAGTGCCCTCATGGTTTCACTGACATGACATTTAGCATAATGTCAGAAGCTTTTGTGCAAGCATTTCCCACTTAGCTGGACTGTTTTCAATGTGGGGGCTTGCTTGAGAAAGGCCCATACTGCTGTGTATACAGTGGAATAGTATCTCCACTGCCTAATTTATATATCTAAATTGCCATTTTGGTAAGACCTCCATATGGGCCTTTTCTGTGTACAAACATAAAAACAATGTGCACAATAACATGTGAAGCATTTGTGAGCATTTTCGCAGCTGTTCTTTGATAGATTCTGATGCTACACAAGACGATTCCAATGCAGCCTGTCTAACATGTTCTGAAATCTGAATTTTGAAAGGGATTTAATCACAGCAATACATTAGCATGTACATTTGAATTTATGAGTAGAGCATTTCCATTGCACCTCTCTTTTATAAAGTTAAAAATTCAAAGATAGCATGGAAAGACACTGGATGTACACTTCATTTTTATAATCAGATGGATACATTTAAGGACGATGCCATCAATATAAAATATGCCAGTCTAGAATGTACAGGTACAGGACCTGTTTTTCGGATAAAAGGTCCTTCCATAATTTGGATCTCCACCTTCTGTCTACTAAAGAATAACTGAAACAATAAATAAACCCAAAAAGAAGAAGAAAAATTGCCAGTGCTTGGCACTTACAAAAAAGTATGTGTTAGTAACACATCTTGGCCAAAATATGTAAGCTTATGTGCCATGTCAAGTCCACTCATTGTACGCGAGTCCTACGGTATACATTAGCATTATAAGTTTCAAGTGCATTTAAAATCAAGTCCTCCAGCAACCAGTGTGACTGAGTAGTAAGACCATAGCACACTTATATTTAACTCAGGAGCTCTAGTGAGAAATAAAAATTTTTTATAATCAGATGGATACATTTAAGGACATTAACATAAAATATGTAATTGGAAAATACAGTATACAGGTATGGGTATTGGATAATATACAGATATGAGGTATTTCTGTAATTTGGATTTCCTTAATGTGTCTACTAAAGAATAATTTTAGTAGACACAAAAATAAACCCAATCAGACTGTTTTGCCTCCGATAAGGATCAAATACTAGCTACTGGTGATGGGCGAATCACATTGTGAATAGGAGTCAAAATAATTTTGATGTTTGGAACAATTTTTATATGGGCGACTATTTTGTCCAAATGCAGTAAAGTCAGTGGGTGTCCAAATAATTTTGATGTGTGACAATTTTTATGCACATGCCAATTTTGACGTGCAAATCCATGACTGGCAAATTTATTCACCCATCACTATTAGCTACTGCTTTAGTATTATAGAAAAAAAGGAAATTATTTTTCAAAATGAGAATTATTTCATTATAATAGTCTATTGATCCTTTACCTATATTGCTAAATGTATCTTTAAACTACTGATACATTAAAGTGTTTTAAAGTAGTTGAAATTACATTGTAACACATTTGTCTATTTGATTGCTAGAACAATAGCCACTGAAATTTCTGTTGAACTGGTCTAACATGCTGCATTAACTTTACCAGAGATTTTGACATCTGTCACTTTTTTAATAGCTTACCAAGATTTGATTCCCAAGCCTGTGTATATTTAGAGTATTTAGAGCTGGGGAGAATTACTCTACCCGGCAGCAGAATAAATATGTGACCAGTAAAGTAGCATGCAAGTGATAATTTCCAAGCTAGGACTGGATAGGATTTAATGTGTTTGGCATGTTGATATTTCTTTTATAGAAAATAATGGTATCTGAAATGACCCGATTGACTGTTTCCTGACTACTGATTTGGAGTTTGTATTCAAACACTAATCTTCTCTGTTGCTTCAGCCAGATTTGAATGGCATTCAGCATATGTGAAAACAAGCAGCTGACACATGCCACAAAGCTCTAGATGTGTTGCAGTCTGGAATAAATCGGGGGCAAAAATGTAAACAATGTTGCTGAAGATTCACGGCTTTAATATGAACTATCAGCATTCCAGCTGAGGTCAGTATTAATTGTCTACTGCCCATTACTGCATGTAATTACTTTCATATTATTTATAGGTTCTTCTTAACAACAGCCTTGATTATTTCATTAATCAATTTAAACAGCACATATTATGGGGCACATTTATAAAGCTCTGTGTTTCTTTTTTCTTCTAAACAATCAAAATCTAGTGTAATTGGAATTTACTGTTCCACCTTTCTTTCATTTTGATATAAATTCCTCGTTATTGTGTGCTAGAGTGTGTTATTTTTAATACCAGACTTAATACCAAATTAATAACATAAATTAACTTGAATAAGTTAATAAGTCACCATGCTTATTGAAGCTTCAAATACTGATTGCCTTGATTCAGACTGTGTATTTAGCAAATGTTAGCAATATCTGAGGAGCTTTCTCTTGTAAACTTCTCTCCATGAAACTCCATCACTCCTTCTCCAGTTATAATTTCAACGGTCATAAATTCTACACACTGACACTACCAGAACAATTATCACAACTGGTGCAAAAACATGTCATAGTTTATTCATTTAAAAAATAATCTAATCATATAGCAACAGCTTATGGCCAACCAAACAGAAACATCATCCAGTCTTCACCTGATTGCCTACACCTGTAACTCGATTAGGTTAATACCCTAAATAAAGTCAACAGATGGAATAGGACAAGGGTATCAGAAATATTGTGGTGCAGACTCAGGTCCGAACTGAGGCTTAAAATAGGCCATGGAATTTAGAATACAGACCCAGAAGTCTTTACAGGCCCAATTAATAAAGACAGTCCAATGCAAGTTTCAGAACCCCTTCTGGCATTTGCCAGAATCTACAGATTCCAGTATGGGTCTACAGCTTACCTAATTAAACACAGGCAGTTCTTCAAATATAAAGCAAGCAATCACATTTACTATGTAACTTGAAAAAAGAACTATGAGATCTACAGAGTCAGTAGCAGTAACTAGTGAGGTATTTAGTGCCCCCCCCTCTGCCAATGGAAAACAAGACTGCAAATGATATTGTTTTCACCAATGTGCAGTGTGCTGTGTGTAATAAAACCTCTCAGTGAAATTGTGTGCACATACTATATAGCATGTAAAGTCTGTGCTGAATTTAACAAAGTTCTGCAGGGCATTCTGAGCAATGGAATGGAGTGTTGTAATTGCTTTGTTGTCAAGGTGACTATCGGAAATATCTTTATTATTAAAACATGTAATAGAAACAGCAGACAAGATAAGTGTTGTGAATGACTATTTTCCAATTTGTTCCTTGGAAGATGATAGTCTACTAAACACTGCACAGCAAAGGGATGTAATCAAGCAATTTATAGTACTTTATAGTACTATTTCATTTACCATTAAAATAAATGACATGTAAGAATAAGGTCTAAGCATCATAAACTAACCCTCAGAAAATTAAAGAAGCTATCTAAGCACTTGATATCTTTAGGGATTTTAATACTTTTGATCTTGTATTTGGTATGCTCAGCTTTATCTTGGCAGAAGATACAGCTAAGAATATATGTAAGTATTACTAGACTGCAAAAATACTTCTATTGGAAAAACACAAATGATACTCATCATCATCATCATCACATGGGATTCACTTTTATATTCTATTTTTAATGGGAACACTATAGTGGCACCACTGCATATGAATGAAGCCAACTTATAATACCTCTGGCAGAAATCTGTACAATAAATTCAGGTTTTGGATCAGTTCCCCTTATATTTGTTCTTTCCTAACCACCACCTTTCCATTTGACTGAGCTATTTGGTTACCTACTGTCAGAACAACCATGCAGTAGCTCTCTACGTTCAAGATTTTCTTTCCTACGTTTTTATCTATAGGGAAAGATTTTATATGGGTAAAACCCGTCAGTATTCCTTGACTGCAGTAGGCACAGTGTCAGATGTTCCCTTATGAGTATGTACAACTTCAGAGATACATACAGGCAAAAGAGTAGCAGTAGTCAGGACAAACCAAGGTTAAGAAATGAAAATTGCTGGAAACAATTCAGGGTTTAAGGATGGGAGTGAATTGTTAATCCTTTAGCAGGCTTAAGTAAAATAAGACATGATAACCCCACTAAGGAACTCACTAGATGCAGAGAACTACATTCCAGCAAAAAGCAAGAACTTAAACATTACTTCCACTCAGTGTGTGAACGTTCATATGCATGTGCCATACCAGAGGGGACAGAGGTTGAGAGGAGGGTAGGGAGGGAGGGGAATGTGGCAGATCAGCAGAGGAAAACCACTAACAGAAAAGGGAATTTAGAAACAGTGAAGAGATGCAACAGTAAATAATTATTTTAGCTTTGTATTCCTATTGATAAACCATGATGACTAGAGAGAGGTTGGGGGTAAGGAAGAGAAACGCCTTGCATAAGTTAGATTAAGAAAGGTTCTCAGGAAAACATTTGGTGGTAGTTTATTAAAACTCAATTTTTTCTCAAAAAATTCTAGTTTTTTTCATTAAAAAACTAAAATTTTTAGAGAAAAAAAATAGTTTCTCCATATTTATTATGCCCCAAATGTCCTGAAAGTCCGAAACCAAAAATAGTCCATCTAATGGAGTCAAATTCATGTAAAAACCTTTGAAGATGTTTGTAACCTTCACAAATTTTTAGAGTTTGACGCTGATTTTCACTCAAAAAATTCGATAAAGGTTTTTGAAGTTTTTTAAGCCTATAAGTTTGAAACATTTGAGGCATTTAAGCATATTAACTCGAAACATTTGAGACAGTCGTAAAATTTCTTTTTTTAAATCTGATTTATTTTTTTTTTTAGTTTAATTTTTAGTGAATTAGCCAAATTCATTTATGGGGTGAGGTCTAGATTCTTTCTGGTAAAATATGTAAACAAATAACATCCTTGGAATATACAGAGGAGGGCCAATATTGACCCAGAGTTTTAATGACAAGTGATGCCTACTTGTGTGTTTTTTTTTTTTTTATGGTTAACAACATTTCTTAATGTTGCTTTGTTTAATATACCAAGTAGTTTGCATGTAAATTTTATTAATAAGGATGTCAAATAAGACATGCAATGTAAACTCAATTTATTAACAGGGAATATTTTGCCTTATTGTTGCATTATTGGCCTTTCTTTCTCTTACTGTTTTATAACTTTCATACCTGTTTCAGTAATCAGCTACAGAAATGGCAGAAGATACGTTTTTTTTTTAAACCTGTGCCATATTCTCATCCTCATGAAGCCGAGACCTCTTGAATCCAAATGGTCCCCACTTAACCTTATTTCTTATCAGGCATGAGACAGAAAAACCTATTTGGGAAAATTCTTTGACAAGCCATTACCAGATTAGAAATTCATTCTGTGTTTTAAGAGGATGATATTACTGTTACTTTGAAGTTTCACAGTAGTTGAGCTTGCAGAATAAATCTCTTTCAATTGACACTCTCTACTGTAGTGTGCTGTCTTATAAAAAATGGATGACCCTTTCCAGACTACTGGTTAGCAATGTTAGTAGGATCTTTGGGTTATTTTACTTTTCATTACTCAAGGAATGTTTTAAACATAGGGGTCAAACTTATCATTTTCCTTTAGGCCCATGGCATGCACAGTGGTTACTTGGAAACTCATAAACCAGTGTTCCAGGTTTGCCATACACAGCATGTTTGCCATTCACAAAAGTGGATGTCAGTGGGCAAGGGTATTTTTACTGCCAGATTTTTCCCTGGTAGGTCTGATCGGATCTAAAAGACCAGTATAACTGTGGTGTAAATTTGATACAAGAGAAGGTAAATTGTGAAATTTAACTAAATGTGTAAGAGAGTGGACTGTAATGTGTACTAATAAAGTAGTTTGAATGTTTGTGTTTGAGAGTGTTAAATGGAAAAATAGAATTGTTTTATCTAAGTAATGGTAATTAGGTAAAAACTGCCACTAGGTGCAGCAAAACACCACAGTTCAGTTGTAATTTTCACCCCAGCCACTAGGGAGAGCTAATGGAACGAAAAACAGTATATATAGGAGCAAGAAACCACAGGTGTAGCAGTTCATAGGTGGGCATGGTCCAGTGAAGAACATCTGCTGGAGGAAAGAAGAGCCCGGCCCTGAAGTAAGTAGTAGGCTTAGCCAGAGTTAGGAGATGTATGGTATAATGCTCACTAGGTCTACCAGGCAGTTAGGAAAAGGTAGCAAGGACAGTTAAGAACCTCAACCAGGTGTAAGTGGAACTAGCCTTTCAGTAGATCCTCTAACA
This sequence comes from Xenopus borealis, assembly GCA_024363595.1. NCBI lineage: Eukaryota > Metazoa > Chordata > Amphibia > Anura > Pipidae > Xenopus > Xenopus borealis. Next base: position 43,791,631 of record CM044432.1, on the reverse strand, counting down.
GTCAGGGATGCATTGATAAGAAACAGGATAGTAAATGAGAGGGCTATGGTATTGTGGCCATCATGAAAAGTCCTGTCTGGATTAGCAAGGGGCGCCAGTGAGGAGCATTTGCTGAGGGTAGGTGGGAATAGTGAGATCCCATCGAGGGCGGTGGAACAGGAGCAGCTAGGTTCCTGGAAAGAGTGGCCATTTGTTAATTGACTGAAGAATTGTCTGTCGGTGTGAAAGTGGATTGACGTGTTGTGTTGAAGGAATAAAAAGAACTTTGTTTATTTTTAAAAACTGATGGACTACTAAATACTGCTTAACATTTCACGGGACTCCTACAAATGCACCTGCTTTGCCAATGAGCCAGTAGGTACTACTTTTAGCTAAGATATATTAAATCACCGTTTTTCTTTAGACACAAATGATCAATTATTATGTGCAAGCAGATCACAACCATACAGTACATCTAATGGGTCAAATATAAAGCTCTCGGCAATATTTCTGCACACTAGAAAGCTCAATTATGGACACAGTACAAAGTGAAAAATTATAATTTGGTACAAGTCAGTTGTGACAATGAAAGTAAAGATTCCCATGCAAAATTTTACCTTATTTATGAACACATTTTCAAAAAAAATCTGGTGTAGTAAAAGACGCCATAATATCATGAAAAATTCTGAATCATACAATTTTTTTGGATTTGACATCTGAAAATTTTTTGGATTATTGCCGAAAACCACAAATTGTTTTGATTATTGTATGAAACCCAGCTCACATCATGATATCTCCCAATTGTATAAGGGGCATCTGCATTGACTCCTACATGAGCAGGTTTTAGATTAAGTTTTTTATTTGGATTTCTAGAAGCCTCAGGGTATTATAAATCTCCAAAAATGTGAGTTTTTTTCCCATATAAAAATAGTGTTTTCCCATTTAAATCTACAAACAAAAAAATCCAGAGTTTAGTAAATAACCCCTTAGGATTTGAACTGATTTCTCAATGAAAACTTTCCAAAGCCATAGCAGAACTATACTGTTCTTGTCAGACTCAACAACAAGTTTTACCTAATGTCAAGCTTTTTTGAATTAAGCGAACAAAAAATGTCTTCAGCATAAGGGAAAAGAAAGAGTTATGTTGAGATTAGATATATGAGGCATCTAGCGCTACCAATTTGTAGGTGAAGTTAATTTGGAGCAGAACCCAATTCTTCCAACACCTCCACTAGAAAGCCATAAAAAAGGGACAGTATGTATGTGATGAATATACAGTATGTATGTGATGAATATAGAAAACAAGTAAATATTTCCCAAATCCAGACAAAAATGCAGAAGGTGACACTTTTTATGAATAAATATGTGTATATATTTTACATACAATGAAAGATTAGCACTAACAAACAAAGGAAAGTTGAGCTCACCGCTAGTTTTTAAACCATTAAGGGGTGCAGTGGGGCTGTGATCACAAAATTCATACAGATAAATACAAGAGGTCCTCTGTTCAAAACCCTTTATCAATATATCTAAGACATTGATATATTTTTTGAGCTTTAAGCTACCAAAATATGCCCTGCCCTTTAAACAAAACAGCGATTGCTTTGTTTAAAGGGGAGGGCATATTTTGGTAGCTTAAAGCACAAAGGGGGTTATGTAATAAAAGGCACTACTTTTGCCCAGGAACAGTAACCCATAGCAATCAGCAGGTAGAATTTACTAGTTACCTGTTTAAAAGCAAACATTTCATTAGTTACTATGGGTTACTGCTCCTGGGTAAACTTAGTGACTTTTATAACAAATAGGGGTTAGTATCTCAATGTCTAAAATATATTGATACAGGTATCGGACCCAGAATCATCAGGACCTGCTTGCCGATAACGGGTCTTCCCGTAATTTGGATCTTCACACCTTAAGACTACTTGAAAATCAAGTAAACATTAAATAAACCCAATAGGCTGGTTTTGGTTCTTATAAAGATTAATTATATCTTAGTTGGGATCAAGTACAAACTACTGTTTTATTATTACAGAGAAAAATTTGGATTATTTGATTATAATGGAGTCTATGGGAGACAGCCTTTCCGTAATTCGGAACTTTCTGGATAACGGGCTTCCAGATAACGGGTCCCATACCTGTAATGGGTTTAGTGCGGAGGAGCTCTTGAATTTGCCTGTATTAGTTCTTCCCTTTTCAGCTATCTATTCTATTAGCAATACATAAATGTTTTACAATTTGCAATGGAATATTTGTTATTGTCAAATGATTAAATCAAACCTTAACAGTAGAGATAAAAACAGGACATTGTATTCAGCAATGTCATGTGTATATAGCACAGTCCATTTGCAATGGTCACAAAATACCCTGGGGTACTAGCTTTAATTTAGCATTGTTTGTTTTTTTACATGATTTCCTTTGCAGATAAAAACTGACACTTTGGTGGAAATGGCTTTTGATTTTGGATAGTTCTGGCGTAAATAATAAGTGCAAGGATACTTGATCTGCTGCATTTTAGAGTGTGCATCTGCTCCTTCACATCACTAATGTAGTAATAGCTTTTAGCTTTTAATCCATGTTATATAACTTGTTTCCCAAGGGATATTGGTTTGTTGATTTTAGAAATACAGCCACTGTGTTTGGCATGTTCTAAAATATATTAGTCTTTGTTAAGGAAATAGATTTCTGCACAATTTAAGGTTTAGAAATACACACAGGCATTACCTTTGAATATAAAAAAATACTGGAAAAAAAGACTGCTTAAAGAGAAATGTTCTTGTGAATCTTGCAACAATAGCATTATTTATAGATACAGGTATGGGACCTGTTATCCAGAATGCTTGGGACCTGGAGCTTTCTGGATAATGGATCTTTTCGTTATTTTCTATCTTCACACCTTAAGTCCACTAGAAAACCATGTAAACATTAAACAACTCAATAGGCTGGTTCTACTTCTAATAAGGATTAATTAGATCTTCGTTTGGATTTTTGGATATTTTGATTTGGATAAAATTCTATGGGATGCATCCTTTTAGTAATATGGAGCTTTCAGGATAATGGGTTTCCGGATCCCATACCTGGCTGTACCACATTTGTCAACCCTGGGATAAAGATGCTGTATAATAAGTGCAGCCTTAAAGTGGACCCGTCCCCCCAAAAAATATTCAAAATCATATTTGATCACATTAGTCAAGCAAAATGAACATTAATTACACTACATAAATGATTTTAATCTTGTTTTCTTCAGTCTGAGAATTCATAATTATAGCAATCAGGCAGGAGCCATTTTGTGGACACTGTTAAGGCAAGCCTTGCATCATTCAGAATCTTGTTTGTGCACCAGAATGGGGAACCTGATGTCTATCCCCATGTCCTGGCTACACAACTAAAAAAATTTAAATACAAACAGTAATGTCAAGTATATCAGATAATTCCAGTTATCTTCAGTAACTACTGTACTTGCTTAGCTCCTTTTTAGTGTTTTAAATGCAGTTCTTCATGGATATTAAATACAACACAGGTGAAGTTGGGCCTAGTGAAGGTAGTTAGACTAGGGGGCAATAGTTTGATCGAATACGATGAAATAACGATCATACGATTTTATCAGATATTCGAATATACAAATTTGTCCTCTTCGATCATCGAATACCGAATTATCGAATGATCGTACAAATTTTTCGAAGGCTCGAAGGAAATGTCACGATTTTTCCGTGAAATCGAACGATCGGTATTCAATCGTACATCGAGCAAAATGATAGCCTAAAACTATTCGATAAGCATTTGAATAAAATCGTAGGATTTTGGGTGAACTTTAGTAAATTTGCCCCTAAGAGTTTTGCAGGAAACCCTGTTCAGTGATGCCTTTTTGGAGGTTCAAAGTTACTACAATAAATCTATGAATTTACTTCAGGACACCAGCAGAATCAGCAGTGATAGCGGTAGGCAAGAGTTAAAATCCTAGTCCAGGCCAAGGGGCCAGGCAGGCAAATACATTAAGTCCAATTAATGTGCCAACAGTCAAAATAGAAATTATCATAGCTGACTTAAAGCCAAAGCATTACCGAAGTCATCAAGTAAAAAGAAGTCCATGTTCAGGTGACGGGCCAGAACTCAGAAAATCAAAGCCAAAATAATGGCTTTTGCAATTAGACTAAAGATTTATGGGGGAGTGTAATATTGGTCTATAGTACACAATGAGAATAAATGTTTGCAAAGTGAACAATTTTGCCTAAGCCCAATGAAGAATATTACATTGCAACATGCACATTTTTATTCTTATGTGTGCTCAATTTTGTTCTCTTTGCAAATTTTATTACATTTCCCCCTTAGACTAACAAGTTTTCATGGTGAACAATATCAGTTCCAAAATAAGTGTTCCGTTCTCAAACCCAAGTAGTCATTGCATGCTTTGATGAGCATGAAAATTATGGTTATTGAACTGCTTGGTTATGAGTATTCAATCTGTACACCTGATTCTGTTATTGGGATCATAAAAATGCCCATCAGGTACATTTTCAACCATAACCAATACTGAATAGATGAAACTGGTTAAGCATAGTAAACTATATAATGATACTATTATGCCTTTCTCTTTGACAAAATTGGTTCATAGACAATGTTTTTTTAATTCCTATTATAATCATGCTTTGGGTTTTGCTATGTCCAGAGAAATGTTTAATGGACACATAAGCACACTGGCATCCTTTAATGCTGACAAGAAGACCATTTTGCATTTAATGTCTTTTTAATTGATGCATGTTCAAACACTGAGTTTGTATATTTGCAAATAAATAGTAATGTCCCCCTGATGGTAGTGGACAGTCATATTCTTTGGAAAGAGAATTTGCAAGAGGTACAAAATAATTAAGATGGAAAATTCTTTTTAATTTCTAAATTGACAAACTAGGATTAGAATAATTATGCAAATTATGAAAAAGGACAATGACAATAAGATTTATCTGCACATAGCTTTCTTTTTCAACAATAAAAAATATTTTGCTTGCCAACTCATCTGAATGCAAAAATGTAACATTGCAGCAATAAAGCCTATGTTTATTTTTCAAAGAAAATGTCTGAATTGGAAACCGCTATTTAATTAGAGATGCCATGGGCTGGCATGGAAACAACATGCAAGTTGTGATTTTAGAAAAATATTTAGCATAATGAGTAAATGATCTCTCATCTCTGCACATAATAGTCATTCAAAATAACCTATCATCTACTAATTTTTGTTGAAACCCCAGAGAGCAATCATCTTTAACAAGCATGCTTTGCTGAAATGTGTTGCTTAGTTCTTTTCTAGTGAAAATGTGGTATTTATAATATGTCGTTCACATTATTTTATTTTTACATTAGGCGACAGATTTATTAAGGGACGAATTGAAAATTTTAATTATTTTTATGGTCAAAACTTTCAAATTCAACTAGGGAATTATCCAAACTCTATTCGAGTTTTCTAAAATAATTCTAATTAGATTTTTGAGATTTATCATACTTTGAATTCAAATTTGACTATTCACCACTTAAAATCTGCCAAATTCATGTATAAGTCAATGGGAGAAGTCCAGTGTCCAATTTGGAGATGTTTGTAGCCTTCCAAGAAAACGCTCAAATTGAATTTGGTCGAATTCTAATCAATTTTGATTCGAGTTTTCGGGTTGGTAAAGTCTTAATTTTGGATATTCTATTTTTTTAATAAATAATCACCCAATAAGATCTCCAAGCAAATCGAATTTAATAGAGTTAAAAAAACACTCACATGAATTCAAAATACGAACCTTGATAAATCTTCCTCTCCATGTCAATATTTTATTGCTATAGACTCATCATAATCTGCATCTACCTCTAAATGTATCCATGTATACAGAAAACATATAAAAATATCAAAAATAAATAATGTAAACTGTGTTGAGCTTAAGAGCTCCTTTATAAACCATCATCAGGGCATAACCATATTTTATCCATTAGTGCATTCTAGTTATCCCATACATACATCAGACATAACATCAAATTTATTTAATATTGACATTTCAATATTCTGACAGGTCAGCTGGTCAGACAGTGTGTCACATCATTCCTGCATGTTTTCTGTGTTTCAGCCTGGTAGTCGCCAGCCAGTGATACCAATAAAACATTTGTCCAGGTAAAACTGTAGACACCTCTTAGAAAAGACATATTACTTCAAAAAGTTCAAGCAAGGCCCGAACAGACCAGGTCATTCTAGCTGACTACTTTATGATGGTTATTGGAGACACTCTGGGGGAAATTCACTAAAGTGCGAAGCGTCTAACGCTAATTCGCCAGCATGACGTCAATTCGTAGCTTTGCATATTTACTAATGCCGACTCTGGCAAATTTTCGCTAGCGAAGTAGATAGACTAGCGCAACTTTGCACCCTTATGCCTTATGCACTGACGAAGGATTGTAATTACGCAAATTCACTAAGATGACCATTTTCCTGAACGTTACTACTTACTCTAGACGTTACTTCGCCAGGTCAGACCTGGCGAAGTTCAATACAATAGATAGGAGTTTGAAAAAAAATTGGAAAGTCCCAAAAAACGCTGGCATGTTTTACCTTTCTAGGGTGACAGTCTGAAAAAGAGCAAAATTGCTTTTGGGGGGGTTACCCTCCTTCCCCCCACATTTCCTAACATATGGCAACTATATAGGGGGCACATGTAGGGCAATAGGACAACTTTATTTTATTTATTAAAGATTTCCTGGGTTTGTGTAGTGTAATGTAGTGGCTGTAACATATACTTCTATTATACTTTGAAATTCACACTGTATGCAAATTAGGCATCGTTAGCGTAAATGTGCTTTGCCTGGCGAAGTAACACTAGCTCAACTTCGCCGACCTTATCGTAACTTTGCACTTTAGTGAATTTGCATAGCGCTGGCGAAAATTCGCCATGGCGAAGTGCGGTGAACATTAGCGAAGGCAGCGATAGCCATTTTTCTGTGAATTTCCCCAATTTCCTACCCTGTGCAAAATACCTGCGCACATCCTAGTTGCTCTAAATCTAATATATTATGCAGAACATCCTTTTAAATCTGTATAAAGCACATTTTAACCTCCAAGGGGGCCAAGGAGCAATTATATATGTAGAAATAAGTCAAATCAACTGGACTTGCTGTGTTTCTTCCTTGAAGAGGTTTCACCAGTCAGCCAATGTTTTCAAGGAAAAAACAAAGCAAGTCCAGTTGATTTTACTAATTTCTACAGATATACCATGACCTGGATGAATGAGAATCTTCACAAACCAAGGAGCAATTCAAACCTAATTCAAAATCCGGATCCTGTGTTAGACTATGTTTTGCTGATACCAATTACTCTTTTACACTTTTTTTAGTGTAATAATGCTGTAATAATAACGTGTTTTCGGCTAAACAGCAGACTTGTTTATTTTGCTAAATTTGATTCTTATATCAGGCTTGATGATGCAGGTAAGTCAAAAACTGGAAAAGATAGGTAATAATAGTGTAAACTTGATATGAACCGATCTCTCAGCAATTTTTCTGCAGGAAGAGCTATGACAACACAAGGTACCAACCTTTTCTAGAAGTGGGGTCAATATTTGTAACCTTATTAGTCAATGAATGTGCTGAGAAGGCTTCATATACAGAGGCATCCCACAGCATATGCTGTCGATCTACTCAGCTTGAATTTGTTTTTGCTGGGAACCAATAGTGTTTAATCCAAGTAATCGCTGTAAATGATGTGTCAAGCAGTGGGAAAAACAATGTGTTTTAGCCTTGTGTCAGAAAAGAAGAATAATGCTTAGAATAAGGAGGACCCAAGAACATTCCAGTTGAGAAGAAAATGTAATGGTGCTATTTATAGCACCCTCTCCCTCCTTCTTAATTATTGCTCGCACAAATACTGCACAGTGGGGAAAATTAGTAAGACATTAATGAATCAAGAAGTTTTTTATGTTGGGAAAAACATAAAACGATAACAAGGATTTAATGTCTGGTGAAAATGTTGCTTTCTTTTCATAATGTGTCTAACTGAAAACAAAAGAATGATTCTTATTCTTCCAGCATCCTGAGTTTATTAAAGGAACACAGGGACTGATTTACCAACATAGCTGCTACATTTGCCACTGCAGTTACCTTTAACATCATTTTTTAGTATTAAACATTATTCATATAATGAAGCTGTTTATCAATCAGTTCCCCACAGGACCCCCAACATAACAGTGTATGATTCCTCTATATTTACATCCATGTGTAGTAGTCTGTTCAAAACTAATTGTTGGTTGGTTGCAGGCCCGGACTGGCAATCTGTGGGTTCTGGCAAATGCCCGATGGGCTGCTGTAAGTTGCCATAGAAAGTGACTATTAAGTGGGCTGGTGGGGGCTGTTTGGGCCTCTTTGTAGCAGTAATGGCAGGGCCTATTTTGAATCCCAGTCCAGTCCTGGTTGCAGCTGGCAATGCACTAAATTGCACCTACACTTTGTTAGTAAATGAGCCCAGCAGACCAATGATGACCAACAATTATGACCAATTAGGATAGCAAATGCCAAAGCACCATGTTTTGTTAAATATTAATAATATAGAACTCATCCCATTCTTACTAATAAGGCCAATTTAGAGAGAAAGAAATATATGTAAATGTATATGAGTGGTTAAATAGTTGCTCAGCTTCCATTTCGGCTAAATAGGAATGGGACTTAAAGGGGTGGTTCACCTTCAAGTTAACTTTTAGTATATTGTAGAAGGGTCAATTCTAAGAAACTTATCAATTGGTCTTCATTGTTTATTTTTCATAGTTTTTTAATGATTTGCAATTTTCTTCTGTTTCTTTGCAGCTTTCAAATGGGGGTCACTGTCACCATCTAAAAACAAATGCTCTGTAAGGCTACAAATGTATTGTTATTACCACTTTTTATTACTTATCATTCTATTCAGTCCCTCTCCTATTCATATTCCAGTCTCCTATTCAAATCAATGCAGGGTTCTCTACATTATACTAAAAGTTAACTCAAAGGTGAACAACCCCTTTAATGAAGAAAGTCTTTATTTTTACTACTGCTTTGCCATCTGTTGTATTGATTGTATGTATAAGTTGCAGTTTTTTATTGTGTGGTTAGTTCTGGCTCTTTTGGCCAGAATACTTTTTCTAAGCACGAATTAAGATGTAACATTATAATCAAAGCATTTCCCCTAATATTTGCATTCATATTTGTTCTAATTGCAGTAGGACATGACATCTTTCACAGCGTATACAAGTCTATAAACATGTAATTGCTTAAGCATAGTCATACCATTAATAATGCAATTATAGAAATTAGTAACGAAGGATGTACTGAAGTGTGCAGATTTAATGTTAGCACAAGAAGCATAGATTAACTCTGATGGCTCTTCAGTTGCCAAGATTCAACACAGACAAATATCACAGATGCTGAAACGGGTGAGATCTCACAGGGTGGGTTGCATTATTTATTGAATCAGCGGACTTTGTCATCAACTTCAATAAATGTGATAATCCCACTTTGAAATCTCCCTCTGTTGAGCATCTGTGATATTTTCCTTTTGACGCCAAACCCACACATGCCAGAAACATCCTTTCTGCTACATGCTCCCCAAGCTTCCATTAAAAAAATCTATGTGTGAAACAAACCACTTAAAAAAACTTATCAAGAAGCTATTTACCCAGTAGCAATATAGGCAGATGGGTTCCTAGCATTAAACTTAATTTTTGATGGCTACTAAATGAGCGACAAGCAATCTGCTTACATTGTGTATAGATGTTGGTGTCTATGTTTAAACATTAGTCTCATTTGTTAATAGGATCATTATCAACCTAACTGGCTCCTGTTGGACCTAGTCAGTTTTATTGGTGGAGCCCTTTGACTATGCGTTGTATTAATCATTGTTTCTTATTTCTGTTTAGCTAAGGAATTCCAAATAGCGCTAGCATCAGACAAAATGAAGACAATTTATTTTCTGAGGATTGAAATACATTTGATCAGGGCGGAATTTAAACCTGAAGAAAAATAAATGAGCTTTTAGAATTGGTAGCTTTAGCATTGCCCTTGAAATAAAGATTTCTCTGAAGTATTTACAATGAAAAATGGTTAATCTAAATTTTATTTTGCTGTGGAATTTGCCAGTGGGTATTGGTTTGTCTTGATGAAGGTAAAAAAAATGAAATAGTTCGTCATGCTTGGAAGTTGATTGACCTACAGTAAGTAGCAAGAGCATGTTTATACTTCATAACATAAATTTAGCTGATTAAGTCTGATCAACTTTATGTTAAGGTACTCAATGTATTAGATTATTAGATAGGTACCTATAACTATGGTTGTCAATTTGTTGCATGACTTAACTGGAAGATCTTAACGGAACAAACAATATTGTTGTGTTTTTGTAGCCGAGGATGAGGAGAGTATAACAGTGCTTTATTAGCAGGTTCATGCAGCCATTACATAACAGCAGTAAGACTTACTTTCACTTTCAAGCTGTACAGAAAGTCCTGTGTATGCACAGTGCCACCTGCAGGCCATTTGTTTAAACACCACATATTCCCCCTATAGTAGGAAAGCATTTGGACAAATATATAAACAGTAACAATTAAACTGTATGTATCATGGACAATGACTTTAATATAACAGCACAGGATCAGACTAAATGGCCAAATGTTTCATGTATTTATGATTCTGAGACAAAATGCTACATACCAATAATGTTAGCAAAGGTGACAAGCAGCCTGCTCTGTCAATGTTTGGTGTTTTAGCATCACTTGAATTTATGGCACATGTATACTTTAACGGATTGAAAAAATTATGGATGAACAGCAGGACGACTTGGAACCTAGCAGAATAACTGCACTTTTCACTTTTACATATGGCACGTTTCTGGCTTCACAGCCCCACAAAAATGTAAAACTTAATTTTACTTTCATATCATTATACATTGGTAAAACTCTATGGGTGAAAAGTTACATCACATTATAATATCCTTCATTAGGTTTTTATTGCATTACAAATCTTAATTGCGCATTGCGAAACTTTAACACCTGCTCGAAGGTGGTGTACACTTTTGGAACAAACATTGCAAACGATATTTGTATTAGCGACCATTATTACATTCCCCCATTAAACTTTTACATATAATGCTACTCACCTATCAGAAACATCATCCCAGTATACTTAGTAACTGGGTAGACTGGGATTTTCAATAAATGTTGAGTGTTAGCTCAAGAGTGCAATGGCAATAAATACATATTAGTATATTAAAAAACAAAACCCAATGGTTTGGGTGGTAAAAGGGCAAAGTGTGGTGGAAAATCAGAGTGTTAGTTCAACTGTGCAGTTACATCAGATACATAATCTGCTGCCCATCGGTAAGACCATGTTAGCCTATTCCCAGCCATTGGTATACTGGCAAACTTAACTTCACCTGATTGTTCTTGGTGGTAGAGGGATGTAATTCTGACTAAGGCAGCCTTCAGACTGCAAGATATTAGAATCAAGTAATTTACCTTTATAGAAGCATTTCACATTTCAAAATTCAGCCATCCCAGCAGACATAATAAGTGTATTCAATTTTGTGATCCAAATTGCTTCCCTTTGAAGAAACAATAAACAATAATCAATAATGATCACCTCTCTTTGGTAATTTAACAGTTGCCATCAATTGTCAGCTAAGTTGCATCACACTATATCCCATTGTTGCAGAATGTTTAGTGACAGGTGTATCTAATTGTATTGCTCTTTCAGTTCTATTATATCTCCTTGATTGTGTTCCTTAATTCACTCTTTAGTAGTTTCCCTACATAAACCTGTACTATACCAGATGGACAATTTAACAAATATACCACATTATTAATTTATTTTTATAATAGGGAATTGGGTAAAGGGAAGTTAAACAAAGAAAGTTTTTTAACCTTGTTTTGCCCTATTCCCTATTATTAAAATCAATAAATCAGCCTCTGTTTATATGTAATTTAAAATAACCTTTGACCCATGTTTGTCAAACTTAGGTATGGTAAAATATAGGCCTTAATAGCTGAAGGAAACAATATTCTAGCTTCTTCCTGGTATATGTTTTTATAACCCTTATTACCCACCTACCTACTATTAGTTCCATGTGTTACTGGCAGCATTACAGAGAAAGATAACATGAAATGAGATTATGTTACACGTCTCCTATATCATTCATACATATGTACAATCATAGCTGCAATAGTTCTGGATCTTCAGTGTAAAACAGAATATTAGAAAGGCATTTAGTCATGCAGCAGTAGAGTGCATAATAAAATAAGTATTGCAGCAGTTAAGAAATCAATAGGCATTTATGATGCATGATTAGAAAATCAAATAAATCTTTACAATGAAGAGGCTAGAAGAATTTTAAAAACCTCTCACCATACATTTGCCCTTAGCTTTCCAATAGATTTCTAATAAACCTCTTGTATAACCCCCCCAAAAACAGTTGAAATATCACCACTGGTTCTTCTAGATCAGGGATCCCCAACATTGTGAACCCGTGAGCAACATTCAGAAGTAAAAGGAGTTGGGGAGCAACACATGCCTGAAAAATGTTCTTGGGGTACCAAATAAGTGCTGTGATTGACCATTTAGTATCCCCTATGTGGATTGTCAACCTGCATTGAGGCTCTGTTTGGCAGTACATCTAATTTTATGCAACCAACACTTGCCTCCAAGCCTGAAATTCAAAAATAAGCACCTGCTTTGAGGCCATTGGGAGCAACATCCAAGGGGTTGGAGAGCAACATGTTGCTCACGAGCTACTGGTTGGGGATCACTGTTCTAGATGCTACTATCTTCACCCATTTTTATCTTGAGAAACCGTGGCTTTGCTTCAAGTGACCATATAAAGTGAATATGCTTTGCTAAAGAAGCAAAATCACTTCTGAAACTAGTGATTAAGTTGTTTGTCATGATGCTGAATAATTAATGTGACACAACTGACTGTGAAATGTGCATGTATAGATGGTTGCTGTGGTGTAAGCTTTTATTGGAACCTGGAAGGAAATAATTAAAAATACATTTCCAAATATTTTCTAAAATAAATTTTATCATTCTGACATACAGAGCTGAATATTTAGATGTCACACTACACACATTACCAGTGGGATCCATATTAATATTCCGAGTTATATAATATATGGGTAATTGTGGTCTGGCCTCATTTAATATAGATTCCCCATTGTACAGGAAAGTAAGATCCTCACTCAGGATGTGCACTATTTGTCAGAATGCAAAATGCTCCTGTTTGCAGGTAAGACAATCTTTACTCCTTTAGTATAAGTACAGATGAAATTTGAATTGTGGGGTACTTCGACTATCGAATAGCCCAACATTCGATTCGAACTGAAAAATTTCTAAAATTTGAATTTCGAATTGGACATTTCGTCAGGTTAAAGCTGGTTAGGGTAAAGATCATTTTCCAGGAATTGTGGGAAATGTGGAACCACTGGGATAAAGAAGCACCACCAGACTTAAAGAGATGGTTCTCATTTAAAGGAGAAACAAACCTGTAATTAAAAAAACCCTACCTCCCTGAAGCCTAGCTGCCCCCCCCCCCCAGGCAAGTGCCCCTAACTCTTTACTTACCCCTCCCTGCAGATTCTGTCCAGCAGAGTTCATGGCAACGTCTTCTTCGCTTCGATAATCATCGGAATGAGACCGGCATATTGGTGCATGTGCAGTTGGAGCAATTTCCCAGCTCGTGACAACTGCGGATGCACTGAAACTCACTGAAACAGCTCCAGTCTCATTCCAAAGTTTACTGAAATGGCTAAAGACAGAGCCTGTGAAATCTGCTGTACAGAATTTGCATGGAGGGTTAAGTAAAGAGTTAGGGGTAATTGCCGGGGAGGGGCAGCTAGTCTGGAGGGGATGGGGGTCAATGCAGGGTAGTGGGGATAAGGGTTTTTTTATTACAGGTTTGTTTCTCCTTTAATCTAACTTTTCATATATTGTAGAATGGATCATTTAAGCAGCTTATGAATTGGTCTTCATTAATTATTATTTATAGTTTTAAATTAATTTTCTAGAAGGAAACTCTGGCAAAAGAAGTAACGTTCTGTATAATTCGCACTTTAGTTTATTTGACAGTCTCTTTTGCTAGCAAATTGTCATCTTCGCCTGTTAGTTTCCCTGCTGATGCGATTTCTGGCAAATTTTCACTAGTGACGGCAACTTCGCCTTTAGTAAATCTGCACCAATGCTGGTGCCCCATCAGCAGTTTGTATGAGTTATGAACTGGTGAACACTGTGGGCACTTTGAGTCTGGCTCTGAGGGGTGAACAGTACAGGACTTTAGGAGTGTGAACAATAGAGTTGTTAGATGTGTGAACAATGCAGGGGGATTACATGTGTGAACAATGCAGACATCTGAATTTGATGCATAAACAATGCTGGGGCCAGTAAATCTCAAATGTTTACACAAGGTAAGGAATCACAGCAGGCAGATTTTCATGTGGATGGCCACAATTTATATTTAAGTAACAATGTATTTTGTGTGTGTAATGTAAGTGATTTCTTATTTGTACTGGGTTGCTTCCTGATCTATAATTTCCTGTTTCCGGTTCCTGTGATAGTGTGTGAGATCTCTTTCTCCAAAGCTGCATGTTTCTGCATTAAACTGATTATCAGTTCTTCTAAATTAAAGTTATAAGAAGCAAAGGATTGTGTGGAACTACCTAACTCAGAATCTGATACAAGGAACTCTGGTAGGTCATCTTAGCCTGAATATTAGAGTGTTGTACTGAATAGTTGCAACATAATGTAGGGACCCATAGGGTTAAGTACCTCTATGATCTGAAAAGCTCCTCATGGTTGGAATCCCCTGCTGTGGCCAGCTTAATGGTGGACCTAAATTGGATCTGGGAGGGAGAGTGAGTCCTTTGTCCTAAGTGCAGTGTGTAAGATGCATAAAAAGCTGAGCTGCCATGTGCTCAGGGTCAGTATACTTTCCCATCCAAGACTTTCCTAGTCTTTTCAGCTGGGGTCCTTGCAGCAAAAGGCCCCCATGTGGGATACCACATGGGTGGAGATGACCTTGGTTAGTTTGGGGATAACGGGACCGATAATCATTTGGAGCAACAGAGAGAGTAAAGGAGTTGCCTGGTAATAGATTCCGGTGAAAAAGGGTGAGATGTGCTCACACTTCGGATGATTGTTGGAGCCAACTAGAAAATCCTGTGATACTCTGTAGATGCCTGTACCATTTCTGTATGACCCCTTAGTAAATTTGGACTGAGGAAAGGGTATTTAAAGGTCCCACCATGTGTCCCCTGTGTGAGGACAGGTGTTGACCTTGTGCCTGTTATGTGGGAGCTCCTTTAATTTGCCTTTTACTTTCTAGTTGTATAAGGTTTCATCTCTTTTACTGCAACATTTTAACATACACAGTAACATAGTAAGTTAGACTGAAAAAAGACACACATGCATCAAGTTCAACCTTTTTTTCTGCCTAACTACTAGTTGATCCAGAGGAAGGCAAAAAAAAAAAACCCATCCGAAGCCTCTCCAATTTGCCTCTTACTTACCTCATCATAAAAAGCAATCAAATTTGTCTGGCATGACCTATCCTTCATAAAGCCATGCTGATTGCTGCTCATTATACCATTCATTAGGACTAAATTTTGAATGTGTGGTTGATTATTGTTTCCTAGGCTTGTCTTTTACTTTCTATTTGTATAAGGTTTTTTCTGATTTACTGCAACAATGTGGTTGATTATTGTTTCCCAGTCGGACCATTTCCAGGACCCACTAGGTGGAGACACCACCATTGAGAGAAGTTCCCAGTATCCTTTCATTTAACAAAGGGGATTCAGGACATATGCATGGTACGATATTCATGATATACATCCTATGATGCATGTGGCGTCAAAATTGGGTTATTATGGCTTAATAGAACTGTGTAGTACTTTGCATATTTTATTACCTAATGCTGCTATGCATGCATGTCCAGTGATGTAAATAAATGGCTAAAATAACCAGGACTGGCCATTATTGGCAAAAACAAGTAGAATAATACATGTGAAATGAAACAAGCACAATTGCATAACCTAAACTAAAGAACACCATCTGACATTACTGTCTCCTTATTGTATTGGTTGGTAGTAAAACAAGGTTCTGTAAAAATTGAGCAAAAATTACTCCAAGAAGAAACAGATTGAATATGGAAGCTCAATTCCTTATCCCACTAAGGCCTTGTAGAATTTTATTGTTTAGGTTTCCTATAATTAGTACAGGTATGTGGCGAAAATTTGTAATCGAGTTTTTTGTGATTTTTATACTTTAAAAATCTTAAATTAGAGCTTTTGAGAAATATTTAAAAAACACATTTTTTTTCGAGAAAAAAATAAGATTTTTAAAAAAAAATAGTTATCCCAGTTTTAGTAAATCATCCCCTAAGACTTGGGCTTGAACTGAGTATTTGGACTTTCAGATTAGTATACCTTGTGTGCGATATTTGGTGCTCTGCTACATGTCACACAATTTAGGGCAGCTTTTGTTGTGTGTATAAATCTCTGGGAAACTCTATATTAGGTTATCACTATACATTCATACTGTTGTCCCAAAATATGAAAACGTGAGTGACACACAGAACATCACAAAATTGTGGCACAAGGTACAAGATGTAGAAGGGCAATAATTATGTATGACATGCATGTGGCAATTTGATAGGATTCTTTGAAAGGTAACTTATCAGGAAATAGGGCCAGATTCAAATCAATGAGAAAACAGTATTTTTTGGTTTATCATGTTTATCTCACTTGAGGGTGAGATTCAATTTGAGGAGGAAAAAAAATTTCTCCTTATTCAATTCCAGTTTTTCTCATAGACTTCAATATATTCATGTGATAAACTGTGAGATATGTTTGTCTTACTGAATTGCCTCTGGTTCCATGGGACAATCTGAAATTGCATTAGAATAAGTATTTTTCATCTACTGTAATTGAATGTTCAGAACATATAGCTTTCCTTTAACAGTTAATGATGTTAAACAGTGTTGTTCTGAAGCATATTAGCAACATACTGAACCCTAATAATAAAAAGTCTTGCTTTACTTTAAATACAATAATTTGCTTCTCTAATTTATCGAATATCATTATTAAATTCATTGTAAATGTAGTAGCATCGTCATACCATTTTACTTGTCCTTTGCCTATAAAATGAAGCCAGGATAATATGTTAGAAATATGTCATTTCCTGAATTGCATTGTGCTGCACAGTTTAAGACTAATAACGAATCGCCTGGCTTCTTAATTGAAATAAAATGACAGCAGCTTCAATGCACTGTATTTAAACGTGTATGTAAAGTGGAGTGAAGCCTTGGGATTATATGGTAATGATTGGTTATTTATACGAACAGACCTGAATTACTGTACATTGTCATTTCTTAATTGCTGTATTTTATCACACCAATTTGTTACTTTGGTCAGATTGCCTTAACACAGTTTCTCAGGACATTCCTCTTGGGTGCAAGTGTTGCATATTATACTTTCTGCACTATTACGCGTGGCTTCATTATGACTCTTCCCATCAGCCTCAAGGGTTTATTGGATTGATTTGAATGGGCTTAAATCTCCCACTCACAGTAAAGTTCCATTAAAACAGATCAAGTAAACTGAAGAACAAATTGCTTTATTGCTCTATGTGCACTTAATTACTCGGACATACACCTATTAAGTGAAACTGATTTCCCTGTGTTGCTCAATGGCGACGATAAAGGAAAGCAAAATGATCTCAGCATCAAAATGTGAAGACATGGATGACTAGTGAGAGAAATTTTTCTTACTGCTATTAAATCTTCTATGTATATAATCTAATAAAAAGTATGAGACCTGCTCCAGATTTTAATCTAAAGGTAAGAGATCTGTTATCCAAAAATTTCTGAATTATGGGAAGGCCATCTCCCATAGATTCTATTAAACATAGTTACATAAAACGTTAGGTTGGAAAAAGGAACATATCCATCAAGTTCAACCTTTTATGGTTATATATATATATAACCTTTCTTCTAATCGGAATGGGTGCCCACGTGTCATTTGGTGTAATAAGTTCAGTATATTAAATATGGAATTTTAGCCATATTCATTTGTAGGCTTTGGTTCTACTTTAAATCCCCCATTCCATTACTGTGCTAACAGACTCCAGAAAGAGATTTTTTCCTAATTATATATGAGTTGCATATATTGAATGCAACTCAAATGCTTAATGATAGCTAAGATCAGATTGTGCATGGATATATTACTGTGTTACTGTACATCGAACATCATTTTCATATGCTGTACAAGGTTTTAGTAACCGGTAAATAGAATGTTTTCCTTTTTTTTATATCTGCATTAAAACATTTTTTAAAGAAAGGTTTAAGATGGACTATTGATTACTGTAATATAGCATCTTGATCCTTCCCTTGAAAATCCATTTATCTATGTTTTCTGCTTGCAACTTGTAATTCTTGGAAAGTGCCAAATTCACACCCTGATGTTAAATCCCACAGCACATAACAGTTTCACTGATCTTCTAGTTTGTGTACAGTCCAAATCGATTTAAAAAAATATATATATCATGATGAGCAGTTTGCTGAAATGTACAGGTCTGGCTGGAAAGAGCAGGAGGTAAACTCCCCCTGTTGAGATTCAGTTGTGATGATTCAATCATCTTTAGTACAGTATTATTGAATGTGAGATTTTAAAATCTTGTTAATAGTGGATGATTAGTAATTTAACAATTTAATTTAATTTAAGAACATACAGACTTTTATGGTGCATTTTACTGAGTATGTTAAAAAACTACACTCCCTTCTTTGTTTTAGATCATTCCTTCTCCCCTAAAAAATCCTACTACAGGTATGGCATCACTTATCTGGAAACCTGTTATCTGGAAAGCTCCAAATTTCCTTTTTCTCTGTAATAATAACATAGTAGTGTGTGCTTGATTCCAACTAAGATATAATTAATCCTTATTAGAAGCAAAACCAGCCTATTGAGTTTATATAATGTTTACATGATTTTCTATTGGAATGAAAGTATGAAGATCCAAAATACAGAACGTTCTCTTATCCGGAAAGCAACAGGCCCCGAGCATTCTGGATAAGATGTTCCATACCTGTAACCTGCTGAAAAAAGCATTGTGTTACTGCCACCTTTTGTGATTGTCAGAATGTTGTTTTTTTGAGGAGTGGACAGTGTTATTTTTTTGGTCTTTAAATTATTTTAAAATAAATAGCATTTTTATTTTGTAATGCTGTACCCAGAATAAAATGTACATTCTACATGGATAAGCAGTTCTCTCTGTGATACTGTGGTTAGGCATGAGAGGAAGCTGGTGTCTATGAGAGTCTGTTGGAGTGTAAGATTGGGTCTCACACAGTTTTTGTCCAACTTTTTAAGCACTTTCTTTATTTCATTCTCCTATTTAAGTGGATTGTACTACATTGGTATCTCATCATAATCCTAACTAAAATTACAGTATCAATTGAAGATGGGCTGTAATACAGAAATTTGAGCAGCTGGTAAAAGGTGAGAGTCAAACCCTATCCACCCCTATATTTTGACACAACATACCTGTAGAGTAGGGGGATATGTCTATGCTGAAACCTAATTCCTGTCCTTTAAGTTGCCTGCATTGACCAATTAGCTCTGGCCGGTGGGCTGTGCATTTTTCCCATCCCTAATGAAGATCTGAATCACCCAGTGGCATAACTACTTGTACATGGGCCGTGGTACAGGATGGGCATCCAGGCCTCCCTGTCGGGCCATCCCCCTATGAATCGCAAGTGCTAATGGCCCAACTGCCTGCGATACCCATTTTGAAGCTCCGGTGGACCCCAAGGGGGTGCGGACTCTGGTGTGATCACACACCCCTCACCGCTGTTGGTTACACCACTGGAAACACCTAAAACTACTACTATACAGAAGTTGATTGTGGTAGTCTTCCTCCCCAGCCCCTTTTACTGTTAACGTTGTCATCTATTTCAAATAAGAAAACATAGGGGGGTAAGGTTGAGGAGGGACTGTAAACGCCTCTAAAGTTAGAGTTCACCATTTGATAAATATGCATAGACATTAAGGGGCAGATTTACTAAATCGAATGATTCAAATGAAAATATATTCGAGTATTCGACTTTTCGACAGTCGAAGCACTTCCCCTTTAAATTTCTATTCAAAGTTTGATCAAATAAAAAAATTCGATCAAATTTTTATTCCCTAACTATTCCCATGGTCGAATTTGATGGTTTTTTACCCCTTGAATTCGACCCTTAGTAAATCTTCCCCTAAAAGTCAGTGGGTGAGTTTTTATGTGGTGAGCTCTAATTTCACACTTTGATAAATCTGTGGCCTAGTCCAGAAATGAATTTGTTTGACTACAATTTATCTCACTCTTTAGTTAACTTAACTCATTTCTCATATTGAGAAATCCAGTGTAATTTCAGGCTACCCGTCACTTGTATTTTAGATGCTTTCAATGCTTCAATAAACGGCAGCTGGCTTCAGGTTGTTTGTTTATGTATAATAATTAATTCTACTGAGTTTATTGATGTTTTAACCACTATATATATCCACAATATCACAAACATTCTTTGAAATGTAATATAAATGTACAGTATTTCTATGCCTGGGAAAAATCTAGCACAAAATTTGTTTACTATAAATTGCAGAATCCCCATAGGGAGATGCTTTGTTGGTAACTGTGTAAATTAACAGCTTACAGGGAAAAGACTGCGAAAGCAGGATTTGTTATAATTTGTATTGCTCCTGTATGTAGCGAAATTTCATATATAAAAAATGTGTGTATATACTGTATATATATATATACATGTTGGATGCACAGTATCCTTGAGAAAGATCCCCGGGAGGGATCGAACCGTTGGATGTAAATTCAACAATAAACACCATTTGAGCACCATAAGCAAGGAGTGTGTGGATCCTTTATTTCTATACACATCTCTTTGTTGATCCAGCACCTCTGACTCAGCAAAGGACAGATATGCGGGCACTTTGGATAATAAATATATATATATCAAAAACAGGGGGGTTGTGGGAGCACTCTAAAGGCTTTAAAGTATATATAAGTATAATAAATGCTAATGCATATACACCCAAAATAGGGGTTATTTTGTTACAAAGTTATGATCATAAAATTGAGAAGCCACCATACCACGTCAAGGTAAACCCCGAATGGCGGTCCCTAACTTGTTTTATTTATTACGTGCATTCTAGCATTACCTGTAATCAATGTCCGTTGAACATATATATATATATCCACCAAACAGGTTGGCACACAGTCAAATCATTCACTCGAATACTCGGGTGCTGCTCCAAGGAAAATTTGTAGAAATGTTGGATGAAAGAGCGCACTCCTGGGATTTTTGCAAAATGTCAAATTTATTCCATGTCAGAATCAAAGTTTCGGCTCATCCAAATTACAGTGAAAAGATTAATATTTATTCATACTTGTGCAACCAACATTTCGACCCACATCTGGGCCTTTATCCTTGATTATTTGTAGTATTTGTTTGGTAGTGTGGTATTTTTTTTTAATAAAGTGAGAAAAAGTTGAGTTTAATTAAATAGGCCCCTAAGAGTTGTTTGGTGGTACTAGGATATTTGCTGAAAACTTAATTCAGCTCTGAAATCTTACTTTGTCTTGTCACTTCTTGTGGCTAAAATAAAATGTTAAATATCTTTGCATTTGCTAGTGTGTGCTACTCTCATTATTTTGGATTGTCCAACTTTGTGACAACCTCCAGATAATCATTTTAAATCATGGATTGACATTTGTCAAAATCAATACTGCAGACATTATTCAGGACATATTGGGGGGTAACCAGTCTGATATTTATGCATACATCAGCATGCCATCCATCTGTTTGGCCTAATTACACATTACCCAGATGAAAAACCTGATAACTGTCCTGTTTGTATGTGCAGGGGAAGATTCACCTAACTTCCACCTATTGATTCATACCATGCATAGGAATGACTAGAAAGTGGGTGAGTTTTTATGTGATGAATCTAATGTCACATAGTTAGAAAATATCCAAAACCCCTCCTGTTATGAGAGAGCCTTGTTCAAAATAAAATTAATTGAACGTAAAAGTCTGGGTAAATCATTTTGGTATCTGCCAACAAACCAAAGACATTTGCAGACCACCAGAACTTCTTCTTGAAAGGAAACATTAATGTTGTAAGGGCTTACTGTTTCCCTGGTGGTCTAGCGGCTGCCTCTCGAGCATGCGGGAGTGCCCACTCTGCCTATGGCGAGGACGCTCACCGCGTGCATCTGTATTCATCCAGCACCGGTCTCTCTATGGCGCATTTCCAGGTTTATTTGCCAGCGTGATGACGTCACGCGTTATGGCGCGAAATTCAAACAGTACTTAAGGGGATCTTTTTGTACAGAGCATTGCCCATTGTTAGGTTCTATTAGTTAGTTCCTGGGTGTGATTACTGCTTGTTTCCTGCCTGTTATACTGGTTTTTGACCCTTGCTTGCCTGACTATTCTCTGATTTCTCCAATCCTGACCTTTTGCCTGTCCCCTGACTATTCTTCATTCTCTAATCCTGATTCTGGCCTGTCTGACTATTCTACTCTGCTTGTGCTGGTCTGGCCCGCCTGTCCCACTTGGCGGTATTCTTCAACCTAGTACCATTGGTGAGATGATTGTGCCCCTGTGCTAGCCAGAACTCTTAGCTTTGCACCTCTCGATAAGTCCAGGTGGCATCTGAGTAAGCTGAGGGCTCCTCCCAAGGCCAAAGGTGGTCACTTAACTGGTGAAGCCGAGCTGAGACCAAGGTGCTTAGCAACTGTTCTGGTATTGGGTGCCGTTCGTGACACATGTACAGGTTAGAGACAATGCTTTGTTAATCAAAACAAATCACTTATATTATATGTGATTCTGACATTAGTTATTGATAAACAAGCTGATTCTGCAACTCCATTCTGGGATTTACCACTGAAAATAAATAAGTTAAAGGCACGCTTTGTGAAGCATTTTTCAAATCTTGGTGAAGCAGACATAACACAATGATAAATGCTGACCTTTAAATGTTACAATTCCAGTCTCATGCTATCATACATACAGAAAATAGTCTTTGCTTGTGTACATGTTATGATTACTAGATAGCACGCTCAAACCAGACACTCATATATCAAATTATTTTGCTTTTTATGTTTCCAAAATTGTCACGTATGGTAAACCCAAACCCCAGAGGAGTGACTGGTTTGTTACCTAGGCATGATCTTCTGCCTATAACAGCCACCTTTGTCTTTGGACCAGGAGCTACTAAGGTGCCACCAGAACTCACCACACAAGACTCCAAATCCAGGGGCACGCAAGGGTGCCAAAAGTATCATCTTGGGAAGGAGCTTTATGTAGTCAGACAGGCTGGGTCAGAACCAGATAACAGGAGCAGAATCATGAGGAAAATTTAAGGTCAGGAACAAGCTGGGGTCAGAAACAAGAAGACACACACAGGGGACAGGAGCAGGAGTAAAAGTTACTGCATTCACAAGGCTCAGAGAACCTAGGATCAAGCACGCTTGACCTATAATGGGCAAGAAATCACTGTAGAGTAGGGGGTTATCTAGTCAGGATAATGGCTAACTCAGAACACCTGTGAGCAAATTAGCAACAGGTGAAACAGGCTTGCCTACTTGGAAATACAGGATAGCAATGGCAGTGAACCAGGACCTTAGCAGCCTGCTACTCTGCTCATATAGAATAGATGTAATTCATTGTCCTGATAATACCAGATCACTGGTTCAATCCCAGGCAGGATGTTACAGGAATGCTGCAATTCCGTAGGAGGAGTCTTAGAATGGAATTACATATTTTAAGACTAAGTAAAGTTTTGTACTAGACTAGTAAGGAGTTCCTTGCAAGAAGTGGAGTTAGGGTTCATTCCTTGATAAGGACTGCCTTTTTCTGTATATGGTGGTCAACTCCCCAAGCTGAGGGTTCAAGGCGGTGGACCTGGACCTCCCTCCATAACTGGTGAGTTCTTCAAAAACATGAGATTTTTCTACTTTCATATTGACTACTATCAACTAAAGTGTGTAAATTAATTCCTTGATACTTTATCCTTCAACCTGCAACTAAGCCAGTTTTTGTATTATTCTTGCACATTGTACTGTATCTGTGAGATAGCGCTCAACCATAAACATATTGTAATATGTAAATTTTGTTGTATTCTCAATCATAACAAGGGCCATTGTAAACTAGTAGAAAAATGAGTTCTGATGAAATGGTTGGTATAGATTACGATACTCTTTGGTATTATTGGAAACTATCACAGAAATGAAAATTTACTATAAGCTTCGTCTCATGGAAATAATCTTTCTAAATATAATCAATTCAAAATGTAACCTGTTTCTAATATTTTCAACTTACAGGTCTATATTAAAACAAAACATGGTTTTTTCAAACAAAACATAACAGATGTACTGTACATCAGTAGAATTTGATTTGTTGGTCAAAAAGCAGTTACAGTACATTTGTTTATACTGTACAACATAGTTGTAATTTTACATCAATAGGTTAACAAACATTGTCATGAGATATATTTTTTACACGATTTATTTGGCATATTTTGTTTTACACCGCATAATAAATATTTTATTTTATTTCAATATTATATTTAACATTGTGTGTTTATTTTATTGTAGTGTATTTGGCATGTATGTTGACTTTTTTCATGTGTGTAATATCGATGTAATTATTCTTTCTTGTACGTTATATAATTAATACAATGATTATTTCTTTTTTTATATTTCCTACTTTCCCTTCAATAGGTATCCCGGTACTTAAACGACCAGTAACATCAATAAATGTTTTAAAAAATTTGTTAGTACACATTGAAAAATAAACACCAACACAAATGAAACTTTAAAATCACAAAGCCTTTATTAAGAAATAACTTACCAAAACTCCACTTCTATATTTTTTTACTGGTCCTTTAAGTGCACATAGATGGGGGGGGGGTTTGTAAGCCCTGTTTTTATATGTAGGAGTTTACTTTTGCACTTTCATTTAGTTACTTTTAATTCTGTTTGTATAAATACAATAAAACTGGCATGACTGCTGTCTACTATGCTCCCAAAGATGTGCATTTATACATGGCCTGTACAGAAGACTTCTATCTACTCCATACTGCATAGTATAAGGAATGATGTTTGCACCATATTGATTATCTGTACTTTCATGAAGAGCTTTGAGTAATAGGGTAGTAAATAAATAAACCTTTATTTTATTGAGTCGCTGCATGATACAAGTTCACCAACCCATTGAAGTCACTGATAAGACCTCTTATTACAGAAACAGAAATAGACAGCTTTCAGTTTCATTGAAGACTGTTTTACAATGTCTCTCCACATTGCATAGCCCATGTGTTAAACTGGGATGATATATAATGTCTGCCCCACAATATTATACAATATGTTTCTGGTCTTGAGACATCAGCATGAGAGGAGATTCTGATAAATGTGGTAAGTGGAAACAAAAACTTTATTGAAGGCAAAACAGGAAATAAAGCATTATTAATAAATTTTTATTGAAAGAGACTAAACTGTAGAGCACACCTATTTCACACAAATCAACCCATGGATGTTACCAAGAGGACCAAAGGGGAAAAAACAACAAATCTTTATTTTTCTATAGGTTTTTAAAGGTTTCATTTGATATGCACCACAAGCTATAAGAATGAAAAAAAAGTAGCTGATGACATTTGTGGTGCAGGATTTTCACGAACATCATAAAACAATGTAATCACTATCATAAATCAGGCACACATGTCAAGACACTAAATCAATATACTATGCCCATTTTTGTGGACAGAGAGAGATGAGGGCAACACAAAAGAGCAGAAACGAAAAGAGTAACAAGGCGTTTGCTATTCCCAAGCAATATTTGCAAAGATACAGATCAGTCCACCATAATAAATCAGCTGTCAGAGGCATTTTGAAAAATGTTGCCATCTTTGTCACTGTTATAATGATAATTCTGATAGCCTTGTAGACCTAGATTTTGGTAGGACTAAACCCTACATGTTGAAGAATAAATTAAATGGTCTAACAGGAAATAGAAGCTCTATAGCAACATTTACTAACACATTTGCAAACAACTTTTGAAGTTATTTTATGGAACACTTTATAAAGGAGTGTGTGTACAAAGTTTTGTTGTGGGCCAGCTATCTGTTGTGGAAAATACTAGTAAGAAAATATCCTATTTCTGAACAAGTACTCACTTTGGATATAATCCACAGTCTTTTTGGAAGGGGAAAAGACAAAAGGGCAAATTCACTCGAGTGAAATTGCGCTAGCGACAGCTTCCCCCGGGCGAATTTTCACTAGCCATTGCGAATTCACTAAAATGCGAATTTGGGCTCAGGGCGGTGAATGTTAGTGAAGTTGCGCTACCATTACTTCACCAGGCAAATCGCATTTACACTAGCGATGCCTAATTTGCATACGGCGCAAAGTTAAACGTATAATAGAAGTATATGTTACAGCCACTACATTACACTATAATAAAGTTGTCCTGTTGCCCTAAACATGTGTCCACTGTATAGTTGAGTTGCCATATGTTAGGAAATGTAGTGGTGGGAAGGAGGATAACCCCCAAAAAAATTTCGTTATTTTTCAGACTATCACCCTACAAAAGGTAAAAGACGCCAATGTTTTTTGAGACTTATAAAAAAAATTAAAAATTGTTTTTTTCAAACTCCTATCTATGTATTGAACTTCTCCATGTCTGACCTGGCAAAGTAAAGTCTAGCGCAAGAGGTAACGTTCAGTAAAATGTTCATAGTAGTGAATTAGAGTAGTTACGTCCCTTCGTCAGTGCGCAACTTTGCCTGGCGTAAGGGTGCAAAGTTGCGCTAGTCTATCAACTTTGCTAGCGAATTTTCGCCAGAGTCTAATTTAGTAAATTCGCAAAGTTCACGAATTGACGTCACGCTGGTGAATTAGCGCTAGTGTTAGACGCTTTACGCTATATTGAATTTTCCCCAAAGTGCCAATTGGGCTTTTTTGTGTCCTGGTTTCTAAAGTGAGTGTTCCCCTTCAATTTAAGGCAGAGGTTGCTGCTCATAGTCAGAGTTTTTTTTATACTCTTGGAGATTTTACTGGTAATGGTATATGTCCAGAGTTAAAGGAGAACTAAAGCTTCACTAATTTATCAAAGGTTGAATTTCAAATTTGTGATTTTTATTCGAATGTACTTAAAACTAAAATGGATGGTTATTTTTGAAAAAATGTGCACGTCTAATATTCCATCGACTAGTCCCAGCCTGAAAATTCGAATCAATTTAGATTGATTCACATTTTCCTCCGTCAGGAAGGCAATTAACATCATTAACAACCATTAGGTGGCAAATATTCAAAATAGAACTGTTTCCCTGGTCAAGGTGTGATAAATCTCACATTCAAATTTACTTTCCAGTTGGTGCTTTTGAATTCTAATTTGTGAGTTTTGACACACAAAATTTAGAAAATTCGAATTAGAATTTACCATTCAACCCCCAACAAATCTGCCCCTATGTTTTGGGCTTCTGTACCAGTCCAGGGCCACCACAGCCCTTTACCAGGGAAGATCTGTGTCTCCAAAGATGCCCCAGTAGCTCCCCATTTTCTGTTGTGCTGGTTCACTGATTCACATGCTCTGTGCTGCTGTCACTTACTGAGTTTAGGGACCAACTGACAATATATATGATATTAGTTTCACAGCATAAGGTTGATTAGACATGGCAACTCTGAAACCTTCACAATTAGCATCAGAATTTAATAATCAGCCCTGTCACATCAGCTAACAGGCAAACCTCACATTCTGCTTGAGGATTTGCGACAACCCCTAAGCTTAGCTTCTCGACTAGTGATGGGTGAATCTCCCCAGTTTCGCTTCGCCGAAAAATTAGCGAATTTCCAGAGAAAATTCGCGAAACGAGTTGCGGCACGATTTTGACGCGCGTCGCTGCGTTTTCGTCACGTCGCGTCAAAAATTACGCGCAACTTGTTTTTTTTGGAGAATTTTCGCCAGGTGAAATTTCGCAGGCGTTTTGCGAATTTATTCGCCAGTGGCAAATCCCGGGAATTCGCCCCTGGCGAATAAATTCGCCCATCACTATTCTCGACAGCTGTGCAGAGACCATTGAGCATGAGAGTGTCGCAGACACTTCTAACAAAATCCAAAATGGGAAACGTCAGTGACAGACTGAACATCTTAATCATTACTACTATAGGGATGCTGAACTTTTAGGTTCATTCAGTAAGTTCAGTATATAAAGCATGGCATTGCTTGCCTTATTAATATTTAGGGGCAAATTTACTATTATTCCTCAAAATTAGGTCGATCAAATTAGAAATTCGATAAGCATTCTACCATCGAATGCTTATAGAATTGTTTTAGGCTATCATTTTGCTCGATATTCAATTTCTCGATGAATTCATACGATCGGATACCCGATGGTATTCGATTAGGACTTAGTCTCAGAAGCCTATGGGGGCCTATTCGATCATTGAAGACGCCAAATTTGAATATCCGATTTCACGAAAAATTTGTACAATCGTTATTCGATTGAACTTAGATAATTTCACGTGAATTTCGTAAATCGGCCTCTTAGTGTTTAATTTGGGGTTATAGGGTCCCTGCAAATTAGACAGCTAAGAATAGCATAGGGGGAGGGATACATCAAAGGCTTGTGATTCTAAAATCTACAATTAGTACAGATATTGGATTATATAGTTTATATATGTGAGTTTATAGATAAGTCAGTATAAGTATGTGCATGTATGTGCACTGGAATTCATTTTGAGGGTTGAACTTTGGTCTTTTTCCAACCCAGTTTAACTATGTAATTACATACTGTAACTATGTAAATTATTAATATGGAATAGCTTGCACTTCATTCTGGTTTTTGTGGTGGAAGCCAATTTTACTTTTGGAAAGTGTTGGCTAAATACAACCAACTAATAAAGATCTATGGGCAGTTAATATTGAACTGTTTTTAAATTGCTCCTTTGCTTAATATTGCTCAAGTGCATGCACTGACATTAGGGAACCCTGAAATAATTGGACATGGTGCTAGTTCTGGAGTTCCACTAGCAAGGTTGCCTCAGACCAAGCAAATTGCTTGCTAAGGGCATCAATATTGGCACATGCATTGTTGCACAGGAATAAATGCCATTCCCATTATACTGTATTCAAGTGGCAATTTGCATCTAAAAAGTGCACTTTGCACTATATGCTTTGTTCGTAAAAGAGTGGTAAATCCTTTTTCTACATCAGTTTTCAAGTGATTATTCCATTCAAATGATTATTCCATGGTTGGTTTTGATACCACACACACACACCAGTTGGACCTCCTATGTTTTAAACATTCTCTAAATGGTGTAGAAAAGACAAACATAGAATACACAATTGTTTAAGCTCTTCCTTTTATGGAGGGCATATGCCCACTATACTTCAGCAATAACTGGCGCTCCACTGGGAATTGAGTATAAAGAACAATGTTTGGTAATACTGTTTGCAGAAAAAAGTGTAAACTGTATTCATTCAAGATATTTGTTGTATTATTTTTAAATCAAGGCCATCTTTTTCACAGTGGTAAACGTGAAATGTTTGTAAAGGCCAGGCTTAGCATAAAATCCATTGGTTGCTATGGATACCACTTACCACACAGGACTGTGTTCTGCATTAAACTGTGAGTTTCTGTAGACTTAGATTTGGCAACAGCATTAAAAATAAGAAGAAAATGAAGGGGGGGGGAAGAATTATAGAAAAACATTATACTTTCAATTTGTTTGCTTGTGTTTCATTATTTAAATATTTTGTGCACTTTCCTTTGAAATCGGCATTGAGACCTTCAGGAAGTAAGTTGGCTCAATTAGGGAATTTTCAGAATTAAAAATGTTCTAATGATGCCGTGTTTAGGAAATAAATCTTTCTTTAAATGGGTACATGGCGTGTCAGGGTTTTAAAAGCCTTAGTCGATCATTTTGATGCATTGCTATGTCAGGCCATTTCTCACCTGGATTGCCTGGAAACCATTCTCATTAAAAAAAGAGCAATCTTCAGGGGGAAAAAAGAAGTTTTTATACCACCAGTCAGATGTTTTATCCTTTGTGGTTCACATCTAATTCAACCAGTGTTGGTTATTATGCTGGTAAGACTGCAGAACAACAGCACTTCTTTTTCTCAGATTCCTAGACCACACAACTTCCTTAATCAGTTGTATGAATTAAAAATTCCTTTTGTTTTAATCAAGCAATTTACAACAACACAAGTGAGCAGGCTTTTTCTTCCTTGACAGTAATAATTTGCCCTACTCTGCATACATAATCTATAAAGTCGCATATATACTGTATCTAAATATATATCAATTAAAAGGTATATGTTTTACAGATCTACACAATAATCGTCTTCCACTTTATGAAATGAAGACATCTGGCTTAGTAAAAGTTTACTTCAAGTCGAGTAACCCATAGCACCCAATTTTATGTTTTCCATCAAACAGCTGACAAGTAAATGCTACGTGTTTGGTTACTAAGGGATACTAGAACTTGAGCATATCTGTGCTCTTATACATTGCGCACTAATATCTTAATGAAAAAACTATACCCCCCCAAACAATGTAGGTCTCTATAAAAAGATATTGCATAAAAAACTCCCATGTAAAACCCTGCTTCATGTAAATAAACCATTTTCATAATAATGTACTTTTTTAGTAGCATGTTCCATTGAGTAATCAGAAATAGAAAATTGCCATTTTAAAAAATAAGGACAACCTCCTGGGATCGTATGAGTCAACTGTGCACACAAACATACCAAACAAACTATAAAGTTAGGTCACATGAGCCAATTAACAGACATAGTTGTGTCTTTTGCTTCCACACTTCTTCCTGTTACAGTTAGAGTTGTAGTATTTCTGGTCAGGTTATCTCTGAGGCAGCCCACAGACCATCACGAAATGGTGGTTCAAAGCAAGAGATGTAAAAGGTCAATATTTACTTAAATATACTGTATATATATTCCAGTTTGATAACATTCTTTAATATGCCACTTTATTTGATATAAACCTGTTGCTCAAGTATTCATTTTGGGGGTATAGTTTTCCTTTAAATTAAATCCACACTCTATTACTATGTATTATAATTCCAGACAATTAGGGGAATGTAATATACGTAACATTACGTAACATTATACGTAAGATACAGTAACGCAAAAACTATTTGCAACGTAAAAAGGTAAGCCTTTGCGTGAACAAATTTTTATTTGCGCGAATGCAATATACCTTTTGCAAACCTGGAAACTGTTTAGCGACCACTTCCGCCAGGCCGTTTGCGAATTTTATACTTTTTATCAGTGTAATAAAACTTCTTACCGAAAAAGTTGCAATGTGTGCTCCAAAAGATTACGACGCCTTCAAGCACTTCTTAAGAGTGCACAATTACAATCTGCAATGTGCAATAACGATTCGCAATGCAATAACCGTTTAAGGAACTATATTTTTACTCTTTAAATACATTCCCTCACTGGGGGTCATTTATCAACACTGGGCAAATTTGCCCATGGGCAGTAACCCATGGTAACCAATCAGATTGCTGCATTCCTTGTTCTACTTGCAGCTGGCTTCAAAAAGCTAATCACTGATTGGTTGCTACAGGTAACTGCCCATGGGCAAATTTGCCCAGTGTTGATAAATGAGCCGAGACTTAAGATTTCACTAAGGGGAAAAAGGTTTCTCCTTATTCGATAACAATATCCCCATTAGATTCAACAGAGTCTACGTATGACACATCATGGAATCTGATCTAATAATATAACTAGCTGTAATGACTTTGAACTGATTTGGAATCATACTGGTCTGACAAAGTATAGAATAAAAAAGTATCTGCCATTAGAGTTGTTCAGCATGTTGTTGCTTGCTCTTCATTGAAGTAGAGAGTCATTGATGGATTTATTCATCTGTGAAACTATTGGTAACTCTTTGTATGCTTTGCCTCAGGGTAATGTCCTAATGCATAATTAAGCAAGAATGAGATACTTTCCCTCCCCTGACCCTCTACCACTCATATACACATTGCACATATAGCAGGAAAACATTTCTAATTCTGTAGTTAGCACACAGCACAGAAATTGGATGACAGTTCAGCTCTGGGAAATGAGCACATTCCACATCCATACCATTGATGCTGCAGTTATTCAGGAATAAAGCATTATTTAGACTTCTCTCCTGATTCTGTGTTTTTTTATAGACCCCATTCTTCTTCCCTAAAGTGAATGTGGACTTTTAAAAGAAGAGCACATTAAGCCTAGGTTTTTTTTGCCCACTATATTTGAATGAAAAACTGAATTTTACCAGCAGCAAGGAAATATACACTTAAATAAGCTCATACAAAACCCCTCACATGCACAGCAGGTTTGTCACCAAGTTTTCAACTAGCGTGTATAGAACTCGTAGCATCTTCTAATAACCAAGTGCAGATATTCAATTGCAATTCTCAAAAGCCAGAGATTTCTTCCACTGTATTTAGTCTTGCAATCTCACCTTTTTAAAGGGAATAGTCTCTACTTAGATACATTTTTGTAACTGAGCAGTAACATATTGTCATCTGTTATCTACTCATCAATATTACATGAAAATATGATTTTCATTTTCAGTTTTCATGGCTAAAGCTAAGTATGGACAAGGTATTTGAATACTAAACCTTGAATTTAATACACCCTTTGGGATTAACTACACAGCTTAGGCACATGTGGGTGTCACCTTGAGAGGGGTTCTTTGAACAATAAGTCAATGTAAATCATCTTTGTTTCAATGAACTCTTGCTGGATGATGGAGTAGAGTACCAAAATGATGTCATTGTTTTGTGTGTCAGCATCATAAATAAACAGTATTCCCTTTGAAGCTGAAAGCCACTATTCATGTCTCCCTGCTCTGATTTGCTTTTTCTAATGATCTCTGTCAAGCTTTCACAAGCTAGTTTATGCTTGTCTACTTTTACACTTTAATTTTTTCACGAGCATCAGAATAATTTCATTATTATTAATGCTGGTGTCACTAAAGAGCCAAAATCATAGTATCTGCACGTATTCATTAAATGCTTTCTGTTTGAAAATTATTTCTGGCAGAGATCCACATCTTGCTCTTTTCTTTGAACCAGATACTATGAGATTCTCTTATATCATTTTTGGCAGGTAATAAAATGTTATGTTTTATTGTACATCCAAGGAATACAAAACTGAGGGCTTTGAAAGTAGGATGTAATTCTCCATGTATTAGATAATATACAACAAATAACATTCCTTCCCATTATCTAGTATAATTTCTTATACAAACCATGATACTGCAGAAAGCACATATTGATAAGGGAAGGGAAGAGGGAAATGTAAATAAATATGAAATATTTGCAGATGTGTCCTTATTGAGCAATTATTATATACAGTATTAAGATAAAGGGACAAATTCACTAACCTGTGTAGTTGTGCCTGCGTTGGCTTCACTAGCATTCAGCGGACTTCGCCAGGCGTAGTTTCGCCAGTGCTACGCAAATTCACTAAAATGCGAAGTTGCGCTCAGGTGAGATGAATGGTAGCAGAGTTGTGCTACAGTTACTTCGTCAGGCAAAGCGAAGTTACGCTAGCGATGCCTTATTTGCATATGGTGCAAAGTTAAAGTATAATAGACATATATGCTGCAGCCACTACATTACACTACACAAGCCCAGGAAACCTTTAATAACTCAAATAAAGGAGTTCTATTGCCCGACACATGTGCCCCCTACATAGTTGGGTTGCCATATGTTAGGAAATTTAGGGGGGAAGGGGGTTACCATAAAAAAATTTACGATCTTTTTCAGCCTTAAAAAAGTAAAACACGTCAGCGTTTTTTTGGGACGAAGTAAAGTCTAGCGCAAGCAAACTTCAGTAAAATGGACTTCTTAGGGAATTAGCGTAGTCATGACCCTTCGTTGTGCAACTTTGCCAGGCGTAAGGGTGCAAAGTTGCGTTAGTCTATCTACTTCACTAGCGGAAATTCGCCAGAGTCAGTGTTGGTAAATTAGCGAAGTTGCAAAATGACGTCAAGCTGGCGAATTAGCGCTAGCGTTAGCCACTTCGCACTTAAGTGAATTTGCCCCAAAATCTTGACTGATGAGTTTGCCTGAATATGAGAACATGTTTTATATTCATTAAGGATTGTAGCCAAAGTATTACCATCAACAGAGATTTTGTGATTTCTACATATTAAAAGTAGACAGAGGACATGACGTGGAAGAATAACAACAAGGATAAATCACTATTTCAAATAAACACAATTAAAAAAAACTTGTGAAAAATAACTTTAATACCTTGAATTTGTATGTTATTTATCATTTTGAATGGGTCAAAAAATCTGAAAAACTTCAAATAAAGCATTACAAAAACTTTAAATTTACATAGACAGCTATAGCTGACTCTTACATAAACTCAGCAGCTTTTAGATACTTAATTTTTTACACGTGAATCTTTCAGATGATTTCTGATTAATAAATAATGTACATTCAAGTTATAGAAACATGAATTGATTTCAAACACGAAAATACATGTTAATCGCGGCAAAAATCTAATTTGAGTTAAACACCATTATAAGTGTGCCAGTTGTTACCATATTAGGATTTAACTTTTCATGTGAATAAACAATATGACATGAAAAATAACGTACTATTATACATTAAAAAGAATGAAAGAAACGATAGTCCTGACATGTTGCCCAGTGCTTTCAGATATTATTTTCCACTCATTGCCTTAGTCTAGTTTACAATCACATTCACAACAAACACAGACACAAGGTTCAGTTTCATGACAGGACATCTATAATGCTTATATGTTTAAGGAGTGTATGAGGAAACTCACGCAAGATATTGCAGATACTGTATGTCTCATGTCACACTGAATCCCATGTTGTAATGCTGACGTTGCTGATGTTGATCCTTTCTGACCATCTAACTGCCTTCATGAATATCCCTAGGCAGTTAAGCACTGTCTGAATACCTAGATACCTTATCTTTCCTGTTGATGGCATGGGAGTAGCTATTTTGAGACCAATAATTTTAACAAGCTGAAGCTAAAGCATTTGGCTTCGCATTGCCTAGGGAATAATTTTGGCTTGCATTTGGTGGCAACAGTTTTCTGTACCCAATAATTTGCTGCCATAATCTCATAACAAAAAGGGGTGATACTGGGGAATAAGTAAAATTACAATATATTTCTTATTTTAAGTTCTTGGAAAGATAAAGAGACTAGTTCAATTAGCAAATCAATATAAATATCAACTGTTTCCTATTTGTTTAAGACTTATATCAGAAAGCTTTCTGTAAACAGAAGGTATTTACTTGCCTAATGCCATATACTGTATATAGCACTGTCTTACTACCACAAATGAGAAATTAAGGGGCAGTTCGAATTTGAGTTTTCGAGTTTTTTTATGGGCAAAACTGTCAAATTCAACAAGGGAATTGTTCAAATTCAATTTGAGTTTCTTTTAAAATTCAAATTTTATTTTAGAGATTTATCACATTACATTGTCCCTTTAAGAACTCAAATTCAACTATTTGCCACCTAAAACCAGCCTAATTTCTATTTTAGTCAATTTGGAGTTGTTTGCAGTCTTCCTGACATTCAAGTTTTTTTCAGAGAAAAAACTTGAATCAAGTTTTTAAAACTCAAACTAAATTTGAATCATATTCAATCAGTGTTTTCGGGTCAATCCTATTCACCTGAGTTTAGGAAATTCGATTTTTTCATGAGAGTTCATGAGAGTATATGGGTGTTTTTTAAAAACTCACATGAATTCGAAATTCGACCTAAACGTGATTCCTACTCTCATGAGGCATTATGGGTGAAGACATGCAAATCACTCCTTTATGTTACCATGGTCAATTAGGTATCCAGAGCCACTGGTTTTATAGCTCAGATACAGCCTAATAGTTCAGAGCCATATTTCCAAACTTGCTGACAGCCTCAGTCTTGTTAGATCTCATCAGTGCAAGATATTTTAATATGGCTTCAGAGTGGGTAGGACTTGGGATTTAGAGAAGCAGAGAATCTTGCCTGGTTAGAATGAGATGGGCTAAAAGGAGCCAAAAAGCCCTTTACTTGCAAGACATGTTCCAATATCTTGCACTGATGAGATCTTACTAAATTGAAATTGGCTGTCTGCAGTTTGGATATATGGCTCTGAACTATTAGGCTGAATTTGTGCCTTAAAACCACCAGTTCTAGATGCATAGTCGGCTAAAGGGACATAAATGAGTGATTTGCATGTCTCCAACCATAATGCCTCATTTGAGAGTCAACCTCTTGTTTCAGATATTAAGGCAGTGCAATGTGTATGGCACGAGGCAAGTAAATACCTTCTGTTTTAGAAGGCTTTATTTTGCATGCCTTGCATGCAGGGTCGGACTGGGCCGGTGGGATGCTTGGAAAAACCCCAGTAGGTCCCCAGCTCTTGTGGGACCTGACCACCCAGATCCCACATGTGAGGGAATCTTCAAGCTACAACCTCCCCTTTCTTGGAGGTAGCAGCAAAAAACTGTGTTCAGCGTGCAGCAATGGAGCAGCAGGGGGGGGACCTAGGGGTGCCCTGGGACAGCAATCCTGCTTGCACACGAAGGGTTTTTGGCTCCTTTTAGCCCGTCTCACCCTAACCAGTCTAGGGTCTTTGCTGCTTTAAGACTTATGGAATTGTTTCATATTTTTCTGTGGAACTCTCATGCATTTTTGCAATTAGTATCTTGAGCTGTTGTTACTCAGAATGTATATTTCATAGAACAAATGTAATACACAATATATTTATTTTATTTATCCACAGATATTAATCAGAGCTACAGTATTCACAGCATATTTCAAACAAGTGATTTTGCTTGTCTAGAATAACAAGGCAATCATATGTCCCTTTGCCAGAGTTTATTGCCTTTGCCAGCTGGGATATTCCATTGTTTCAGTGACGGAAGGGTATATATTAAACTGTGCTATGGAATAAATTATTGGAAAAATTGCTGGATTAAAATGTATTAGAGGCATACCTTCATATATTCGGAAGAATAATAGGAAATGTGGAATTTGTGATGCTGTATTAGAATGAGTTTTACCTTTAGGCATCCTGTCATGGGAAATTTTTTTTTTTTCAAAATATATCATTTAACAGTGCTGTTCCAGAAGAATTCTGCACTGAAATCCATTCCTCAAAAGAGCAAACACATTTTTTTAGATTTCATTTTGAAATCTGACATGGGGCTAGACATTTTGTCAATTTGCCAGCTGCCCCAAGTCATGTGACTTGTGCTCTGATAAACTTCAATCACTCTTTACTGCTGTACTGCAAGTTGGAGTGATATCACCCCCTCCCTTTCCCCCACTCAGCAGCCTAACAAAAGAACAATGGGAAGGTAACCAGATAACAGCTCCCTAACACAGGATAACAGCTGCCTGGGAGATCTAAGAGCAGCACTCAATAGTAAAAACCCATGTCCCACTGCGTTCTATTCAGTTACATTGAGAAGGAAAAACAACAGCCTGCCAGAAAACAGTTCCCTCCTAAAGTGCTGGCACAAGTCACATGACCAGGGACAGCTGGGAAAATGACAAAATGGTTAGCCCCATGTCAGATTTCAAAACTTAATATTAAAAAATCTGTTTGCTCTTTTGAGAAATGGATTTCAGTGCAGAAGTCTACTTGAGCAGCACTATTAACTGATGCGTTTTGAAAAAGAAAAAAAAAAACATGTTTTCCCATGACAGTTTCCCTTTTACATTTCTTATGCTTAGGTTAAAATATTTAAATATTGCAAATTCCACCTTAGATTGTGGAATGGAATGTGAAAAAAGAGATAACTTAATTACTCTGCACTGAAAAACTGTAAGTGATTTCTTAGGGGAAGTAGGGAGTCCTTAAGGCAGTTATTAATGGCCAACAGGAACTGAGAAGGCAGAGTCTGAAGATCAGAATCAGAATTTTGACGGAACAGGGACAGAGTCAAGGACAGGCTGGAGTAGGTGCAGGTGTGGAGTAAAGAAAATTACCCTAAAGTACCTGCATTGGCCACAACAGTGACAAGCACATCACCACCTGCTGTAATAACACCTGAATTATGGCATAAAATGCTGCATTGTGGGTTAAAAAAGGCTTATGCATCACAGAAAAGCACAGTTTTGTGTTGAGTTTTTTTGTTTTTAGAAATAATTCAACCCTATTTCTTCATTACAGTCATATGAAAAAGTTTGGGAACCCCTCTCAGCCTGCAAAATTACTTACTCCACTTTCATAAAAAAAAGATGGTGGCATGTCTTTTATTTCCCAAAGAAATGTTTTTGTTTTCTGAACAAAGATTTTTAGTGAAGTAGTATTCAGTTGTATGAAATTTAATCAAATGTGAAAAACTGTCTGTGCAAAAATCTGGGTAACCTTGTAATTTTGCTGATTTGAATGCATGTACAGTAACTGCTCAATACTGATTACTGGCAACACTGGATTAGCTTGTTAAGCCTTGAACTTGAGGCTGGTGTGTCCAATCATGAGAAAAGGTATTTAAGGTGGTCATTTGAAAGCAGGGCCGGGCCAAGGTAGTATGGCAC
>CM044432.1:43742419-43753040 GCA_024363595.1 Xenopus borealis | reverse complement strand
TGCCTACCCCTAGTTCTGGCCCTGTTTGAAAGTTGTGCTTCTGTTTGACTCTCCTCTGAATAGTGACAGCATGGGATCCTCAAAGCAACTCTCAAAAGATCTAAATACAAAGATTGTTCAGTATCATGGTTTAGGGGAAGGCTACCAAAAGCTATCTCAGAGGCTTAAACTGTCAGTTTCAATGTAAGGAATGTAATCAGGAAATAGAAGGCCACAGGTACAGGTGCTGTAAAACCCAGGTTTCCCAGGCCAAGAAAAATACAGGAGCCGTGGATATGTGGGAGATTTTGAGCATGATTACAAACACCTCCAAAGACCTGTAAGAATATATTACTGCAGATGGTGTATTTGTTCATCTTTCTACAATTCTGCGCAATACGCACAAATAACATCTGTATGGCAGGGTGATTAGAAAGAAGCCCTTTCTGCCCTCACACCACAGAGTCACTTGTTTGCAAAAGCTCATTTAGACAAGCTTCAGTCATTTTGGAACAAAGTACTTTTGACTGATGAGACAAAAACTGAGTTATTTGGTCATAACAAAAGTGTTTTACATGGTGGAAGAAGAACACTGCATTCCAAGAAAAACACCTGCTACCTACTGTCAAATTTGGTGAAGGGTCCATCATGCTGTGGGGCTGCGTGGCTAGTTAAGTGACCGGGGCCCTTGTTAAAGTCGAGAACTCGATAGATTCAACCCATTATCAACAAAATTTTCAAGATAGTGTTTGAGCATCAATCACAAACATGAAATTACACAGGGTGTATATTCCAACAACACAATGACCATAAACACACTTCAAATCTAAAAGGCATTTATGTAGAGGGAGAAGTACAATATTCCGGAATGGCCGTCACAGTTCCGACTTGAATAGCATTGAAAATCTATGGGGTGAATTGAAGCAGACTGTCCATACTCGGTAGCAATCAAATTTAACTGAACTGCAGCGATTTTATATGGACGAATGGTCAAAAATACCACCATCCAGAATCCAGACACTCATCAAAGGCCATAGGAGGTGTCCAGAAGCTGTTACAAAAGGGGCCTCAACTATGTTTTGATGTAATATCTCTGTTGTGGTAGCCAGATTTATGCATTATTATGATGCATATTGCTTCTTTTCTGTTAATCCAATAAACTTTGTTATTGCTGAAATACTACTGTTTCCGTAAGACATGTTATATATTAAAATCAAGTTGCTACTTTGAAAGCTCATCCAATGATAAGCAAAACTTCAAAAAATTAAGAGGGCACCAACTATAGGATTACAAATTACATTTATATTCTTGCACTTTAGTTAAAGGGATGGCATAAAATATTCTAGATCTGTGTTTGTCTGTGTGTGAGCATTTATTTGTGGTAGCTTTTTTTCACATCCTTAAGAATTAGGGTGACAACATGTGCCAGCCAGCACTCTCTATAAACAGACCAACTTGCATAAATTGGACCTTGTCTATACAGAGTTGAAAAATATACAGCAAAGAAATTGTGATTGAAAAGGATAAATATATAGATGGATAGATAACTAGGCAGACAGTTACATCTAGCTATATTTATGATCAAGCCCTTAAGTCAAAGTGCTATGTGTACCCATAGTAACGAAAAGTCAATTTTTTTGTATTGCTGAGCAAAGGAGAGCTGTAAATAGTATTTACGTTAAATTGACCAATTCTCTACTGAGCATTGAGCATCTTAATGGTTCTAATTGTGGATTAGCAGTAAATGTTCTTGGAGAAGTCATTTAGCATGCTCTAAAGGGCATCTCAAGTTCCCTTATACTGAAGGAATAAATGCTGGGAAAAGAGTCAAGGGGGTCATGGTAGCTTCGTGAGCAGTTGTGTCAGGGCAATGTACGAATAGCCAGTACTGTATTAAGGTCAGGAAATAGGTTAACTTCTTTTATTTACTTATTATATTGTCCATTGTTGGCAGATTTTTCATGGAGATACCTAGTTACTTATACATGGAACAAACTGGTTGATCATCTTTAATATGCAGTACAATAAAAAGATATAATCTAACTAGAGAGTCCAAAGAAATGTTATTAAAAGAAAATGATACCCCTAATTTCTTAAAATAGCACATATGTAATACCCTGCTTCATCTAAATAGAATGTCATTATTTGTTGACATAAGAAAAGGGCACTAAAATTTTCATGGAGGTTCTATACTGGCAGATACAGGTGCTTGTATATTTGCCATTGGCACCCCTACTGTTTGATATCAATAGCTGAATCTACTCAAAGATTCAGCATTCCCTAATGCATTTGTTCCAGCATATAAGGAGTTGTACAGATATTGTATATTCTCATAGGGGGTTGGCTGAGAAGAAAAAAACTTTGTCCATTTCACTTGCCATGTCATGTGAATTTAAAGTACAGGTATGGGACATGTTCCAGAATACTCGGGACCTGGGGTTTTTTGGATAACAGATTTTTCCATAACTTGGATCTTAATGCTTTACGTGTACTAAAAATTCATGTAAACATTAAATAAACCCAATTGGCTGTTTTTTTCTTCAGAAGGAGCAGACCTGGGTGAAGCTTTTGTCTTGCACAGCTGCACCCTTTTCCCCACTGAAATGAGAGAGCCACATGCACAAAATAAAGTCTATTCTGTAATTCTGCTCAAATAAAACACATGGCTTGCCAGATTTCTGCATCTAAAGTATGTTTTTTATTTGTGGCGATTTAAATGCTGAATGGTTATGATCAGCAGGGGACAAAGCAAATGTGTAGTATCATAAAGCTGCTGATTATTTTGAACTACAAAAATAGTCCATGTGCACAGACTGGATACGATTTGACTTAATTTGAACAGTCAATATTTTAATGATGCATTTTGACAGTTTTTCAAACTAGGGAGGTAACATATTATTTCATACTGAAATGAACACATCAGAAACATTGGGGCTATGTCACCATTATCCAGTAGAAAACACTATTGGACAAAATGTCCCTGTTTGCCTGTAACCACTCCCAATACAAATTAATTAAAAGTGCCATGATCAACACACACAGATGTGTCACTGCTCCATATGCATCCCATATGTATTATTAGGAGTGATTTAACCTCTGTTGATGCTGTTTTTGTACTGTATAGCAGTAATGGGAGTGCCACAGCCCTTAACAACTAAGAAATATCATGGATTTAAATGAGAACAGTGGCATAACTACCAGGGGTGCAGAGGGTGCAATTTCACCAGGGCCCCCACCCCCTTGGGGCCCATCGGAGCCATGATAATGGTTATGGCAGGCGGCTATCTAGGGGGAGATTTTACAGCACACATGCGATCAACACTCCAGCATGCGATTCATAGAGGTAAGGGCCCGACAGGGGGGCCCAGATGCCCATCCTGTACCGGGGCCCACCAGGGAGTAGTTACGCCACGGAATGAGCACTAAAGCTTAACTAAATAAGTAGGGTAGAAATGTTGTACATTATGTTTTGAGCTTCTGTACCAGCCCAAGGCAACCACAGTCCTTTAGCAAAGAAGATCTGTGGCTCCAAAAATGCCTCCGTAGATCCCCATTTTCCTTTCTTTCCTTTTCATGCTGTGTGCTGCTGTCACTTACTGAGCTTAGGAACTGACTCAAAACATACAGTACATATAGATGAATATGCTAAAATATAAGGCTGATCAGTAATTAATACTGATAATTACTACATGGCAGTACAGAAACCAGTGCAACTAGCATCAGATGATCTAATAATTGACCTTGTAGCATCAGCTTATATCACAGGCAAACCTCATTTTTTCC
The DNA here is from genome assembly GCA_024363595.1 of Xenopus borealis. NCBI lineage: Eukaryota > Metazoa > Chordata > Amphibia > Anura > Pipidae > Xenopus > Xenopus borealis. The sequence continues at coordinate 43,749,278 of CM044432.1, read as the reverse complement.
TTGACAATTTGCGACGACCCCTAAGCTTAGCTTCTCATAGCTGCTCAGAGCCCACTGAGCATGTGAGTATCGCAGACACTTTCCAAGATGGTGACTCCCTGGGACAAGTTTGAAGTCCTGGATCATTGCTGCTGTTGAGAAGATGAAACTTTAGGCTGGTGCAATATGTTCAATATATAAAACATGGTATTTATAGCCATATTCATTTTTAGGGTTAAGTTCTCCTTTAAACAAATTCACTAAGCAGCGGTATGTGCAAAAAAGCCAACTATTTTTTTTTTATCACATTTACAAGTTTTTATGAATAATCTGTAGGAAGTGCAGTTTACTAACCATACTGCCAAATCATGCAGGTATACAGCGTTCTTTCTTACATGCATTATGTCTTAACCCACATTTAAAGGTAATTACAATATGTGCTCACACCGTGAAACTGGATATATTAGGTTCTGCAAGTCTTTGACCTCAATCTTTATATTCTTATGGGAAACAAAACTGAGATTCATAGGAAAGTGGCAACATTTTGCATTTTGACACACTTTATTTCTTAAATTGTTGAAAATAGCTTTTTAAGCATTTTCAAAAAGATTCAGTTCAAATCAAAGTAGTAGTGGAAAATGCTAGTGGAATCCAATTGCTTCGACAGCATTAAAAATACTTTGATAAAAATATCACTGAGTAGTAAGCAAAAGATTATTTGCTTTGGTTCTCTAAAAGATGTTTTTCATTTTCCCCACAGTTAGTTTTCCAGGTTTCAGCTGGCAAGCAACTCTCATTGATATCTTATTAGTGAAGTGAATCTCAAAGTTGAATGTCAGTGTTGAAATAGGCCTGTTATAGTCTATTGAATGCACCATAGGGTTCCTTTGAATTCACTTGTTTGGGCCAAAAAATTCAGCAAAACACTTCAAAACAAAAATTTGCATGGCAAAATAGCCTGTGAATACTCAAGGTTATTCATTCAGTAACAACTGTTGATAGGGGCCTTACATGTGTTGCACTGTAACTGTTTATTCGCTGAATGATGGATTACATGCAATAGACCGCTAACCTGTCTCGAATGTGCCTAGTTTATCACTGTCTTGGCATTCTGGGTCTGATATTAATACCATCTACTTTTAGAAATCATCTGCTACTTCGTAAAGCCTCTAAGAAGTGTATTACCTTTCTTGTGGAAATACTGTAGGTGGCCAGGGTTATAAGAAGATTCACAAAGGTTAACGCAATACATGAAAAAAAAAATTAATAAGCAATAATCAGGGAAGGCAGCAAAAAAGAAGTTCTTTCTCAAAGGGAAACCAGCAAGTTAAGATTAGGAATTTACATAGATTTTCATGCATAATTTACAAAAATTCTCTGCGGTATGGTAAAAAATGTACATAATTAAATCAGGCACAATGAATGTAGACCACACTCTGTAAATGAAATATTCTTTATAAAATGATTCAAAGAGAAAGTGTAAATCACCAAACCAAAGGATTTGTTTTTAAACAAAGTCTTTCCTCTAAACAAGAGGCATTTCAAACTGGTGTCCTGATTTCTATAATCATTTCCCTTAAGTATTTATCATTTTAAATAGCATAAGATGCTCTTTCAGATGACTAATATTACTTCAGTGACCTCCATATTCTTCTCTAAATCAGTGCAGTGATTGATTTCTACATAAAAGTTGAGCTTGTGTAGTGCAGAGAGCTTATTTGCGCTAGCGATATGCCCCCTTGTATTTGTGGGCTCTCCATTAGATATATATTTAGGGCTCTAACACACGAGCATTTTTACCTGCGCTCCCCTGCGTTACGTTTTGCTGTGTTCAGCTGCAGGGGAGCGCAGGTAAAAACGCTCGTGTGTAAGAGCCCTTATACAGGTAGAGAAAAAGAAGAATGCAAAATGAAAGAAAGAAAGGGACACGCCCATCCCTTTAAATGGTGTTATAATGCCTTTGGAAATGGGTGTTGGTCTGGGAAGTTTCTCTCTCTTAAAAGCCGCAAGCGCGGTATAGATTGTCTCTCCCCTTTGAAAGCTAATGGCGGGGGAGGACTTAAGATCCCCATAGACGCGACGATCTTTCCCTGCCGAACGACCGATCTTAGGGAAGTCCGACCAATCTGTCAAATTATTGTGCGGTTAGTGGGATACAAACGATCGTTCATCTTACGATTTTTAGTCCGACATTGGTCTGAAGATTGATCGGCCAGGTTAGAAAATCTTTATCGGTCCCCATGCAATCTACCTATGTTTGCAGGGCAAAGCAGGCTGCGATCCTTCAGTTTTACTGCAATATCGCCTGAAATGGTCTTTTTAGTTGATGGACACATCAGGCATTTAAACAATCGTTTTGAGACAATCGTGGTCTCACGATAACAATTGGATCTTTCAAAAATCTTTAAGTCTATGGCCAGCTTAAGCCCTATGGATGAAACCAACACCAGGTCTGGAGAACTTAATTTTAGTTCCAAATATTCTTTATTGTTTTGTTTTTTTCTTAACAAGAATAAACAGGATAAAACAGTGTAAATTCTTGATTTGCACTTATTTCTTTAAACCTTTCCTGGTACATTGTTTAGGGGAGGGGAGTATTAATATGGGTGGAGGCCTTTATTTCAGGTAATGCTTTTATGCTGGAAGGCTTTAGCATTTGATATTATGACCAGAGGTAAATAGTTAGGGACCGCCATATGAGTTTTACCTTGACGTGGTGTGGTGGCTTCTCAATCTTTTGATCATAATTTTACAACTGAAAAACCCATCTTTGTATACATGCATCTGCATAGATTACCTGTTATCCAGAATGCTCAGGACCTGGGGTTTTCCAGAAAAGGGATTGTTTATTATTACAGAGAAAAATGAAAACATTTTTAAAAATTGTGAATTACGTGATTAAAATGGAGTCTATGGGAAACGGCCTTCCCGTAATTCAGAGCATTTTTATGGGGGAGTATAATATGTTTTGTTAGAGCAAAAATGTTCACAAACAGCTTTGCTAACAAGTGATGGGCGAATCTGTGGCATTTCACTTCGCCGAAAAATTTCGTCGAAATTCGCGAAACGGCGAAAAAATTAATGAAACGAGTCGCGCTGATGTTTTGTCGTGCGCAGATTGTGCTGTTTTGAAGTGAAGCGCTGTGAACTCGACATGCGGTGAACTCGACGAAACGAAACACATGGCGAATTTTTGTCAGCGTTTCGACTGAAACTTTTGCCATTGGCGTATGTTTGAAATTCACCGCTAATTCGCCTATGGCAAATTTATTCGCCCATCACTATTGCTAACGTTAGTGGCCATGTTTGCTCCCTTTTTGATAACAGGCTTTTGTGAACATGTGCAGTGTATGTAATAACATTTTGCAATCGCAAAGCATTTTTTGCGAAAAATATTTAACGAAACTCCAGAGCAGGTATTACCACTAATCTTGCTTAATGATAATGTGCAATGTAATATTCAACAGCAAAAGATTTTACATTGCAAGTAGTGCCAAACATTCACAAAAATGCCATTTTAAATAATACTAGCGATTTTTTATTACATCCCCCCCTAAATATATACGTTTTGTGCAAAATACACACATATACAATAATTATATATTATTAAAACTAATGTTGGATTTGAAATTGGACAGAAGTGAACAGAATTTTTGTTTGCAAAATGGGTTAAGGCAGGTAAAATGGCAAAATATTTCTATTCATATATAGATTAAAAGAAACAGAGAAGGAATGTCCTATGCAAAAAAAACCTCCTTGTGCTTTTTTGATGTGTGTGGTTACTAACAAATGGAAGATATGTAGTTGTACAGCATATTTGGTAAATGTACAGCATATTTGGTAAATAATGAAAGAGGCTCAGTCTCCCCAAAAAGAGGCCAGTTGCTTTATGTAAGTTCTCTATTATAAGATTTATAAGACAGGCAAGCTAGAGAATAGAAAATGCCTTAGCGTATTTTCTATTTAACCCTCATGCTTTGGTTGTTTTTTTTTTAATTTAGAAAAAACTAAAAGTGAACTGCCTAGGGTGCCTGGCTGGCCTGGCCCGACTCTGGTCCAAAATGTAGGCATTTCATATGGAGAAAATAATGTATTAATATGCTGAGATCATTGATCTCATCCCCCAGCCCCTGGATACAAATGTACAGCATATTTGGTAAATAATGAAAGATTTGAGAGGCTCAGTTTCCCCAAAAAGAGGCCAGTTGCCTTATATAAGATCTCTATTATAAGAGTTTTGCTGACAGGCAAGCTAGAGAATAGAAAATGCCTTAGCATAATATGCTTTGGTTGTTTTTTTTTAATTGAAAGGGAAAAACTAAAAGTGAACATATCAGTTGCAAACATATTAGAAATATCCTCTCTGAGCACATTTTACTTTGTCTTCTCCTTAAGATTTTCTACAAATTTATTTCAAGACTCATACTTCTAATTGATATTTTTTTTTAATGAAATCAGCTTCACCTCTGGCTTCTTGTTGCCGTTTATGACTTCTGGCATATGCTTTTGTTGTGCTTCAAGAACTGCCTTTTTAAAAAGCTTTGCACAGCTTGGATTCATTTAACCTTTCTACCTTTATCTTTTGGTTAACGTCTAATTATTTTTTATCTTTTTTCTCTGAGCTATAAAACTGAATTCATTTGGTATGAATCTTTTGGAGTATTTAGCAGCGGGCAAGCTATTTAGGTTTGCATTGTCATTTTAATAATATCATTTTTTAGAAATCTGTTTGCATTTAGTTGTACTGATGACTATAGTACACACACATATGAAACACTGTCAAAAAAAAAAATGCAATTTAGATGAAGATGCAAATTAGCTTGGAGATGATTTTATGAGCTCATAATTAAAGAAGAAAGAACCATTGTCACAGAACACCAGGTTGAATCATTTTTGCTGCAATCATTGCGTGAAACGGTGCCATTGACTTTTGTCTAAAGCCACACATTGAACTTGTGCATTATGCAGTGATGCACCATTGTGTTTTGCTAGTATATTTGGCAGAAACTACACACAGTGCAAAGCATCACCTTTTAGAAGGTGGTAGCTCCAGGGTTGCGCAGTTATCTCCGTCAATAGACGCAGCATTCTTGTACATGCAATTGTGTCCAATTCATGTTGAGGCATTCATGCATTGTACGAGTTTTAAGCGATTACACACAATTATGCCATGCTCATTGCCACCTTGAGGCCACAATTACACTGGAAAAAATACTGCTTTGGGGATAAAAAAAATATTGTGAACTTTACCCAAAGTTGCACACTGTACTTGCCCTATGGTTTCTAAATGGAAAATTAAAATAACACCAGAGTTCAGAAAAAATATATGAATAGGAATCCCCATTGTGGTTCCCCTTAAAGGAACAGTAACAAAGTATTTAAAAGTATTACAAATATAATGTAGTGTTACTCTGCACTGGTAAAACTGCTGGGTTTGCTTCAGAAACACTACTATTGTTTATATAAATATTAATAAGGGGTAATAAGAGAAGAGTTGAGTAGCAGATAAGTAGAGGAGCGTAGTAAGCGGTTGGGTGAGTATATAGAGATGAGTTCAGAGATACAGCGAGGGGCAGAGTTATGAAGTGCTTTGAATGTCAGGGTCATTAATTTGAATTTAATTTTGAAGGGCAGTGGAAGCCAGTGCAGGGATTGGTAGAATGGCATGGCAGAGGAGGAGCGGTTGCTGAGGTTTTTAAGCCTAGCGGCAGTGTTCATTATGGACTGTAGAGGTGACAATCTCTGGCAAGGAAGGCCAATTAAAAGAGAATTACAAAAGTCTAGACGTGAAAAATAATCGTATTTTTTATATGTTCCTTAGGTGGAAGTGACATGATTTAATAAGTGACTGGATGTGAGGACTGAATGACAGGGCAGAATCTAGGATAATCCCAAGGCACCGGGCCTGGGGAAATGAGGTGATAGTGGAATTGTTAGCTACTGTATGATGGATACTTCCGGGATGTTACTGGCGTTAGTTGGAGGAAAGAGAACCGTTTCTTTGGAGAGGTTTAAAGGGCAAGGAAAGTCTAAAATAGAATAAGGCTAGAAATGCTGTATTTTGTATACTAAACATAAACATAAACACCACAAGCCTAATCAAACAAATGATTTATGCTTCAAAGTTAGCCACAGGGGGCTGTCATCTTGCAAAGACATCTTTGCAAGACTAGACTACATACACATGCTCAGTGTGGTCTGGGCTTCTTAGGGGTCATCATAAATGATCAAAAAACAAAGCTGCTTGAGTTCTGCATGGCTGGTAAGTAAGGCAGGGGCTCCCCCTGCTGTTCATAAGTATGATTGTTACCCTGTCAGAAGTTAGGGACCGTCTGACAATTCCTATCCACTGCACTAAATGAAGGGAGAATTTCACTGCATACAGTCGGGTTTCTTATAAAAATGGTACACATTTTTAAATTAAAGTATATAGGAGATAGGTTTCTTTTTCATTAAAGAAAGTAAAAATGGGATTTTACTTATTTGCCTTTCCTTGCCCTTTAATTTAAGGTAGTGTTGTGACATCCAAATAGAGATAGCAGACAGGCAGGAGGAGACACAAGTTAAGAGTTCTGGGTTGAGATCAGAAGAGGAGAGATCTGAGTATCGTCAGTGTATAGGTGGTAGTGGAAACCATACAAGCTGATTAATTTGCAGAGGGAGGAAATATATAGGGAAAATAATAAGGGCCTCAGGACAGAGCCATGAGGAACCCCAACAGAAAGAGGTAGGGGAGAAGATGCTACTCCATTGTAGCAGACACTTAAGGAAAAATTGGTGAGGTAAGAAGAGAACTAGGACAGGGCTGTGTCACAAAGGCCAAGCTAATGAAGGGACTGGAGGAGGAGAGGGTGATCTACAGTGTCAAATGCAGCTGAGA
>CM044432.1:43708333-43730432 GCA_024363595.1 Xenopus borealis | reverse complement strand
CCCATTAAGGGTATAAGTGGCTTAAATATTTTTATATTCCAGGTGCATAGTTTCCGCTATATGGATTATTTTCTTCTTAAATGTATGTATCTTTCCCATTACATTACTGGGATAGACTTCTGCTCATGTAACCGTAATTCTAGTTAGGAAAGTACCTTGCTAGGAGCAGAGCTCTCTGACTCTGGTGAGTCACTTTGATTTACAAGCCCCTATAGGCCCTATAGCCTCAAGATGCTATGTTAGGGATTTTCAGAAACTTTTATGTTTCAATGTAAGAATTAGAAAATGCATAAAGGTTTGTTCTGCAAAGACACTGCTTAGGAAGTATTATGATGGGGGCCTGAGGTAGAAAACACACCTCTGTTGCTAATGTATGTGCACTTTATCAGCAAAGTGGCAGATGATAAACCCTTTAGTTGGAACATCATTGTCATAACTTGTGCTCAACAATCAATATAATAATAAATTACTTTGGTCTTATTTGTTGAAATCATATGTGATGGTTATCATTAGGAAAGAAATATAATTGATAAAGAAAGGTCTACAAAGAATATTATATAAATCTTATGAACTTTTGTATTGTGTTTGTTAGTATTCTTTCATCATTTTGTGTTCTGCCTTGTTGTGGACTTCCCATTCCATTTTCTTTTTTCTTCATTATCCTTTTTCTCAACTGATTTGCGATTATTTTCCAATTAGCATAGGTATATTAAAATATGCACCAGTCAGGGTCCCCTATGTTCTCGTATCCCATATACATCCATTGGGTCTGTTATCACTGTTGTCCTAAGTGCCCTTTGCAATCTTTCAATCTTCAGTTGTGTTTGTCATTTTCTCTTTTGCTATTTCCAAATACGTATATTATCAAGAGTCTGGGAAGTTATTTAACTGTTTCCTTTCTGTGGCTAAAGCTGGAATTAAGCTTATTAGAGGTTGAGTATTCAAATAGTATTTAAAGATGGTTAAAATCTCCTGAAAAAGACTTCTATTAACTTCTTGGGGGTGGGGATCTGCAATATGAGAATTCTCACTGTACTTTGCATTACATTCTAAAATTAAAATATTTACTTAAACTGTTACTTTGCCATAGTTACATAATTAGGTTGGGTTGAACCAATTCCAAAGTCCATCAAGTTCAACCACTCCAACTAAAACCCAGTGCACAAACCTAAACTGAAACTAAAAATAAGAACTCAAAGGCATTAACAGAATCGGCCATCACAACATCATGCATTGCAGTGCATTCCACAACATCACTGTGAAGAATCACCTACGCTGCTGCAAATAAAATTTATTTTCCTCTAGCTTCTGATCCGATGATCCAGTTTATGGAAAAATAGATCTCCCGCTAGCGGCCCATAATGTACTTAATCATGTTCCCTCACAAGCGCCATCCATTACCTTGCATTCAATTCAGAAATTATTCAGTGGCCACTGGCCAGCCATAATGCATTAATTACATTACAGTATATGGAAATAGATTTCTAAATTTTACATTCAACAAGAAAGTATAGGGTCAAGTAATCTGGTCTAAAATTCATTTTTGCTAGTTACAATATGCATTCATTATTGCAACTGTGTCAATATGTAGGGAATCTTCTAGTCTGAGTTGAGCAAGCACATGTTTCATGGCCTTTATAAAACCTATTTAATTATAATAAATTTGCAAGTCATTTTTACTGCATACTGTAGTATATAACGACTTTTACTACTGTTTATTTCAGACTTAATCATGTTGCTGTCTGTAAGTGAGCTAATGTAGAAAATCATCATTAACAGGGTTGTGCTGATTGCATTTGGAGTGCATTTTAAATAAACATAACCACCGTTCAATGAGAGCAATCCTAAACTCAATGATCTCTTAAAAAAAGATCTACTGGCAGGCTACGGAGAGATCAGCCAGTAGAGTTTGGTTATTGTTCAAGGGAAAAAATAATCTCAGTACTGAGTACAATGGCAGAGACAGCGCACATAAGGGGGAATTCACAAAAGTGGAGATGGCCCATTTTTTAAGTAAAAGTGGTGGTAAACTGGTGTAAAATATTTTCTCCATATTCACAGAAATCCACCTAAATTCCTATTAAACCTCCACTTTTCATTTTTTAGTGAAAGAAAGATGGTTTACAGACACTTTTATGAGCTTCTCTTTCAAACAACATAAAACCAACATTTTAAATCACATTATTCTCCCTACATTGTAAAAAAATGGATTAAAGATTGGTGTAATTCTTCCCCATTAGTGATGGGCGAATCTCCCCCGTTTCCTTTCGCCGAACAATTCGCGAATTTCCAGCGAAATTCGCGAATTGACAAAAAATTTGCAAAACAAAACGAGTCGCGACTCGTTTTTTTTCGGCTAATTTTTTTCGGCTAATTTTCGCTGGCGTTTTGCGAATCGCGGGAATTCGCCGGGAATTCGCCTCTGGCGAATAAATTCGCCCATCACTATTCCCCATGTGTCAGATCAATTCTAAAATAATCTGCTCTGCTTTGGTTCACCAGGGCTGCATTTAGGTCACTTCCGTGTGATTCATCAGGCCCCCTATCCCTCACCCCCGCAGCTCTGTCACTGGGTTTGCTATGGAAATCAGTGGCCAAAGGTGGGGGGGGGGATTTAAAAAAAAAACATAACATTTTAAAATATATACCCGAGAGATTAGCATCTTATATATACTATTTGATATGTAAAACGTTTTACACTTGCACTATTTTACTAGTTTTATCTTAATGAATGAAGCAGTATTAGAAATTTGAGTAAATATATTACCTAAAGGAAAAGTAAAGCCTCCCATCCATTTTTTTAAGTTTTTGCAGCACTTAGACACTTGACATATGATAAAACATACAGTATTTGTGATACAAATCCCTATAATACGCAAAATAGCAATTTTGTATTTAGACCCTTATATCTTGTTACAGAAGGGGATTTAAACAAACCTGTAGTGTGGTTTAGTATGCCCATGCTATCCTGAAAAAAATGATGAATAATTTTCCTACATAAAATGAACCCCCTCTCCCAGAAATTCCAGTTTGTTGGCTGACTGAAAAGTTTAGTAAGAGCTAAAGACAAATTCAGAAAAAAATTACATTAAAATGATGTGTAAAAGACAAAATGAGAAAACTGTCTCTTTAAAAGACAAATTCATAAAAGTTGAGATAAAGGTTGGAGAATTTGGTGGCAAATCTGACATTTTTATCTCCACTTTTATTTTGTCTCGGAATCACCACTTTTGTAAATTCCCCCCGCAGTAATTAACATGTTAGGTCTCTGAATATGGTACAGTGATACTGCCATTATTGAGGCCTGCAGATGTTAATTTTGCACCCTTGTTTTTCTACCATGCAATACGTTCTTCTATTTGACACCAAGCTGTACTGGGATAGGATAGAGCACAGCATGATAATAATTAGGTCAAATGTTGTTGTCAAACTGGCTACTTCAAATACATTTGTCGGACAGAAGAATGGAGCCTGTAAATTTGAGCAGCAGTGTGGAAAGAATTAGCAGGTCACACACTCCCTGTCTGCACTACTGCACCACAAGTCTATCTAAGCCTGGACAAATTTATGTTCAAGAAGCCTTTGATCTCTGGTAGAGAAGGTAGCATTACCCAGCATTTTTTGGAAATCAAGGGCAGGTGGAAAATCTAATACAAAGGTGTTTGGAAGATGTGCATGGCAGTACTTGTTTCAATGATACCTATAATGGCATTATTGCAATATTTGTGGTGATCTGTACCTGGTGAAAGTATGCTAAATGTTTTGGAAAAAAATGCAGGATTGTGGTAAAGGTGAATCAACAACACTTCTTCAGAAGGTTTAAAAAGATTTTTAAAAATGGCGGATTGATCAACAGCGTTTGATCTGAAATAAATGGAAAAAGTCATGAAGAAACCATGTTTGAGGACAAAAATCAATCTACAGTTACACAACTTGGCACACACATAACTTACCTACACATAGTTCCCTTTTCCTGATTCTTTCAGATCTTCATGTTGGTCCCATTTTTGCAAAAGGCCCTGAAGAAGTCCTCTCCATCAGCATCTGAGGTTGAGAGCACATCTGCATGAAGTGGTTAATGGGAGAGATGTCACATATGTAGGAAACAAAAGCAGGTCCACAGGTCTGCTCAAGGTCAAGAGCAGAAAAAGTACAGGCAGAGGGTGAGGCCAAGGTCAGGAACAAGTACAAACAAGTATAAAATGAAGGTCACAGAAATGCCTAAACAAACAGTTATATAGGCTCTCCTGTGTCCATTTAGGCTTAGTCCAGACGGGGAGATTCGGGGGCGATCCGTCACCTGGCGACTTCTCGCCGCGACGGATCGCCCCTGAATCTCCCCGAATAGCTAGGCACCGGCATAGCTTAAAAACGCCTGCACTTATTCACACGGAGCGGCGCGATTTTTAAAATCGCTGCAAATTGCCTCGCCAGGCAATTTGGAGCGATTTTTAAAATCGCGCCGCTCCGTGTGAACACGCACCGGCGTTTTCAAGCTATGACGGTGCCTAGCTATTCGGGAAGATTCGGGGGCGATCCGTTGCGGCGAGAAGTCGCCAGGCGACGGATCGCTCCCGAATCTCCCCGTCTGGACTAAGCCTTAAACATTGCATTAAAATAAACATATGTACACAACAGTGTAATTATGCAGAACAAACACATGCAGTAAACAGACATCAACACATGCTGTAGCTGTAAGGGCTCATCCAGACGCGAAGATTCAGGGAGATTTGTCGCCCTGGCGACTAAGCGCCTCTACTTTGGGGTGACAAATCTCCCTGAATCTTTGCGTCTGGATGAGTCTGACAGTAGCAACACGGTTGAAAATGTGTGCACCTTTGTGTTGTGGTGATGTGCAATGCCACAGATGCAGCCAGTCTGTAAAGCAAATTATAATGTTGTTTATATGTGGTCAAGGTCCACAGAACACACATTTTGCTTCAGTGAAAAGTTGGGAATACTGAAAAGGTCTATTGTAAAGACCCCCCAAAACACGATATTTCCATCAGTACTGTGAAAAGACTTAAGCTCACAAATGACATCTGCAAAATATAGCCTGCTGTGTTGAATATATCTCTGAAGACAGAAGAAAATGCCAAATATGTCAGCCATCACTGTCACATAATATAAGTATTATGTTTGAAATGTTGCAAAGAAGAGAATAATATAAATACAAGTATGGATAATTTTTCCAGAGAATTAAGTGGTAGCATGGTAAGCAGTATGAAAAAGCAGGTTCGGCAATTGCAATGGTTTCCTTCTTTCAGGCAGCTGTGAATATTTTATTAGAGAGTAGTGATGGGCGTATTTATTCACCAGGGGCGAATTCCCGCGATTCGCCGCTGGCGAATAAATTCGTGAAACGCCAGCGAAAATTCGCCAATTTTTCGGCGAAGCGAAACGGGGTAGATTCGGGTAGATCACTATTAGAGAGAGAGACAACATCACTTAACTTCTGTTAAATTGCAACCTTCTTTTTTAGGATGGACTGCATATGTTATAATTAAATTAATTGAAAAGACTTTTTAGGCCCATTAATACATGATGTTTTGCAAATCAAGCAAATTCGCTTAGAATATAAACCCTTTCCAATCCCTTTTCGGTACCATGTTTGAGAAGAAAAACACTAATTCTCAATTCAATTGATCTTTTTGACACACTGACTTTCAAATGAGCAGAAAAGAAGGTACATTTGATCTAATATGCACTTTACACAGCCCCATTACGTTTCTATGCTAGTTATTTAGCCCTTGTCAGTCAGTACTGAGATATGAAAAGTTGTCTCTGTTCATTGGAGTGATATAAGAGGGAGCAAACTACACAGCTAAGAGGGGTTAAAAGGTCCCAGTTAGAATCAACTCTGTACTTGGCCCTGGCTTACTCCTGGAAAATTCAAAATTGTGGGAGCAGAGCCACCATCATAAATCGTGGAGCCCTCTTAACAAAATTTTCTAGGGCCCCTGGACCTTGCGCAACCCCACCACAAACTCTACACCAGACCTCGTGTACCCAGACAAGGGCATTAACAAATGAACACATAAAACCCATAGTTGGCTAGCCCCCCTCCTAAGTTACAAAAAAACATGTTACATGTTAAAAACAATTGGTGTTCAGGGCCCCCCCGTAAAAGTTAATAAAAAACATCATTGGTGTCCCCCTCCATACAAGTTAAGAAACATTGAAACATTAAGAACATTGGTGGTCAGAAGCCCTGTAGAAGATAAAAAAAACATTGATTTTCAGGATTTGAATTTAAAGTAATTGTGTTCAGGGGGACTTGCAGCTTAAGTTTGTGTGTGATCTTCTTCATTCTCCTTGCCAATGGCAGCTTTTTCGGCAGATTCAGCTACTTTTGCCTCCTTTTGGCAGCTTCTGGTATTTGGCAGCTTCAGATCTTTGAGGGCTTTGGCCACTTCTGTGGCATCAGTTTCAATAAAGGGGGGCTCACCTAATCTGGAAAGTAAAGCACAGCCAGCACTCCGTTAAACTCTAACCCCCATATGTAATTAAAGGCACTAAGTTTGCCCAGGAGCAGTAACCCATAACAACCAATAAGATGCTTTCTTTTCAACAGGTGACCAGTAAATGCTGCCTGCTGATTGGTTGCTATAGGTTACTGCCCTTGGGCAAACTTAGTGCCTTTTATTACATAACCCTATAAATCTCCTGGTCCTGGAACAACTGTCCCCACTTGTGCCCCCTGATGTCAGCCCTGTGTGGGAGGCATGGAATCTCTGGTTTTACTGAATAATAGTTATTCATCCTGACAGACACTTAATTGAACATTTACTGCTGGTGTAAGGTCAGTTCTGTAAAGGGGTTGATGTTTCTGCCCAACAGTAAATAATAAACACACAAAATGCAGCTACATAAGGATTTCTGTGAAGAATTGAATATGCTCACACAGTGGAATAAACCCTTCTTAAAAGTTCTGTTTATTTTCCCTGAAATACATTTTAAAATATTATGGTAACTCAGAATGTTAATGGATGTATCAAAGGGTTGTAACTGACTGTAACAATTCATTTCCCTCCTTCCATTCTGATGTCAGTATTATGATTACCTGCAATAAAACAGTAGAGTTGCCAGAAATCCGATAGTTACTACTGATGGAAAATGGTCATTCATAAATGTAATAAGGATTATGATGCTAATGTGATGTTTAAGTCAATTACAGGTGCCACTAAACACAAACCTACTCTGCCCTGGACCGTGCTAGATGTTTTCTGAAATCCATAGGCTTATCTGGAAATGATTTAAGATGATGTTTATAAAATTTGGACAATTGTTCATATTCCACTAGAAGGAAAATACAAAATAGATTCTTATTGTACTGTAAAAATTCCCTGGGCTCATATTAAGAATGCTTCCCTATGCCTGGGACCAAAATGATATCTGTCTGCTAAGTAGTTGCCCACAGTGATGAAAATAACATGTGGTCAAGAAAGGGAGGGTCCAGACAGGATTATAAACCTAACAGCTGCCCATCCAAAAATAATGTTCCCACCTCATTCCAGAGTTTAGGTTTGCAATGTATTTTTAAAATGGGACAACTAAGGAACAACAAACACATATAAAATATACCCTCAGCTATCATAGCAATGCTTTCATGCAGCTGTAAATCATATTTTCATCTCAAATGTACTGGTTGCAAACTATTCGTATTCATTTATGAAATTTATTTATGAAAAAGGCAGGTGAAGAAAAGTAGCAGAAGTAAGGGATTGAGGATTATTTAAAAACCGTGCAACGCTCAACTGGTCTGGCTGAAAGTACCCTTCCCACAAGGTTATTTAATCAGTATTAATGCCTACTGGAAACGTTGTTGATGTATACAAGAAACTTGATTTTACTCCCCCATATACAATCTTTAATCCCTACATGACAATATAGGTTAATATAAGGGCAATGATATGTATTAGAAGCTGGATTTCCAATAAATACATGCATTTATTGTTGGCTTGAATTCATTAAAAGGTCATTCTTATATACTGTACACTTATTGAGGTGGAGCTTGGTATCAACAGTGGAACCATCAGTAAACCTGCAGAATACTAGTTATATTGATGATGTCATGGATGTGGAGAGCATATCACTTTTTTCTCTTTTGCATCCATTCTAAAAATGACAGATGACATTGGGTCCTGTGAATCAACCATTCTTCTCACTCAGCATTTTGAGCTAAGAATTATGGAAATTTGTATTATTAGTGTATTCATAATGAGAAACTTTCAAAATATGTACTGTATAAGTTAATTTCATAATATATCTTACAGGTATTTGCATGTCTCATGTATCTGGTGTCTGTTGATATTTAATAGCTTATTATTGATAAATTCAATAAATCTTGTTTTAAACTGCTTCCATACTGATTCATTCTAACCATTCATTGCCATATGTTTAAAGTGTTACTCAAATGAAGCTCTCTCTCTCTTCTGACCTTATGGGGCAGATTTACTATTGGTCGAATTTCGAATGATAAAAAATTTCGATATTCGACCAGGGAATAGTGGGGAGGTAAAATCGTACAAATTCGAAGGATTTTACCGCAATTCGAATGATCGAACGATCGAATATAGAAAATTCAATCGTTCATTGGAATATACGAATCGAATTCGAATCGAATTTTCGAACGATTTTTAAGTGATAGATCGAATTTTTTATATTCGATCTTAGGGAATCATCCCCATTTCGGTAGGTTTAATCTGGCGAAGTATGTGGTCGAATTAAAATTTAAAGGGGAAGTATTCGACCATCTAATTTTCGAATATTCGAATAAAATTAAATTTGAATATTCGAATTATTCGAATTTGACTATTCGATGGTCGAATTTGTTCGAATTTGCCTAATTTGCATATTCGAAATTCTAATTAATTTGATTGAATATTCGAATCACTCATGTGAATTTATGTGAATTTAGTAAATCTGCCCCTCTGTCTCCTACCACAATATGATATGCACTAAATAAAGTCTATAGTATATGTGCTGGTGACTTTGGTGGGAGTGTGATCTGATCTTGCTGGAATAAATCCTATCTATCTAGCTAGTTGACTATGAGAATGCTTTTTATACTGGACAAATGTGCTTATACAAAGCATTCTGCATTAGTGTGATGCAATATGTTTGTAACCTCTTGCTTGGCCCTACTGAATCTCATGACGGTTCTTAAGTCAACCCTGGTGACCCATAGTGTTTATTATATTGAATCAAATGCTTAATTAATTCTCTCTCCAGTGGTTCTGGCTTTCTATATTATACAATGCAAAATGTGGGGGGAACAGCTGGTTGCCCAGCTGCAAAGTATTTTTTTTTGCCTGCTCAATGCTTGTTTTACTTGTAGCCAGAAATTCTGATGGTATCTTCAGTTTCTGTGTATCAGCCGCTGCAGTCATTTTGTTCATATGTAATTCCCTATGCTGAGAATACTACCATGTGTATGTATATTATTGCCAGATATAAAGGCAGTGCTCTTTAATATTTCTATGAATGCTCACACTGCAAAAGCAAATGTCCAGGCTGAGGAAAGCATCACTGTCTGCTCATGGCAGTCAGGAAAGTCAATATAAAAATGTTTTTCTTTTCATTTAATATCTCACTCAGATAAAGTATTTACATGGGACAGTAGAAGGCTATGTGCAGCACATCTGACACAGCAGATGGCTTGTGTATCCCAAGCCATATGGCAATTCTATCAATTCTCAAAAAGTACAACAAGTATTTTCCCTTTACATGCTGATTCTTCTTTAAAATGCAGAACTGGGTTTTAGAATTTAGAAGGTGAATATTTCTGCTGCATGATGTGAACACAAGATGAATTAAAGAATGTCTGCTACCTCCTCCTGTGGACCTTAGCACTTCAAAGATGTGAACTTCTTTATGGTCACTGCAGGATTTTTATTATACTCATTAGAAGAAAGTATTTTTAATTTCTTTAGCAATCTGATTTGTACTTGATATTTTCACACAGAAAGTGAAGGGAAAATATCATGTTGAACTTTGTACCCAGTCAGAGGAACAGTCAGCATAGTATTCCTATATCTTAAACTGAAGCTTGTAACAGAAATATTTCAGTGAGGGCTAAGAAGTCAATGGCAAAGCAAAATCAATTCATTCTAAGAACCGGTAAGTCTATAGACGCATACTTTCCAGATAAAAGAAAAATATATAATGGATAATAGAATAACTGCCATTTTGCAGAGCTCACCCACGGCAATTGCCTAAGGGGATAACTATACACTTTTTTTTTATCATTAATGGGCAGATATGTCAAAGGTTGAATTTTGAATTTTTTTGATTGAATATACTCACAACTCGAATGGGAGGTTATTAAAAAAAAACTTGAACATCTAAAACTGGAACAAATATTCCCGACCTGAAAACTTGAATTGAATTAGACTAAGCTCGAATCGAGTTTTTTCTAAAAAAAAAAATGAAATTGGTCCCTGGAACTCTGCTATTGTCTTCTACATGAACTCGGCAGGTTTTAGGTGGCAATTAGTCGAATTTGCATTTTTGAGTTTTGACTAAAAATCCAACTCCAAAATTTGAATTCGAATTTATAATTCAATCCCTAATAAATCTGCCCTTAGTGTTGTTACATGTTTGTGAAGTCATGTATAGTTCAGTGGTTCAGCTCTGTCCGTAAGCTAGGGTGTTTCTTAGCAGAGGCATTAATGTCGCCCTTAAATTTTTGGAGACTAACACAAGTCTATAACAGTGGTCACAGTGAGGTTGAGGTTGGTGGTAAGGGCTGCTTGGGTGTTTATTAAAAGGTTTGTGATACATTTATGATGATTTGGAGAAGTGTCACTATCTTTTAAATGTTTGTACTAGTTTAGGGCAGGCACACTTATGTGTTGCATTCAGATTGTTGCACAAACACCCACTGGCATTGAAGAAGAACAAATGCTGTGAGGTTCAAAGCTTTCAGTGCTTTGGTCTGAGGAGATCCACAACTGGTGAAGGTATATGATCTAATACAAAATCACCTCACTAAATCTCCCATAGCTCAGTGAAGAATTGTGCCATGACTGCATTGCCCATGGTCAAAGACTTTCATTGAAAGGAGCAGAATGAATCCAACAGCATAACTGCACCCTGATGTGAAGTCAACAGAATGAATTATTTGCTTAATAGCCAATTGAATTTGCTTAATACTGCTGTAAAGAAAATTAGTCTGGGGAAATTCACAACAGGTGATGTTATGAGAGCTACATATTATAAAACTACTTCACTCATTATCCCTTGGCTCACAGAAGAATAGCGCCATGGCTGCATGTTCAGAGTATTAGACTGTCATTCCCACATATTTGCACTGGAGTGGAGATACAAACTTACAGTACCACAAGTAGACTATTTCTACACATCTACCCTATTACTACCAAACAAAATAATATCAGTATTAATTCACAAACAAGTCCTTGCAAAGAAAATGTACCCTCTTTTAAAAATATTGGGCCACATTCACTTCCATGAGAAAACTTTATTTTATTGTAGAAACCTATGGGCGAGGTTCGATTTGAGGAGGAAAAAACATGTCTAGCTCAGTTCCAGTTCATTCCTATAGAGTTGTATGTGATAAACAATAAAAGTTTTTGTCATTGAGCTGGCTCTTTGGGAAAATCTGGAATTGAATTAGGAGAAAAAGTTTTCTCATTAAATTGACTCTGATCCATTGTTTGTTCTTTGTACAAACAATTCTTTGCATCCATTAGATTCATCCACTAGAATAATTGCACCCTGGTGTGATCACTGCAGAATGTCTAATTTGTTTAATAACCAAAAATTAGCATATTGCTTGGTACTGTTGTCAAGTAAATTAGACTGGGGAGATGAACAACAGGTGATGGCATGATTGCTATTATAAAGGCCTCTCAGTAAGCCTCCCATGGCTCATGTAAGAATTACACCATGGCTGCATGGTCCAGGATATTAGACTGTCGTTCTTACATATCTGTACAAAGACAATTCACCCTCTTTTCAATTATCCTTTCTTGAGAAGCCATCAACTAGAATAACTGCACCCTGGTGTTATCTCTGCAGAATGTCTTATTTGTTTAATAACCATTTAATTAACATATTGCTTGGTTTTGTTGTTAAGTAAATTAGTCTGTTATTTGAAACATTGTACAGATTCTCCAGTTAAGTGTACCTTGAAAGTGTTTGCAAAGATATTGATATTTGCAGATCCTCTTATGTATTTGTCATACACGCTTCAATGAGTATCTCTGAAATCCTGCCAAGATTCTACTGCCTGATTCTTTTTCTAGCATCAACTTCTTAGATATATGAAACTGCAAAATAAAATAATAAAAGCGGCTGAACATTAATGTGCATCTGACACATAAGTTTCCTTGACTTTGGAGAAAGTTGGGTCAAGTGGGAAAAAACAGTACTATTAAATCAAGCAATTTGAAAACACATAACCTATCGGAAACATAAAACTGGCGTAGATAATGTTCTTCTTCTTTTGGTGCACAGAGCTGCAATTGTTTTGACATTTTATGTTTTATGTGCCAGTAGGATCACACAGAAATTGCAAGCTGGTGGTGGGGTTCGAAGCATTTCATTTGTTTTTGCTACTCCTCCTATTTCTACATGCCAAACGAGATCATCAGATTTTTGGCCAAAGCCAAATGCATCATTAAAAGGTCACACTTTGACAGCAGTTAGCAGTGCAATTTGTTTAGTTCCAGCACACAGTAGCTTTGTTTGACTTTTTATTCCCATTTTACTTCCTTACAGAATCTGCTATTTGTACAATTTAATTCAAATATATAATCCTTTTAATCAGCAAGGAAGCAAAGCAAAAGGTCATGATTCTTAAAAACAAGGTCAGATATAACCATTTATGATGTTATCAATTAGAATGCTTATGTGTCTAGTTTTCTTTGCCGTGACTGTTTAATTAATTACATTCTAAGAGTAGTTCATTATGCAACAGGCAAACCTACAGTATGTTCAATATGCAGTACATTGAGTATTCTGCAACCTAGAGTTCCAATTTTTACTATCTATTTTAATGGATGGTTTAACCAAGGATACATTTTCAAAATCCAGACCAGATCTAAAATTGAAATGACTGGAGTAATTCTACATATTCATAATGTGCAGGAATAATAATCTAACAAAACCTGTCTTCTTCTGTCCCTGTTTTTTCCCATCCACTGCAAACATTAATCCCATATGCTCATATATTTGTGAAATACCCTACCTGCTGGATTTGTGCATACAAGATGACTCAGATTATTATAATTCATATTTCTAGATGAACCCCATTATTCAGAAATCTCTGAATATCGGCCATAGGCTCCATATGAAGCAAATAATCACAAATTTTAAAAAAATATTTCCATTTTCTCTGTAATAAAAACAATCTTCACTACCATCAAAAACTTGATGGTAACTAAGGTGTACGAATCCAGCTATGTTTCAGGGGCTGCTGCTGCCTGAGGAAGAAGTCCCGATGCCGCCCCCACTCCACGCTTCTAACTTGTTATGTTGGAGCGGGTCAAGGCGGGGCCACATTGCTAATGCAGTGCTATTGCACTCGCTGCACTAGAAGAGTCGAATTTCCATTTAAAATTCCAGCTTTTAAAGTTACCAGAGGCTGCTTTTTGCCGAGTATTCTGGATAGCAGGTCCCATACCAGTGTTTCCTTTTGTTGAATTTAAGGGAATGTATAGTTACTAAACCCACATCCCATTGAATCCCAAATTCCATGCACCAGTTTTGTTTGCTAAGAAGCCAAAAAGCCCCTTCTGCATTTTATTTGTTATAGATGGCCACCACTACTTAGACAACAAGCTTATGTAGAAATATGTGAATAAGACAGGGAAACGTTAGCTGAGGTTTATCCATTTTCTGTGATCTATGATGGGAAACACTGCCTGCTTTTTGATCCCATGTCTTGTTGACAGAAGCATATTATCTCGGGGGGGGGGGGGGGGGGATATATTGACTTTGCACTCCATAAATACTAATGCAGCGCAGACTGAAATTCAAGGATGCATTGCATACTTAATAAAACTCTACCACCTAATGTTTCAGGAAATACTGTATATTTGCTCTTAAAAAACTGTATTTGACTGTACTATTTGATTGTCTGATTGCCAACATGTCTTTGTAGAATCTAAAGAATAATTTAAAATCTATAGAGGCAGTATGTGTTGAAACAAAGGCTGCCCATCAGGCTACTAATAAAAGGCGACACACCTGCATGTAGTATATTGTTTCTATAGGCATTTGATTTACATTTCAAATAATTTAACAGCAAATTTTGTATCAAATTTAGTACCATCACTGGTCCAAGTGTTTGCTGACATGGCTGATTAACCAAAAGGAAAAGCCTTAGCATATTATAAGATTAATAGCCTTATGTATGTAATCATCATCCAACCAGGAATTGAATAAAGATATTACCATATACCTCTGGACAGTGCAACTTGGCCATCTTATGTGTGGCCATATAGTAACAATATATCACTGAGTGTCTGGAAAGTCTCACATGTACAATCAACTTTGACCTCTTAATAATCTGGCTATAATCTCCCTGCAGCTCAGGAGCGAAGCATTACCTTCAAGATTCAATGGAACAAACAGGCAAATTCACAACAAAACTAATTAAAGCTGTTTGCTTCAGAGATGTTAAATGACTCCAATATTAATTACACCTTGCTAATCTCTGCTACAATACATGCAAAACTAAAAAAAAAAAAAACATAAAAAAAACGGCAAGAAAAGCTAGCTGCATTTAAATTCACAGCTATACAGTAACAAGAATAATTTGTGTTTGGTACTGACGCTCTGGTTTAACCTTCAACACAAATTTGACATTATGCACCAAAGGTTCCTATAACATATCCAATTATCGGTATTATAGTTCAGCAATGTTTTAAAGGAGAAATAAACCTTTTCTGAAAAAAAACCCTCCCCTTTGTAGACCCACCTCCCCCCCCCCAAGCAAATGCCCCTAAATTTTTACTCACCCCTGCTGCAGATTCTTGACACTGGGGTTCACAGGCGCCATCTTCTTTCTTCTGTCTTCTTCATAATTTTACCTGCATTTCAGTGCATGGGCAGTTCAAGGAGATTTCCGGACACAAACCACTGTGCATGGGCCAAAAGTCACGAATATTTCCAAAAATTTTTGAGACTTTCAGCACTTGCGCAGTGGTTCATGTTTGTTTTTGGAAAAGGTTAACTTCTCCTTAAAGTAGTATAAGGCTAAGTACTCCTTATTGCCCCTAAGCACAAGTTAATCAAAATATTAAATTAGTGAAGGTAGAGCCAAACAGCAGAATTTATCTGCAATTTATTGTAAACACTGGGAGGCCCATTTATCAATGGTCGAATTACGAATTGATGTATTTTTTTTTAATTCGAATATATTCACAATTCGACTGGGAGGTTATTTAAGAAAAAAATTGAATGTCAAATATTCGACAGAATGGTTCCAACCCTAAAATTTTACTCCTGATCAGTTCATATTTTGAACTTGACAGGTTTTAGGTTGCGAATATTCGAATTAGGACTGTTTCCATTGGTCGAGGTGTGATAAATCTCACATTCAAATTTACATTCTAATAGGGGGATTAAAATTCTGGGTGAATTTTGAAACTCGATTCAAATTCGAGTTTTCTATTTGACCATTGAAAAGATGCCCCTACATGTTTTTGGGAGCTTCAGCCCTTTCTCAAATGAATAACTATTTAAACAGTAGTACTACTGGCCGTGCGTAGGGGGCGCTCTCAACAGACTGAATACCAATGTATTCAGGGTGGGAATAATTGTGGTTCTGTTGCTTTAATTTAAATGAGTTTGTGGATTGATATTTGTGTTTGCTTAAGAATGGGCTGAAGCCCAAAGCATTAATGGGCACATTGCAGATATGCAATGCCATTGTCATCTTTACAATATAAGCCATTTTATCCCAGAATTCTAATGACATTGCAGACACAGTCAGTGCCCCACTTGCCCCCCTGCAGTTGCAGGGTCTCTTTATAGTTGCACCTAGCCAAAAGGTTTCCTGAAACATGGAAAATGTATTTTAGGAAGAGCACATTTTACTTTTAATTGGAGAATTGGAAAAGACTGGTGAAATTGTGATCAAGCTGGGCAGGACATTCTTCTTTGATTAATTGTCATTGTTTTTTAGGAACCTTCTGTAAAAAATTATACAAACTGTTTGGCTAGCATAATCATATATACAGCATATTAAGTTAGAACACATGAAAAATTATGCATTTTAGCATTCACTGTTTTTCTTACCATAGGTATTAGTATCTAAGTGACCAACAGAAAATGTTTTGGTTAATCAGGGGACCTGACTTATCCTAAAGCAGAAATGTCTTTGCATATTATTTCTAAAAACTTCAAAGAGCCCTTATATTAACATGCAGTAAATATGCAAGGTAAAGATGTCATGGTCTTAAAGAAACATAAAGTCAATTTGGGGCTATGAAAAACATTCAATATACTGTAGTACTTTGTAATACAGTGCATTAGCTGTGCCTCAATGCAAAGCATAAACATTATGAATATTAAATTAGAAGTGTTGAATAATTCATACGATAAAGTATGAGTGCTTCAATATGAACTTCATTTGTTTTAAAAGACAGTCTAATGTCACAGTCCCAGTCTTTATACTTGCAATTAATAATAATAATAAAAAATTACTTGGTTATCCAGAAGATAAACTGTAACAATGTAGAATGCTGTGGAAGATTGTTTATTTACTTACAAAACATATACAGTATAGTCTTGGAAACTAATCTTTTCTACACTATTGATTGCTAAATATTTAACCATTAAAGGAGAAGGAGAACGTTAGGCACCCCCAAGTGATTGTATTAACTTACTTGAAACCCCTGGCTGGTGTTCCTATCAACAGAAAACTGCACCGGCCCATAGTTATTCCAGTGAGCACCAGCTAACTGACCAACTACATTCTTGGTCTGACTAGTCCTACACTAATGGGCAGATATATCAAAGGTCTAATTTATGTGATTTTTTTACTCTAACAAATTTGAATATACTCACAACTCAAATGGGAGATTATTTAAGAAAACATTTTAATCAATCGAGTTTTCCATCCTAAAAAACTTGAATGTCAGGAAGGCAATTAACATATTCAAATGGATCAACAAACCTCTGCCACTGATTTGTTAATGAACTCAGCAAGTTTTAGGTGAGGATTATTCAAATTATTCAATTATTAGAACTGTTTCCATGGTCGAGGTGTGGTACATCTCACATTTAAATTTACATTTAATTTGGGGGATCAAAATTTGAATATGTGAATTTTGACACCCAAAAAATTTGTAAAATCAAATTTGAATTTACTATTCTGCCACTTATTTTCATCCATTGTCAGACTGGGGGGCCCTCCTGACCCCATGCATATGTGCAAGTGGAGCTGCACAAATGTGCAATAGAAGCCGCCCTGGTTGAATGCGCAAGAGAAGCCGCAACTTTTTTCTTTGTGGGGTCAGGAGAGGTGGTCCAGTTCGACCAGCTTTCATCTGATTCATTAAGAATTCTATTGCTTCATTATACATTTTACACAGGGACACAAGTTTTACCTACAACTTGCTTGCTTTCAACGTTCAAACTCCCAAATCATTGCCCTTTCATTGGCCACCACTGGGATCACCTGACTGCAACTGGGAAAGGTGGGACTTACAACATGGAGCTGGACACTGCTCATGCATAAACTATTTTGTTTAGTAGTCCAGTGTCAAGCATCTTTACTTTGGGCAATGATCAAAGTACATAATGACATGTTGCTTTAATCCTTGACAAAATATTTCCCTTGCTTCATAATGATAACAGAGCCCACTTCTGGATGTGGCCAACTTAACTCTGGTCTACGACTATGGAAGATCAGATATAGTAGAACAAGATAGTCACAGTTATAACCTGTAACCATAGTTGTTGAAATGTCCAGCACTCACTCATCCTTCACAGCAAAATATTTTTAGAGGTACTGAGGGCTGTAGTTTAACTTTGCGACTTTACCTTCCACACCAGCAGTAGGTTTAAAAGGTAAACATTTGCAAAATAATATTTTGTTTTTCATGATATTTTCACTTGAGCCTCAGAAACAGAATAGGACAAATGTAAACTGGTATGAAGTTTAGCACATTAGCAGTAAACAGTATACAAAGTGTTCTTCATGTCAAAAACTAAAAAGATAATTCACTTGTTTTTCAGACTTTCTCAACCAGTGACCTTCCATGTTTTACAAAATGTTCCTCTTGAGGTAGGGAAGGTTTTGGTTCGACTTCTTTCATAATCTTAGCTGAAGTCTGGCTTTCTTCCCAGTAACATGCAGCTTTACCTCCCGCATTTTGTACAAATTGCCTTTTCTCTGACTTTTTCTGTGTTGCTAACATTTTTCACTGTGAAATACGCCAGTAGTTTTCGCTGTCTAAAGAAAAGCTTTTCACTGCAGACTTCGAGAATAAATAAAACAAATGATCTACTTCTGATCTGATTTCTAAACTTTGAACATCGTGCTGCAAAATTTCCACTGCAATGAACAATTTACTGTAAGTGCTAATGCTGGTCATATGCCATTTAAAGGAACAGTAGTGTTTTAAATTCATGTTGGACTTATTCATTTTTTCAATCTACCAGAGAGAGGTGTATGCAATAAATCTTCTTATGTGATAGCTGTCTACCAAGAGTGGGTTCTGTACAGCAAGATTAAGCCTGGCAAAAATCATTCTGACCAAAACTGTAACATTTATAACACCCAATTTACATAATAGTAAAAAAGACAAAAGTGAACAATTCAATGTCTATTGTCAATATACTAAATCCAGTAAATTGAAATTTTCGTTCCACCCAAGACCCTTCATGGTGAAAAATTAAAAAACAACAATATAAAAACAATGTATATTAAAAAAGAAAAATAATACATAAATAGATAAATACATACTAAGTAAAAGGGTTGCTAATTTATCTCACAATGTGAAAAAAAGGTTTTCAAAATGTATTTCTATAGCTTTTATCTTTTTTATATAGTTATTTATTTTTTATTGAATACAAAAGAGCATCGCTGAAAAGAAAGGGGTAGAGTGGGAAATTCACATGGATTTCTGCCCTTGAAAGGAAAATGAAATCTGGCCCAATCACCCTGTACAGACTTGGCCCAGTTGGAAGTGGGGAAAGGTTCACAGATAAAAGAAAAGGTGCAAAGATAAAGGAGTGGTGCAGTGGAGGTAAAGAGAAAAGGGTGGGCAAACATCACTGCCTAACAATGCCTTTCATTAAGCATTCCAGTTCCTACAAATAAAAGTATCTGCACACTGGTGTTGTGTTGTTTAGGACCTGCTTTGTAGCTGTTGGGAAAATTACTTTAGAATGCTTCTTCTGATGCAGTAGGTTGAACATTTTATTGAAGGCAGCTGCTCAATGTATAGTGTTGCTTTCAAAGGAGAACTGAAGCTTAACTAGGAACTAAGAAGTAGGCTAGAAATGTTTACATTATGTCTTGGGCTTTGGTACTTGCCCAAGGCAACCACGGGGAAGATTTGTTCCTCCAAAGATGCCCCTGTAGCTTCCCATCTTTAGTGAGGGGGGGAATCTGTGGCGCAGGTGTCTTGTTTTGGACACGCGTATCATGTTTTGGATGCATGTGTCTCGTTTTGGATGCTGGCGCACATTCGCACTGGCGTCCAAAAAAACCGGGCACCGAAAACCGAGCGTTGATGTCTCGTTTTGGATGCGCACATATAAAGTATGGGGCATTTCCCTGGGAGGGGCAGTTAGGCTGGGGGGAGGAGGTAGGGGGTCTACTTGGGGTGGGGTGAGCGGGTTTTATTTTTTACATGGTGGAATTCTCCTTTAAGAAGGTTTATTGCAAGCTCCATTCACATTCAAAAGTCATATCACAGGTACATAGTGTGTCAAACAACTTATCTTTATGCTTGAACATGTCTACATATTGTCATGTATATATTTAATTACAATCCAATTATAAAGTCATGATATATGCAGAATTTGTGTAAGAATACGTGCCTGGATTCCCAGGCTTGTGCTCTAAACTCAGTCGGCATCAATATCACATGCAATGTGTATTCCAGTTTGTATGTGTCACAATGTGGAACTAGGCCTATTTAAAGCATTCAGTGCTTGGCTATCAAGCTAGTATCTTGAGCTTGTCCCTGGCTACTTCTGATTAATTTTCTTTCAGTTATGACTCCTGCCTATTTTTGCTTGCTGCCTGAGCCAATCTTCGAAATTATACTCTGATCCTGTACCGTCTATCTTGATCTTGTCCTGTCTGACCTCCACTTGTCTGCACTCTGGTACTCAGACCTCACCAGCCTCTCTCCACTCCAGCACTTTCCCATACACACTCTGGTAAAAGTATGAGTTTCTTGTTTCTTAGTATGTAATACTGATTCTAATACTGATTCACTGTCTGGCCAGACAATCTGCAGATTTGGGAACTGATATCAATCATTTCTGTTACTCTCTTCGGCAGCACAATTACATTTTTATATTGTTTTAGTTGTGTATTCCTCATATTCAAAAAGTCATCCAAGTCTTTTTTCTCTGTTCCATACCTAGAAGGCTTGTCGTCTTGAAACAAACTGACTGATTTGCCTTTCTCTGTAATATCTTGTACTTGATGTTAACTAAGGTAACATAAATAAGTATTAAGAGAGGAAATAGCCTACTGGGGTTTTATGTTTAAATGTATTTTCTTTACCTTAATGAATGTTGCTGCAAATTACTGTATGGTGCTTTATTATAAAAAGCCCAGACACCAAGCATTCCTGACATATACGCACCCCTAAGCTTATGATATAAAACACATTATTTAGGTCATCACTATTCTTGAATAAAGACCTATGTGGAGCAACAGATCAATATATTTCTTGTTTTCTTCTACCCAATTGAGCTCATTAGCTAAAATAGCTTTGCAGTTGAATATACACTTAGGAACATTTCATGCACTACTGTTCCAGTGGATTGCCTCATTTCTCAGACACAAAGAAACTTATTGCAGCTGAAACAAAACATAACAGTCTCTATGAGGAATGACTGGTAAGCCAGATATTGTAGAGAATTTATTACCTGACTTAAATTTTTATCAATAATTTTTAACTTTTAACATTTAATATTGTGCTCTATTGGTGTGAGAGAGAATGATTAATCTTATTTTTTTAAGGCTCAATAGAAATAAACAGAAATAATGAATGTAAACTATCTCTCAAGCACTCTAACACAACTCTTGGGAAAACAGCAAATTCATTTCTAACTATAATAAAATTTGAAGTTGAAAAACAAATCAATGTACAATATTTTAAAGCATGAATTCACTTGGAGTCTTAAATTTCAACTGTCACTGTTATTCACTTTGACTCCAGTCATGTGGAATGTATTATCTGTTTTAAAACTGCAGTTATTCTATTGGGATCTGATGTACATTCACAGTGCAAGTAGGGTCAAATACCCCTATAAGTCTTCATTCTGTTTTAATGCCATATAATGTATAAAGGATATTACATAAAGGAAACAGATTATATAGTGAGTTATGCAATGGCTCCTCACTTGTGTGGGTGAAGCCAACATTACCAGAACACTGAAGTATATCCATAGTTGGGCGCTCTTTCAGATTCAGAAACCTTCCAAGGTCCTAGGAGAGACTGGTAGACTTGCAACACAGTTGCACAGAGTGTATCAATTAAATTCAGTTCTCAGCAGACCCAAGTGGAATTAAAAACACCAAATTAAGTTTAACTTCTCTAATATATCTATATATTGTAGGGAATTCACTCAAACGTTAGCCTTAGCAATAACCTGTCAAGCTTTCAAGGGAGAAAAAGTATGTAACAAAAGTAATTTACAGTTCTGGTTCATTAACCAGAATAGACTGTTCCACTGGCAGATTGACTTCACAGTGCACAAGCCTTGCTCTTCAAGGCAAAGGTTTAGCCCTACTTAGGATATTTAGACCACATAACTGTTGATTTTTTGTAGAGTCCCACAAATCAGCTTACTTTGCCTGATCCTCTCAGACTCCTTCTTCCGGCTTCCCCTGGCAAGAGAGACAAGGTGGTGATTCATTAGAATTCTTAATGAA
>CM044432.1:43650662-43672063 GCA_024363595.1 Xenopus borealis | reverse complement strand
CCAAACGGAACGCAGGGGAGCGCAGGTAACAAACACCCATGTGTAAGGGCCCTAAGTGAGATGTAGTATTGGCTATTCACAGGATGAATAAGTTGCACCTAACATTGTAAAGTAGAGGTTGTTTTTTCACTTACTTTGCTTACACTACATGGGATACGTTCATTATTTATTACAGGTTGCGAACCTTGAGTATACGCATGTGAAGTAATGTGCTTTAATAGGTGAGCCTACATAAGTAACAGGCCATAGATTTATCACAGAAGCAGCTACATAGACAGTGGTTTCATATACATAACAGACACACTGCGGTGAAATACACATGGAGGTAGAGTGGTATTTAGTTATCCCCCACACCATAACAGGGCTTTGATTTAGTGATAACAGCTGCTGGGTCCGCAAAGCTGTAAATTGAGAGGTAGTCTTTTAAACTTGACATATCAATTAATACATATGAAGGACGGAGCTTCAGGGCAGGCCCGACAACTTTACTCGTGTTTTTTGCAACAATGGTTTTTGGAACAGTGTTCAACACTGGGATAAGGAAGTTAAAAGTGACAGTTAAAGTTAAAATTCACATATTGAAACAGAGTTGCATAATATTTTTATTTTAGCAACAGACAAGTTGGATTGTTTAAACGTTGAGACTTTTAACAATTGCTATTTCTACATACGTACTATGAGATTTTTTTAATACATTTGTATACACGCTATTAGTGATATGTAATCGGCAGTTACGTTTCAGTGATGTTGTCAACACGACCATTCCCCTTTGTCTAGTTTCCCGCTAATTCTTGTATTTATGGCATTCTCACAAACAATTGGACACTTTGAGAAAGGCCTTGGAGGAGACTGAAACGTTAGTCTCGCATTTTACAATAAAACTATTTTATTTTTTATTCAAGACCCGAGAGTGCAGATCTTTCTTGCTGGTTATATATTTGAATTTTTGATACTGCACCCAGGCAACTTCTTTTTTTATGTCAGCAATGGAAAGGGCTAACTTGCTTGTTTTCAACTTTGTTGAAAGAAACCACTGGTTTGAGGAATCAATCCTAAAGCCCTTAGAAGTAACAACTGAATCTCTCTTTCTCTCTACTGCCAAGCAAGGTTTTGCTTCTCTTCTTTTTGCTACTCACAAGCAGAATCAAACAAAACAATAGCATGAACACAAAACAAACCAGGTAAGCAAAAAAAAGATGTGAATGTGAACAGTATGAACAAGGCTGTTCCCCTCTTACATACACTTTCCAGTAGATGTTGCAATTCATGTGCATCCACATGCTATAATATTAATTAATGGTGGGCAAAAAAAAGTTCCATGGACTTTTGGTAATTGCTAAGTTTTATCGTGAATGATTTCTATAACTTCTATAACTATAAATCCATACAGACAATTCAGAGTCAAAAAGTTGAGATGCAAGTTTGAATATCTGTAAATAATTAGTATAAGAATTGTGTAATCAATGGAACCAATGTGGGTGCAGACACAGGGCTATACCCCGTATTAACACTTGCCAACTAAAAATAATGTCCAAATCTATTTGTGCTTCATGATTACAATGAGTCAGATGTATTCACCACTAAATGATAAGCATGTGCTTTAAACAATGGAAAAGACATTGGATGAAGTGATAATGTGCAGATTGAATTCGCCCCCACAAACAACAGGCTTCTTATTACTGCAATCTGCATAGTGATACATTAGATAAAGTGCTCCGTACTTAAGACTTCTTCCATAAAATAGTAGATATCAAGTAAATAAGTACAATACAAATATGTAAAATGAGGGGATATTGACTATGGACATCCTTATTGGTAGTGATGGGCGAATTTATTTGCCAGGGACGAATTTGCGGCAAATTCCCGTGATTCGCCGCTGGCAAATAAATTCGCGAAATGCCAGTGAAATTTCGCCTGGTGAAAATTCACCGAAAAAAACGAGTCGCGCATCAAAAGCGAATTTTTCGCCAGTTCGCGAATTTCTCTGGAAATTCGCAAATTTTTCAGCGAAGTGAAACTGGGGAGATTCGCCCATCACTACTTATTGGGCATAGTCTCCCACTACCAGATTCTATGGTTATAAAAATTAATTGAGGCTATTTAAATCCGCTACTTGAAGTTCCCCCCTGTGCCAGTCTCCGGAATGATGTCCCTTTTGACAATAATGGAAGATTATTTCATCAAGCTCATTTAAAAAGGATTTAGATAATTATCTGCAACTGGGACATCTTTAGAAACTGGATGGTATGTCCTTATTCCATCATTAGCAAGGCAGGGAAGGACAAAGACAAGTCTGTTCTCTGCTTTTGTCAATCACAGCAATGACATGGGAAATAGAGCAGGTTATGACACAGTCCTTCTATCAGAGGAAACTACATTTGTACAAATTGTGCAAAAGGCAGGAAAATGTTATTATTATTGAATGGACAAATTTTCCTTTACATGGACAATCCAACATAGATATAGAGAGTGCTTAGCTCTCTTTTGAAATTTATTTTTGACCATGATTCACATTTCATTATACAGTATATGCAGTATATATGTATATATATATATATATATATATATATTTATATATATATATAACACACTGATTCATTTGATGTTCATGCTCACATGTAAGTAGCATGCTTCTTTTGCATTTTCTCTTCCCCTAGCATTCATCCCAGTTATTAGCAAGCCGAACATGCATCAGGGATTCTCTTTCACATGAGGAAGATGCTTCTTTTTAGAGTATGAAAGTTGATGGCATAAGCATTCTTTGTTGCCATGTAGCTTTGGATGAATATAAAATAGTGACCAGATTCTTGATACTTTCGGTACGGCTACAGAGTATTATAGATAAGACCTGTTCCCAGGATAATGTGCTTTCTCCTGAATAGAGCTTAAAGGAATATGGCATTTGTTCCCTACAGAGTTACTCTCATTTTGGTTATATTGCATTAAAAATAAATTTATATCACAGAAATTACTTTTTTAGATGGAATGTACTTTTACATCACCACTATATTGCAATACAAGTTTAAGATTATGTGGACGTCTTTCCTGCAGAAAGCTCAGATTTTGCAATGTCATATCCCATAGTGTCCAAGTTAAAGGGATCCTGTCATGGGAAAAAAAACATTTTTTCAAAATGCATCAGTTAATAGTGCTGTTCCAGAAGAATTCTGCACTGAAATCCATTTCTCAAAAGAGCAAACAGATTTTTTTATATTTCATTTTGAAATCTGACATGGGGCTAGACATTTTGTCAATTTCCCAGCAATTTCCCAGATGCCCCAAGTCACGTCGTTTCCGTCGCGTCACGTCGTTTTGAACGCGCGGCGCGTCGTTTTTGGCGCGTCGCGTCAAAAAACGACGCGTCTCGTTTTTTTACGAATTTTCGCTAGCGTTTCGCGAATTTATTCACTAGTAACCAGATAACAGCTGCCTTGCAGATTGAAGAACGGCACTCAATAGTAAAACCCATGTCCCACTGCGCACTATTCAGTTACATTGAGAAGGAAAAACAACAGCCTGCCAGAAAGCAGTTCCCTCCTAAAGTGCTGGTACAAGTCACATGACCAGGGGCAGCTGGGAAATTGACAAAATGGCTAGCCCCATGTCAGATTTCAAAACTGAAAGTAAATAAATCTGTTTTCTCTTTTGAGAAATGTATTTCAGTGCAGAAGTCTTCTGCTCAGCAGGGACAAAGAAAGAAATGGTTCAACTAATTTATCAATTTAGCAAAGTTACATAGTCAATGACCCCCCATCCCACAGCTGCTTTAGAAAGACATAATTAGAAAAAATCACAAATAGAAAGTGACTGAAACTTTTTTTATTTATGGTGAACTATTTATTGAAAAATAACTTAACTTAAAAGATCAACAACACCTTTAGCAGGAAATCCTATCATTAAAGTTGACCCCTTCTAATCAACTGATATGCATGCTAATGCCTCACAAATAAACTTCGGGTGACTTTGGAAAACGTGGTGCCGCAAGTGCCATACCGCTGGCGACTTTTCATTCCAGCCCACGGTATGGCACGGGAAGGCAGTTCAGGGAGATTGTGAAGTTATGGGAATGCAATAGAAAATATACGTGTATCTTTAAAAGGGGTGACTCCATTTGGTGATAGCACCACTTCTGTTTTTGTGCCAGCACAATAATAACATGATATTTTACCTTGGTTTGATGTCTTTCTAGCAGTGATTTATGTTTGTGCTTTTAAATTATTACTGTTACTTGAGGGAACAAAATAATACAGACTGACCTTTATTACTGATGAGTAAATATTATTCCCTTATTTCCCAGACCAGAGGGACAGGTTCCAAGGCAGAATCCGACCAACAAAGCCATCATTTAGATTTATAATCTTCTGCAAATTTAGGTTGCGACTTTTATTTAGAGACTGGGTGCCAAAACAGTTAATCTGCAGATTCCTCCTCCTCACAGTATAGAATAGCACTCCACAGACTCAAGCTGAATTTTATATGTCCTTGAAGAACTATTTATTCTTGCTGTGCTTATTATTTCTACCAACCATGCACAGATCTCTGCTTCATACTCTTTTGCATGGCAGAAAATACAAATATTTTTAAACCAACTATAGTTTACATTGAACAGTTTATTAAAAAATGAAAATATAATAATTGTGAGTAAATAAAATGAAAAACAAAAAAACAAAAAAAAAGCAAATACAGGGAGTCCTCGTGTTACATACAGTACACCTGACTTACATAAAACTCATACTTACAAACCAGGGCTGTTACAGTAACATACTGTGGTATGCTTGACTTTTATTAGCATTTAGCTTTAATAAACCAACTGCCCCAATCCCCTCTGACGTGTGTTCTCTACTGCAGAGCACAGAAAGGTAAACAATAAATACTATCTTAACACAAACATCTGTCTTGTTGCATTTAATAAGTAAATGTAGATGTTTTAACTTACATACAAATTCAACTTTAGAACAAACCTACAGACCTGATCACATACCAAACCCTGAGACTGCCTGTAATAAGAATACCACCAGTTTGTAGTTTACTCGGCTTTGTAATAAGTTTACAAGAACTTGAAAAACTCTAAAAACTTGAATTAGATCAGGGATCCCCAACCTTTTGAACCCGTCAGCAACATTCAGAAGTAAAAGGAGTTGGGGAGCAACACAAGCATGAAAAATGTTCTTGGGGTGCCAAATAAGTGCTGTGATTGGCTATTTGGTAGCCCAATATGGATTGTCAACCTACATTGAGGTTCTGTTTGACAGTGCACGTGATTTTATATAACCAAGCCTGGCATAAAAAAATAAGCACCTGCTTTGAGACCACTGGGAGCAACATCCAAGGGTTTGGAGAGCAACATGTTGCTCATGGCTACTGGTTGGGGATCACTGAATTAGATTAAAATCTTCCAATTTTCTATGGACAGATCCCATTGACTTCTACATGATGCTGAGGTCTTACATTAGAGGTTGATGTGCTCTTTTTCAAATTTATTTGAATGCATGGTTATTAGTGCAAAAAAGTTTGTTTCACAGAAAAAAATATGAACATTCAATAATCAGCCCCTTAATGTTTCTTGCCCAGACTGATGCTAATGTTTAGTCTTGGCCGTTGTCAATTATTGTAGTCTTAGAGGAGTACTTTGATTTAATTCTGGAGGCCAACATATGGAAAAATCTAGAACATTTTCAGGACCCAGACCTTGAGTATCTTTTTTCCAGGTTTCCTTCCCCTCAATCTCTTTCTCTCTCTCTCTGTTCCTCCAAAATATTTTTTTCCTGTACAGGAGAAAAAAAGTCTCATGCCTTCATGCTCGGGGGCAAAAATGTTCTCTTCCCACCTGTAACTTTTTTTTTCTTCCGATGCCTTACTGAAACATATTTTGCTTTCATAAGGAAGTATACATAAGGCATGTTTGCAGCCAGATAATGTTTTGACCACAATGCCTAACTTGCAGTCACCAATAAATCCATCATATATTTTGAATTCTGTAAAACGTTCTGTGAGGGACATCTGATATTAAAGCCTTTCAATTTCTTCCCAACAGAAGTTAATGGGTTTCAAAATTAAAATCAATGCTACTGCTAGAATGCACAAAGCTCTAGAAGCCAAACACTGTGTTTTGCAAAAGTCTAGAGCCCCATTCTGTCATATTACTCAATAACAAATCATACCATGAAATGTTGTTCTCTATATTTATTGCAGCGCTGAAGCTCAAAATTAGTTTTCTTAATATTAGAAAAAAAATCTTTAAAAAAAAAACTGAAATATGCTATTTGCATGAATATTCAGTCCTCAAACCTTAATATTTTGTAGTAACAGTTTCAAGGTTGATTTGATCTAATTTGTCATATTAGCCAGATGATCTGTTCACTTGCATTTTCAGATAGTGTCACAGATTCCTATAGGGTTTAAGATCATGGTTTTACTGTGCTATTATAATTACATCCATATCAAGAGCTGTGCATAACTCTGGCCTTTGTAGAAAGCCAATCAAGCCTCAAAAGCAACCACATGAAAACACATCCGAAGTTCTCCAAGATATAACCCTTTCTTTTACTAGTAACTGCTAAAACGCCAATCAATGCCCTCATCCCAATACATTTATACTATTGCCATCTCCTACTATTGCACCACTTTCCCACTACACTGATGGGATCATCCTGTTCTCTCCTAAGAGAAACCTGCTCATCCCATGGTAAAGACTTTATCATGGCTGTTGGTTAAGCAAAGGATAGTATACCTGTGCATACAGTCATATGAAAAAGTTTGGGAACCCCTCTTAATTCTTTGGAGTTTTGTTTATCATTGGCTGAGCTTTCAAAGTAGCAACTTTCTTTTAATATATAACATGGAAACAGTATTTCAGCGGTGACATAAATGTTATTGGATTAACAGAAAAAATGCAATATGCATCATAACAAGATTAGACAGGTGCACTCCAACAGAGATATTACATCAATACTTAGTTGAGCCTCCTTTTGCAAATCTAAGAGCCTCCAGATGCCTCCTATAGCCTTAGATGATTGGCTGGATTCTGGATGGCGGTATTTTTGATCGTTTGTTAATACAAAATCTCTCCAGTTCAGTTAAATTTGATGGCTGCCGAGCATGGACAACCTGCTTCAAATCATCCCATAGATTTTCGGTTGATATTTAAGTCAGGGACTGTGACAGCCATTCCAGAAGATAGCACTTCTCCCTCTGCATAAATGCCTTTGTAGATTTAAAAGTGTGTTGTGGGTCATTGTCTTGTTGGAATATCCAACCCCTGTGTAATTTAAAGGAGAACTAAACCCCTAGGTGTAAAAATCCCTCAGCTGCTTTTTGGTTATAATCTGCAAAAGTTTCCAGGCTTCAAATATGAAAATCATACAATTCTGATTTGTTTTTACAATTTTATTGCGTCTTTTCCCTCACTGGGTTTTTTTTGCCAAAATGTATTGATAAATATTGTAAACGTTTTTGAAGTTTTATAAATAAACCCCCATAAAAACACCATTGGACTAAGGAGGCATAGCTAAGCAGTCCATGCATATACTGTATATTGTTTTTATTTAAAATAATTGTTCCCAACTGCTCTTGTTAAAGCATAACTACATCTCTCTCTTCCACCTTTCTTTGCCATATAGTGACTTATATTTGTCTACAAGCAGGAGGAACACTCCAAAAGCAGATTAAGATACAAATTTAGCTTTATTGGTAACAGAAAATGTTTAAAACTCTGGAGCCCCCAAAAAAAAACATCATCTGACAAATAAAGCCAACTTTGTAGCTAAGTGCTCCTTTCATTTAATTTGATATATACTGTATATATATAGAATATTTCTCACCTTGTCAAGTGTGACTCATTCCCTGAACAAAGTGATCTTGCTATGAACAATATCAAAGGTCTGCATTAAACAGCAGAAGTCTAGTGAGTCACTGTTTAACCTTTGCATCACTGTTACACATATTGCATTGAGCTATTTTCATGGAAAGTCTGCAGTTAGCTTTACAGAGGGACTATTGAAGATGAGCCAGCTGTACCTAGCAATTGTAGTAACACTTTCTGACATCTTTGTTACTGAAAAAGAAGACTCCAACAATTTAAACCCAGTGAAGAAATCCTTCTCGTTGCAGGATTTCTCAGACTCTCGGGAACAACCAAACAACACTTCAGTGGGAAGAAGATCAATATTTACGTCTTTGGTTGTAGGTTGCTGCAGTGTTGCAAGCAGAAACTGGACTTTTTTCAAGAGTGAAATGCTGTCACTAGCTTATGGTAATTCCTCCATGGACAGGATACAAACCTATCAGTGAAAAAAGAAATGCATTACAGCACAAGGTATCAGTACATCAGGAAATGACCATTTGTATCATGGATTTTCAGTCTTTCTGTCAAGGCTCCATATTTTTGTATGTATAGGATGAATTGTTGATAAATATGTTGATTTTATAGTGTTTATTCTATCTTCTCATTGCATACCGTTGACTCATTTATTCAACACTTTACAGGGATTGTTCCTCATTCACATCAAAACGTCAAGACCTGTACCCAGTGGACACCAACTTTCAGGGCCAACCCTGCCCCCCCGTGTGTGTGCATTTGCAAAATCACTTGTGTGCCATAACAGAGGGGATGTAAGGAGGGGAGGGTAAAGTAGGGGAAGAGTAAGGGCAGAGGAGGGAAGGAAGTAGGGGTGAGCAAAAGAGGGGAGGGGGAGCTAGACAGAGGAGGGTGGCAAGAGCTGCAGAGGGGAGTGAATCTGGACTAGGCAGAAGAATCTTGAATAGGCACCTGCCCAAGTTCTCCACATCGATGTGCCCTAGGCAGGTGCCTCGTCTGCCTACCCCTAGTTCCAGCACTGCTACCTTCAATATACTGTATTGCAGAGCTAAAGGTGTACAAAATAGCTAACTAGTTTAGGTTTTCCAGTTCTTGTACTTGAGGAAACACAGTAAAATTTTAATTTGTGAGATATTAGCACATATTCTTTTTTTGCAAAAAAACTGCGAAAACATATGATTTATTATTTCAGCTGTGTTGCCTATTAGAAGCATGCTATGAGTTGTTCCCACAAAATATAATTTTTTTTAATAAAGTCTTTCCTATTTATGCAATGGAAATATGTGTACAAATGTTTTCAATTGCTAATGTGCTTGCTAACTGTTTGTTTACTATCAGAAGACTTGGGAATAACCATTCATATGCAAATTGCCTTGCTAGAATTGTGCATGAGATATACAACTCACATCATTCTCCCACAAAAATTTGAAATTTGTGCACATAAACACTTAATTACAGAATATTCAAAATATTGCTTCCTGTTAAGTCATAGGAGTGTAGTAACGCAAACAATATTTAGAGTGGGTTAATACTTTAATGCCCTTTACAGAATAGACAGTGGGTCTCATATAACGCTACCACGTGAAGACAACATTTAAGGAGCTCTGTACTTCACTACCTTAGAACACATAGTATATCAAGACTTGCATCAACATACTTTGCTCACACACATTTGCACATGGCTTTTCATCACAAAACAAGGAAGTGAAAAAAAAATCACACTTTTTCCTTTCCGATTTGGATTCAGTTCAAATCATCCACGAAGGGTTCGGGGAGTTGGCCAAATCCCAATTAGTGGATTCGGTATATCCCTACTACTTTCCTGTGTTGCAGAAGTGCCACAGATGGAGCAGAGACAATCAATTTCCCCAATTAAGTCAAAGCTGCTTGCAATAGTCAGCATTGCATTCATAAGATGCAGGTGGGAGAAGGCATGTAGGCACCCCCAGTCTCCTAGCTTGTGCAGCCTTCAGACATGCAGTTTCTTGGGTCCTTCTCCAAGCTATTTCTCCAACTCCCATTCATCTGCTAGCACATGGATTGAACTGCTCTGGTGCATGCAGGAGAGAGGTGCAGGTGTATGTGGGTTCTTTGTGGAGCCCCCCCCCCCCTTCTATCATAGGGTCTGCTTATATGTAGTTACACCAAGACAAAGACAGTTACACATAGGCCAGTTATCTACCTGGAGAATTGCAAAACTGAGCATCAACTAGTGAGCACTAGTATGACAGTGCTAGTAGAAAACCCTTCAACTAACAACTACAGTATGTTACCTCTCTAAAAGAATGCATTCATGATAATGTCCATGATAAGCTACTGTAGTTTGTAAGCCCAGTTTGTAATGCACAGGACAGTTTCCAGGATGCCTCTTGAGGGTCCTTTAATTGTGCTCTCTTCTTTACAGAACATTTAGGCAAGGCGTTCTGGGCTTCTGTGGTGTCACTCTGTCACATAGTTTTTTTCCTTTGGTCTCACCAGGCGGGGTTTACTAGCCTAAGCATTAGTCATGCCCTTTCTAACTTGTGTTGTTTTTACTTTCCTTTTAATGGAATTTAATAGAATGCTACGGATATGCTTTTCTTTCTTTTTTATTTCATGATTTATTCATATATCCAGTTCCTTTGCTGATAGGTTGATAACATTAAATGGTTTAGAAACTGGGGTATTTTTATGTGATTAGGCTTAACTCAGTGCAAAGGTAAAATCAGGGACAAGTAAAAAGAAATTTGGGCTTCTGAGACTTGAAATAAAGGTGTGCATTGAGGGAACTTGTCACAGTGTATAGATTGAAACTAATTGCTTGGATTAGGTTGTGCACATGAACTGATCTTAGGTTCCTTAAGTATAAACATGGACTGTAGAAATCAATATGAGTTATCCTGCACCTTGGGATTTTATCCCTAACAATTCTATT
Source organism: Xenopus borealis (assembly GCA_024363595.1). Lineage (NCBI taxonomy): Eukaryota > Metazoa > Chordata > Amphibia > Anura > Pipidae > Xenopus > Xenopus borealis. The sequence goes on along the minus strand of CM044432.1, from coordinate 43,661,333 downwards.
TAATGTAATTTTTCTGGGCCAGAAATGCATAAAGTTGAAAAAAATATTTTATATTTTATATATATATATATATATATATATAAAATTTTATATATATTTATTTTATATATATATATATATAATTTATATTTATAATTTATATATTTTTAATTTATATATTTCGCGATAGTTCCCATATACAGTATATACATAGGGGAACTATCGCAAAAAAACTTTCCAAATTCAAGCAATTTAAAATTCTGAAATGTTTCTGAAATAATCAAGTTTATCTTCACTATTTCTCTCTCAGCATCTGTTTCTCTTCATTCTGTCTTTATTCAGGAGTTGGGTGTCAGATGAATGATCCAATATATCTTATAGGGGGGCTCCTTTTGCCTAAAGATGTATTAGAGCTCACTCTAAAATCACCAGAAATCATGTCTCTCTACATGCAGGACTTGTGCAAACGGCAGTTATTTGTTAGATTTTGTTTGTACTGGAATCAGTGATTTGAGTAACCTCTAATACATCTGCTAGGATTATTTCAGAAATGATGCAGAATGTGTAATTGTTTGTATTTAGAAAGTTTCTTACTTCATGAGGAAGCTTATATAAAATTTTCATTTTCGTGATAGTTCCCCTTTAAAACAAGAGAAAAACTATTCTTGGGGCACAGAACAAGTTTAATTTTTCTACTCTCAGTTTTACAAAAAATATAAATAAATCCTTGAAATAAATAGGTAGTATTATAATAAATATTACAGCAACAGATATTTTGTAAAGACGAGTAGTTTGTATGAGAACATGGTGTTAGAGACCAAGGTATTAGTAGCAAGAAAGCAACTGAACGCAGCAAAACTCTGCAAGTGTCTCCTTAAAAGTTTTCCTGAAAGTGTCTGTAATGCCTCTGCCGACAGGATGCTTTACAATTTATTTGCATTCACAGAAAATCTGTTTCTCTGATGAGAGGCACAGCTGGCAAACAAAAAGGGCAATAATTCTCGGGGCCTAAAGGATTTCCTCGAGTTATACTGCAATATATTTTATCATGTTAAGCAATACTTGTTCGAAATCAAGAGATTTTCCCTTCAATGTGACCTTAAATTCCCACAGAACTTCTCTCAACTAAAACTTTTCTAGGTGCATGAAATAATTGGCACTGTAACATGTGTTATCATGGAATTCTATTTTCAGACTATGATAACTACTTCTTAAAGGAGAAGGAAAGGATGGAGGCACTTATGGGTGCCAAACTTTAGGTACCCCCAAGTGATTGTATCTACCCACCTGAAATTGAGCACCGGCCCGGGGTTATACCATTGAGCACCAAGGAGAGATATACTTCAGTTTTTGATTTCCCTGGACACATGCGCAGTTTAACCAAAAAGCTAACGTTTTCGATAAAATTCGACTTTTCCTGGTCCAGTGCAGATTTCTGCTGATAGAAGCACCGGCCCAGGGTTTCAGGTAGGTAGATATGGGGGTGCCGAATGTTTGGCAGTTGGCACTACCAAGTGCCTCATGCCTTTCCTTCTCCTTTAAAGGAGAACTGAACTCTAAAAAAGAATATGGTTAAAAATGCCATATTTAACATAAACTTATTGGACCAGCCTAAAGTGTCAGCTTGTCAATAGCAGCAATGATCCTGGACTTCAAACTTGTCACAGGGGGTCACCATCTTGGAAAGTGTCTGTGACACTCACATGCTCAGTGGGCTCTGAGCAGCTGTTGAGAAGCTCAGCTTAGGGGTCATCGCAAATTTACAAGCAGAAAATAAGGTTGGTCTGTGATATACACTGATCCTTCAAGGCAGATTATTAAATTGTGATGCTTATTGCACTGGTTTCTGAGCTGATATGTATTAACTATCTGTAATAAGAACTAATCAGCCTTATAGTGTGACATTTATATTCTGTGTGTACTGTATATTGTGAGTGGGTCCCTAAGCTCAGTAAGTGATGGGGAGCTACTGGGCATCTTTGGAGATACATATCTTTATTGCTAAAGGCCTTTTGTTGCCTGGGGCTGGTACAGAAGCACAAAACATAATGTACAACATTTCTACCCTACTTCTTTAGTTATGCTTTAGTTCTCCTTTAAAATTAAAATACTTGAAACTATGTTTGCAAAATATATAATTATCTTGCTGTCTCCTGTTAATATGCTAATGTGAGATATATAGGCACATACAACTTTCACTCTCTGCTTCTTTTTCTGGAGCACTTCTCTACCTGCAGTATGTTTCTGTGTGCCTGCTCCTTCCTGCTGCTTCTGGAGGGCTCTCTGATTCCCAAATCATTAATCGGACATTCTGATTGGCTTAGGACAGTTTTTTTTATTTATTATTAAGCCAGAAACAGATCCCAAAGAAATGGGTCCAGTAAAGGTACAATGTGCTTCCTGGGCATTTGGCATTATGTTCATGTGCTTGCAGGTGAGGTCTGTCACACCCCAGCCAGTTAGGTACAGTGATCAAGAAAGACTGTAAATTCCTTAGAGTCCAGCAGAATTGTGGTTAAAGAAATCAATAAATGGTTACAGAGTCCTGCAAAGCATGTCTATTTTATGGGCTTAATACCTACATAAAATAATTGAAGACTCACATACTTAGAGTCTTATTTAACGTGTTGGCTCTGGCTCCAGTAACTCTGTGGCAGGCACTGGCTTTTTCTTAACTCAGTCACAAGCTTAGTGCAATAAACTTCAGACTAAATGATGAACATTAGTTTTAGCCAAATGTACACTAAATTGAGCCCATAGTAAAAATATTTGCAACCTTGTCTGTATTTTGGTCCAGAAGGGTACTGTGTTTATTAAAATAGTGCCATTATGTGCCATAGTTTTCTTGTGTGATTGTGCCGGAGTCTGGGCATTCACTGAAAGCCCCTGAAACCCCACAACACATTTTCAATGTAATTGGTTCCTTCTGTCTTGTAGACCCTAGGGTCTATGGATATCATTGACATGTAAAGCCACACCTTGATACATGATCCCAACTGGTCTGCTTGCCTGAGCTGAACTGAAAAGCTACACCTAGCTATTTGCATAGGGCTTAAGGACTGGGAAAAAAGATCCTGCTTTCTGGCTATACGTGACATATAGCAATATAATAGCACAAAATGCACATTTTTAACCCATCAATACATCTCCATGTGTACTTTTATCACTGGGTGGTTTGATAAGTAGGATAATGGTAAGAATAAATCTATTGATTATTGAAACAACTATAATATATAATACTTGCAACACTATTTTGGGTCATTTTAGACCAAAGGGGTTATTGTCCAGCTAAACCTGTAGAGCAAGGGTTACACTTGACTACACTTAACACACAAGGTAGGGCCTTTGATAGGTGGAAGATAAGAAGGAAGGGTGCAGATTAGTGATGTGTGGGTCGGGTGGGTTTGGGCCAACCTCGCACCCCTATTTGCGCGTGGCCACCTTACACTGCCGGTTTCCAATGTTCATCTTCTTCTTTTATAGATGAGCTTGCTCTCCCTGCCCCTTTTGCAACATCATCAGCGGGTCAGCGCAGGTCTATCTAAGAAAGGCAGTTTCTGCCGGGTTGGGAGAAACCTGACCCGCACATTTCTAGTGTAGTTGACTATGACTCTCAGAGGCTATTATGCTTAAAAATAAAGTAAAGGATGCCAGGAGGTTCTTGCAGCAAACAAACAAAAAAAAGTTTATTGTTCAAGACAATAGATCCACATGTTTAATACTCGCATCCAAAGAGAAAAGGTATTTCAGATGTTACTATGCCAGGACAGTTAGGCAGAGACACTGTGTGGAAGAAAATAGGGTAGTTGAAGGTAAACCTCTAGGTTGAAGTGCCCAGGCGTGGTCTGGATCCCATACAGTGGAATAATCAGGGAGAATAAATCTAATTCCCTGATTCCCTATCCAGCTGCTGTCCTTTCACTATTGGCAGAATCAAAGCCTAGGGGAGAGCTAATCCCCAACTACAATCCTTGTAGGAGCACAGGCTGCTCAAGATATTTAACCTCTCTAGCGCAATCTCCAAGACAGAGCTACAGTATTGAGGATCTGACCTGTCACATTCATGGGGTCTGTGCTCACCAACTTATCACAAGAGGTACTGGTCACTTTAGGGCAAAGCAGCTTTACTGGGCCTTGGTGTACCCAGCACCCAGAAGTCAAAGAGAAAGATACATACGATCTGTAGGCCAATGAAAGAAACATTAAATTAGATAACTAGATTCAAGGGTATCTGCCCAGCAACTAGGGAGATAAAGGAGTGTAGGGATTCAAAGCCATAGGGACAATATTAAAGCAATGGTCCCTACATACTATATAACCACTAAGATTTAATCTTAGATGTGGAATAATGTTTTACACAGTAATTAATAAAACAATAATAATGAAATAAAACATCTGAGGTGTCATTTATTTTGGCCCCACATTAAAAGCCCAGAACACAAAATAGGCTCAAAAACTGTATCTGGACCCCTGTTCCATCTGCCATTGGCTCCATCTGAAGTACAGGGCTCATTTTAAAAGACCTGCAAATTATATTTAGCTGATGGGGAGGGTACAGGAGGAGGGATGCTTACATACCTTCCTCTGCCCCTCAGGAATGCAGCACCTGAATGCCTGTTTTTGGAGAGAAGAGACCTGTGACAATTTCAACTACATGATTGGATAATAAGCAGTTTCGGCAATTGTTTAAGAAATTGCTTCTTTCCCAAAATGTAGGTGCCCTAAAACAATGTTACTGTGGGCACAGAAAGTTCTAGTTATGCTACTGTTTGTTGGGGCTTCTTTTCCATTTTCTGTATGTCACAGATTTCCACAGTTTGCCTTCCAGCTATCAATAAACTGCAACTCCTTGGACAACCAAAGACTTTCTGAGATTACTGGGTCAGGTTAATGTTCAAATCCACCCCTTTGACCAGTTTAAATGAATTGATCCTTACAAATAGGTAATTCATTCACCGTTAGTCAGGCCTGCTAAAAGGCTTTCTAAAACCTAAACTATCATGGAGCCATGGTGCTGTGTGTACTTTACATCCAAGTATCCTTGTAGAACCACTTCCAAACATTTTTGCCAGGAGTGAATATTTTAAGTATAAAAGTTTCACAGATTATCAGCTATTTATCTTTTTGCTGCAGACATAATAAATGGTGTTAAAAAAATTGCAAATACAACAAAGCTTGAAAGAGTTAATTTTATATCATTTTGGCATCCTCTTTATTTCTTGCCATTGGCTTCAAATTTGAGGTCTTTAATTCGCAATAACATCTATAAGATTTCTTTAATTTACATATTTGCTATGTCTCTTTTTGTCATTATAGGATTATTAGCATATCTTATTTCCTTCTCGCTGTATCTTTTTTTCTAGCCTATCTACCTCGCAAGTGCACAAACAGCCTTCCAGGCGTCTATCCATTTCAGTCACCTCCCTGGTGAGACCACATTAACCTGTATGAAATGAAAAAAACCTTAAATGATATCACAGTCAATGTCATTCGACATGCATCATATTTATGCTATTCCTGGCTTCAATAACACCTCTCTATCCTTCATGGCAATTCCAATGAAAATCAAAGTTTGAAAATATTTAATTTCTGCATGAACAAATTAAGATTTCTGGGGAAAAGGATTTGTAGCTTGAAGATTTAACCATTAATGTTCCTGATGTTAAAATACTGTTGTCCATTCTTATGAGAATAATTAGCTTACTTATTCATGGATGGCATTGTGTATTATCACAGCCTGGATGGCATTTAATAATTAATAGCTGCCAAAACACTAATCTGCACCCATCTGATATAGTCTACTAACTCAGAAGCCACACTCAGTGGCAGGAATACGTTTGTGGCATATCAAACTCACTTTCACAAGCAGAAAGCTGTACAAATCCATGGCATACAGATAATTGACTGGAATGCTGTTAATATTCTTTAAGTACTTTCCCATTACTTGTAAAGGCTTACATCCACAGCTATTTTAGATCATTGTTTACATATACAACACATAAATGTAGTATAAAAAAGGTCTCTATATCAATGTGACCACAGTTCTCATGAGGAACTTGCACATGGAGGACTTACAGATCAAATTTGTTTCTTGCCATGGATAATTTAATTATTTATTTCTCTGCAGTGAACAATCTTCCTATGCTGCAAGCTACTCCATCCACATGTCTCAAGGTGGCCATGTATGACCAGATCCACTCATTTGGAGTCATTTTATCCTAATTTGGACACCCACCTGCTGATCAGGCTGATCCAGTTTGGACACGTGACCTATTGGACAAGGTTCACATCAACACACATATGTTCTTATACAATGGGATTTTAAAATCTGCCCATTTTTGGCCAGATATTTGCTTACACAGGTCAATAAGCTGCCAACTTGGTCTGGAGTGACTGAGCCGGCTTTTATTGACCAACCGTGTATGGTGCCCTCCAGCCATAAAATAATTGTACCAGAAGTTTTCAATATAAATTTATGCAACGTGTATGCAATTCAAGGACAATGCAGTGTTCAGTATTTTCCAATGCTGCAATATATATATATATATATATATATATATATATGTATATATTCAAAGATAACTATGGAGCCTTGAGCTGTCAGGCGGGCATAGAGTCCTTTTGACACCGTTTTGTAGTTTATTCATGAAACACAGAAAGAAATTGCCAGAGTTCAGTCTAACCCAAGCTGTGGCGTTGGCCAGTTGCTATGTGGCAGTGCTTAGTCTAGCCCACTGACCCAGTTGACCAGCTGCTATAAACTATTTAAAGACAATATTTGTATACAAAGAGAAAGAGAAAAATTGAGAATAATTATTACAAAAAATGAGGTGTTAGTACTACACTTTGGCCATAATATGTAAGCTCACGTGCCACGTCAAGTCCCTAGCACTCTAGCCTTTTTCAAAGTGCACAAAACAACAAAAAGTGACCTTTTAAACCCCCAGTGGCGGGAAAGAGGAAATGGTGACATGGTAGTGCTGTGCTCACAACGTAAACATACAGAGTAAAGCTTAAATATAGTCAACAATGTAAAAAAAATAACAAAGTTAAAACAATAAAGAGGCACTCGAATGCAAAGAGAAGAGCTTATCTGTGTGTACATAATATTGTGACATTGTTACAGTTCACAGCATCTTATCTTGTTAAAGCATATCAACAACATTTTCACAAAAGTAACAAATAACAGTGTCAAACGAGTATGTAACATTAGGGGAACAATCACTAGATTGTAGCACTGTGAAAGTCAGGGCAAAGGAAGGGGGCTAATCTACTGGATCGCTTGTGAAGGCCGATGGCAGCTGGGCTTACTCCTACCAGAACCGATACGTGTGGCCTCAGGTACAGCGGAGGGTACTGCACGGAGAGTGACGTTAAATCTTCAGGTGTGGAGCAATACTGATGGGGCTGTTTTGCTAGAGGAGGCAGGTTACAGGTCTAAGTCACCAGTAGGTGGTGCCCAAGTACAGTTCACATATGCAAGAGTGTTGTTAGGTTGCCATACCATGGCAACCGTGGCAAATAACAGGGTGCACTATGGGCAAATTACAGGTTGAAAAATGTGATCTATCATAGTTAGTAAAGAGGATTAGGCTCTCGCACACCCTTTGAATTAGAGATATCTGGTGCTCAGTGGTAGAGGTACGGCCACCTCACAAACCAATCCTGGAAATAGAAAGAATCCACGGCACACAGATCTGCTGCAAGCAAGGTATCACCTTGCACGTTTAATGCGGTAGTGCAGTGCAACGTTTCGGGGTCAAGCCCCTTTGTCAAGCATAACTTTATTCTTGTTCTTAGTGCATCTCAGCCCGACGTTTCAGTCCCTCCTGGGGACCTTTTTCAAGGATATATATATAAGTTTATATATATATATATAAGTTTGTGTATGTCAATGCATTATGTGTTATTATGCTAGGGAAAACTGTTTGCTGTTATGATAGAGAAGGGAGCTGTCCCCAATATAATTATAGTGAACTCTGTGAAGCCAATAACTCTTTGACAAAGTACTGTTCTTTATAGCTGCTGAGAAATGTAACTCTGCCAGGAATGATATTATGTCTCCACAGATAGACTTCCATGCTATTTGAATTAACTTTAAATCATTGGCAACTAACTTTCACCGTGTATAATATCTCAGTTCAAATGAGTTGTGAATTCAAAGCCCTGCCATTTTCCTCTTTTCTCTGCTATGATCGAATAGGGAGTTAGGCTGTCCGATGTTCAGAGCCCTTATCTGTCTTTTTGCAACTATATAATGTTCCCAGTGGTTTTCTAGGGTCTAACACAAAGTTACTGCTTAATATGGTTCTCACTAATATGATTTCTCAAGCACCTTCTAATAAACATTGCTTATTCCCTCAAGAGCCAACAATGGAAATTAGTTTTATCAAAGGAATATAAATATGTTTACTCTTATTTTGAGTTCTACTGGTAACTTGCCTTTAGATTATATCCCATAAAATATATATTTTTTTTTAAAAAAGCTTGTTAATAATGCAGTAACTTAACATTATTCATTGCTAGTTTTGCATTCTTTCCATTTAATTAATTCCTGTATCTCTGCACAACTTGATCTCACTCCCTCCCCACACCCCGGCACTGCTAAAGTAAAACTAATTTAACTCTCAGCACTGTGCAACTTACAGTGCCTTTCTGTATGACTTTAATACAAACTCCTATACAATTAACTATGTGGGACTGAATATGGTGAAATACAGAAACATTTAGTCAATATTAAAAGGGACAGTATACCCTCTTTTTCATTATAAGTTCAATGAATAGGGTTTGTGTTAGACAAACGCTTTGCCTATAGTTTTACCCTAAACAGGGTAAAATGAGAAATTAAAAATCACATTCTAATCCCTGGTTCTTAAGAGCATAGGGGCAAATTCACAAAAGCGTGAAGCGTCTAACGCTAGCGCTAATTCGTTTGCATGACGTGAATTTGCAACTTCGCAAATTTACTAAGCAAAGTAGATAGATTAGTGCAACTTTGCACCCTTACGCCAGGCGAAGTTTCGCACCGACGAAGGGACGTAACTACGCTAATTCACTAAGATGAACATTTTACTGAACGTTACCTCTTTTGCTAGACTTTACTTCATCAGGTCAGACCTGGTGAAGTTCAATACAATAGGAGTTTGAAAGTCCCAAAAAACGCTGGTGTCTTTTACCTTTTGTAGGGTGATAGTCTGAAAAATAGCTAAAATTCTTTGAGGGTTACCCTCCTTCCCCCCTACATTTCCTAACATATGGCAACTCAACTATACAGTGGGCACATGTAGGTCAATAGGACAACTTTATTTTATTTATTAAAGGTTTCCTGGGCTTCTGTAGTGTAATGTAGTGGCTGTAACATATACATCTATTATACGTTCAACTTCCCGCCGTATGCAAATTAGGTATCACTAGTGTAAATGCGCTTTGCCTGTCGAAGTAAATTCACTAACATTTGACGCCTTGTACACAAATTAGCATTTTATTGAATTATCGGCGGGCTGGCAAAAATTCCCCTGGGCAACGCTGGCAAAGCTGTCGCTAGAGCATTTTTGCGCTTTAGTGAATTTGCCCCATACTGAGAACACAGCAATAGTCTCAGAATCCCACTGTGAGAGTACCTGGTGGTCTAGTGGGGTGGCGGGGACGCCTGCTGCCTCCTCTACCACACGCTGCTCTGAGTTTGATGCACAGGTGCGCACTTCCAGGTTTCTGACTTGAACGACTTGTGTGACATCATCAATTTTGGCACGAAAATCAAATATTTAAAGGACTCTTGTCCAAATATTCATTGCCCAAAGTAGGTCTATTTGCAATAGTTCCTGGGTGCAATCATAGGGTGTTTGATCTGTTCCTGACCTTGTCTAGTTTGCTGCCTGTCCTGACTCTTGCCTGTTTTCTGACTAGCCTCTTGGATCATGATTCTCTACTGCTCTACTGGTGTGTTTTACCTGGCCTGTGACCTCGACTACCCTCTTGCCTCCTGATTTGGTACCGCTCTGCTCAATTGGTAATGACCTGGCCTGTTCCTTGACCATGCTCCTAGTTGCCCATTCTTCCTGTTAATGTTTGGTTCCCTTGCCTGCCCAGAACTCTCTCCCTGGCCCTCTCACTTTAAGACCTGGCGGCATCCGAGTAGCTTCTCCTGAGGCAAAAGGCAGTTGTTATAGGTGAGAGCTGAGGCCGGGACCTTGGGGTTTGTTCTGGGTTTGGGTTACTATACGCAAAACCCACTGTATAAACAAAACCTTCCTTTCTCCAGCTACAACCTGTTAAGCTGTGAGATAAGGAGTAGGGTTTCTCAGTAGACAGCTAATTTGATGGCATATGTTATAAGCAAAATTATAAGCAAAAATCATGGTTGGTACAAGCCCTAGTCAACAAACTTGTCTGGAAAACTTCCCATTTAAAATGGGCAGACTCAGGCAGATTTTAGGTGGTTTCATGCCATTATTCATTTATTAACATTTTACTGCCATTCTTTCCTTTGTATATGGCTTGTATCACTCTTGTATCAATCTGTGAGGCTTCTCAATTACTTTTTTGAAAATTGTATAGCACTGGTTTCAGGTAGTGTGAATGACCATATCTTATACTGAAAGGGAAGCTGTCATGGGAAAACAAAATGCATTGGTTAATAGTGCTGCTCCAGTAGACTTCTTCACTGAAATCTATTTCTCAAAAGAGCAAACA
>CM044432.1:43613893-43635147 GCA_024363595.1 Xenopus borealis | reverse complement strand
CTTTAATTTATACATTTGCTTACAGAATCAGCTCATAGTTTACATAGGATTTTTCTAGCTTAGGCTAGCTCGCATTTCATGCATTGAGTAACTAGTCATTGATTTGAGCTACAACAGTAGCAATCCACTCCACCAAGATTTCTTTAAATACTTACCTTTGCTTTCCATATTTGCCATGTTTTGATTTTCTTTAATTAATGCAATCGGTCATGAGTATTTTTAGAGGTCCAGTGACATTATCTTGCAAAATTCTCAGTGACATATATTGGTTCTATATGCACTATATAACTAAAGAGTGAAGAGTAAAGTGTAATGCATCTGTGAACCCGGTACAACCTGCCATTCTCAAGCCAAGTGTTAACTGCCATTGTTTTAGCGACCACCACACTTTGGTTTGTACAATATGCTAACTAAAGTTGCTCTGACATATCCTCTATGGTGATTACTGCTTATTTCTTTCTTCCATGAATTTGTTTTATCATCAGTTATTTTCTTCTGTCTCTAAATACTATAATTCTATTGTAGTTTGGCCTTAAATCACTGTTATGTACAATGCCTGTATTGGGCATGCTCCCATGGTTTCAATACAGTATTCTATTACATCAAGGACAATAATAGGACAGACACACACTTGGGGGCAGATTTACTATTGGTCAAATTCTGAATTAAAAAAAATCCAACATTCGATCGAACTCGAATCGTTTGATCACATTGTTCGAATCGAACGATTTAAAAAAAAAAAAAAAGTAGATTTTCCAGAAATTTTCATGAAAGCTTCCAGGAGGTACTCCATAGGCTACAACGGCAACTTGGCAACTTTAAGGTGGCGAATAGTCGAATTCGAATGTATTTAAAGAGACAGTACTTCAAAATTTGAATTTTCAGATCTTTTCAATTCGAAAAGCCCAAAATTACTTCAACATTCAAATTTAAAAAATTCGAATTTTATTCGAAAATTCACTTCGACCCTTAGTAAATGTGCCCCTTATACACCATATTCCAGATCAGAGTAAAAGTTTATTTCAAGTTTAGAAAGCACTGGAAAATAAACAATACACAGGTAGTTTCTGCATGTTTATGAGACAGGCTATGTAAAGATGCTGGGTACTGTGGAAATAATGTAATAGGGCTGACACTCCACTACCCACCAGGAACTCACAATCATTTTGGAATCCAATCTTGTCTGTCTTCCAAAAAATAATTGTCTCATTGGAGGAGATTATCCTAGGAATTTTCGCCAAGATACAAAATGTTTTATTCTCTGCATTAAATAGTAATATGTCAAAATCAATGGCTTCTTCAATTACACAGTAACATAAATAGGTTGAAAAAAGATGTTTCCATGTCAACCTTTAAGTCTTTATGTAACCTGCCTAACTGCTAGTTGATCCAGAGAAAGTCTTCTTCAGTTGATGAAGTGAAGAAGACACTTGGGAGAATAGGAAAACATTTTAAAAATTACTCAGCGAGTCCAATTGCTTCGGATTCATCCCTGCTACATATTATATATAATGTCCAGGATAAATGTCATAGACTTTGATTCACAGGTATGACAATGTTTTTTATAGACTTCACTACCTTATTGTTCCATAGATTGCAATTAATTGACACATTTGGGTCATTTGAACCTGCTTTTGAGAGTATCATGCTCTGCCTGTGATATACTGTAGCACTTCTTCTGCTGGCACAGAGTTAACATCTTTGTGCCCAGGCCAGTAAACTTTTTCAGACTTAGTACTCATTGCCTGTTCCCAATATAAATGTAGTTGTGTCTTACCTGTCCTGTTTTTAACCAAAGTTAGTCTATTTTGTCTTGTCTGTCCGGTCTGTTATCTGTGCCAGCATTTTCTCTCTTAAGAAATGTATCTTGACTGCTATTCTATCAGCCCTGACTGTATAGTCAGCAACTTCTGAAGGCCATCAACATCCTTATTATTGTGGTATAATACACAAAAGCCATGAATATCTTGTAAATTATATCCTTATAAATGGTGACTAGTTTTGCCATCAGTTATTAACAGTGAGTAGTGATGTCATTTCTGTCACATGACTCACTAAAACTTGTGTATTATAATAAATGAAGTACCCCATGTCAGAAAAGTTAAGGATATTAGAAGTCTCCTCGGAGTTCCATGACCTGTATAAAAGCACCTGTATAAAAGTGCTTTTATATAGTCATGGAACTCCTCAGTGACTTATTATATCCTTATATTTTCCGACATGGGGTACTTCATTTATTATAATACACATACAAATATTTTTATACACAAGTACTTTATTATAATATCAAATATAGAAATTGTATTTATTTAAATCTTAGGCTTGAATCATTTGCGTTTAAATGTCTCTCTGAACTATTAGTAACCTAGCTGGAAACTTTGAATTATTAAAACATTTCAATATAGCTATCCTATAATATGTGAGATAAAAAAGGATGCTTTAGCCTAGTGTGAGAGACCAAAGCACAACCAGGGCTCCTGTTCACAATCAGGATTTTAGTATTACATGCTCGTCTCTTGTGTCTCATCGGCCCTTTATTTACGTCAATGAGTTCTATTATCAAAGTGAATAGGTATTGCTCTTTGCATGCTGTGAATGAGTTCAACTATAGTATGTAAAGTCAATGCGTGGTTAAGTAAGCAATTAAAACGTAGTAACTATCCATTTAATAATGCCAAATATGCAAGTTTCACTGTCAAAATATGCAGTGTTAATACAGTCCAGAATATTCTATCAATAATACTGATGTAACTTAAAGTTAAGTTTTCTTTTATTAACTTTGTTGCCCCTTCATTACACACATATACATGCTGCATTTTTCTTTTATTTTGCTAGTCATCCAACTTTTTTCTCAATTCAGAATGACCTGTACAAAAATATTTGTGGTTATATACCCTGTATTCTTACTCCAATCAATAGAATCTGTTTAGTAAAACCATCATGGGTAGGGTAGCCACCCGGCCGGTATTTTACCGGCCTAGCCGGTAAAACACCAGCCAAGGCCGGGGCCGGTATTACAAATTTACCAGCAATGTACAGTAGCTGCCGGTAAATTTGTAATACCCCTTAAAAATGGCTCTTGCCTTAAATCTAATAAAAACTTACCTTTCTCGCATCTTCAGCCGATCGCTCGCGTGGCTCCGCCCCCTTTGACGTCATGCCACGGCCCTTTTGAAGTCATGCCCCCTTTTGGCCCCCGCCGGCCGGTATAAAAATGTTCAAAAGGTGGCAACCCTAATCATGGGGTCAGAGACCTCGTGGATGTAAGGTGTTGATTGTATTAGCAGGATTGGAGCTATGAGGCATTATTAAACCTTGCAGGGTGAGGTGCCAAAACAGCAGACAATAGGTGTCACATCTCCTGTCCCTTTTTAAACTTGGTTTTTCTATTTTCACAAATATGGCTTTTTTGGCCCCTCTTTTGAAAAATCCTGCCTGTCCAGAATGTGAATTTGGCAATCTTCAAACATGTGTCCCTTTTTCTTTAGATAGGCACACAGATCTAATCAGAGGAGCTTGCTCTTCTGTGATGAGTCATGCAGGTGTTTAATTCCAGGCTATATAACTATTTAAATATTTTTGTACTAGTCATTCTGAATTTAGACAGCCAGTCAGATGACTAGCAAAATGTCTTCAAAGAAAAAGAAAATACTTGGATACAGGAGAACTTTCATAGACTGTTCAACGGTTTAGTGGTTTTTTTTGTTTGTTTTTTGTTTTTTTAAGGGTAAAACACATTTTTCATGGAAAAAAAACAACTATTTTACCCCAAGCCTGTTAAAAGTACAAATCCAAAAAGTCTCCATCTCAAATATGCCGAGGTCATGTAGAAGTCAATGGCTGATGTCCCTTTTACAATTGGAAGATGATCTGCGCTGGGCTTCATATGATAATTCAAATAAGTCATGGTTTTCTGGCATCAAATCTGCAAAATTCATACAATGCAATTTTTTTTCACGATTTTATTGATTTTCAAGTTATTTTATTGATAACTAAGGTAAAACTGTGGATGGTTACAATTTGTTTGAATAAAATAATGAGAACATTTTGAGTTTTAGTATATAACCCCCATGATGTGTTCTGGGTTTCGTGCGATAATCCAATTATTTTGTGGTTTTTGGGTGTCAAATTCAAAAAATTCATTCCATTCATAAAAAATGTCACAATTTTGAGTCTTTTCCTGCACCAAATATTTTGAGTTATTAAACTGATAAATAAGATAAAACAGTGAATGAGAGTTTGGTTAAATTTGTTTTAATAGAATAATAAGAAAATGTAGAGTTTTAACCCGCTAGAGTAGAGTCAATATGGCAATTATAATACATTTGTCAGCATTGTACAATACAACAGTAGAGTCAAACATAATTGACTTTGCTTTAAAGGGCAAGGAAAGTGTAAAATAGAATAAGGCTATAAATGCTGTAATTTGTATACTAAACATAAACATGAACTTATTGCACCACAAGCCTAATCAAACAAATGATTTATGCTTTCAAAGTTGGCCACAGGGGGCTGTCATCTTGTAACTTTGTTATACATCTTTGCCTAACACTGGCACTGCACATGCTCAGTATGGTCTGTGCTGCGTAGAGATCGTCCTAAATGATCAAAAAACAAAGCTGTTTGAGTTCTGCATGGCTGGTAAGTAAGGCGGGAGCTCCCCCTGCTGTTCATAAGTATGATTGTTTCCCTGCCAGAAGTTAGGGACGTCTGACAATTCCTATCCTCAGCACTAAATGAAGGGAGAATTTCACTGCATACAGTCAGGTTTCTTATAAAAACAGTACACATTTTTAAATTAAAGTATATTGGAGATATATTTCTTTTTCATTAAAGAAAGTAAAAATGGGATTTTATTTCTTTGCCTTTCCTTGCCCTTTAATACGTTTAGATTGGATCATATTAGTTGAAAATTCATCTGAAAAACCCACTTTACATCCAAGGGATTCTGAGAGCTGAAGTAGTTAATTGCAGGAGCTAAAATTGATATTCTGTGCAGATTTGCTTATATAGCAGTCTCCCTTTTATATTGTGCCAGATATTGCTAGCAAGACAAATATAAATCATTTAACAAAGAACGGTAAACTGAGAAGCCAAGGCTCAGAAAATAAACAGACAGAATCTGTAAAAGGTATGATCTTGTTTTCTGTTTCTATGTCCTTGAAAGCATGAATGTACCTAAAGTATAGTACATCTGTTCATCATCTGTTTGATCAGGCTTCTCAGACCTAAACTTTTTTTTCTCAAAAGCTCTCTATTAGTAGGACTTTGTGAATATAAAAATAAGTAACAATCGCTGCAGAAAATGTACTTTGTAATGAGCTAAAAGGCTCCTGTTGTGAATCACAGCTTTACAGTAAATCTGTAGATAAAGTGCCTGTGACATCTGCTGATAAAACCCTAGCTGCGATGCCAGACTCCATTCAGTGCTTCTTGTAATATTCAATTAGAAATCTGCTCCAGTAACTAAATTCATATATTAAACTAACTTAATATTAGGAAAGTAGTACAATGAGAAGGCTACCGTTCAGGTTCTGTACTCACTGAAAACAAACATGATTTTATTAGCAAGAAAATAATAATTATAAGATGAATGTGTTTTAGGATAACTACAATATTCTGTTAGTAACTGGCATGGTATAGTCTTTGCTGCAGTCCTGCAGGTCTGAAATAGGGAACAATTCATATTTTCATTTTTCATTTTGATGATTTAAGGCTAATAATTAAACTACTTGATGCCATTGCAAGGCCATTCACTGTTAAATCATGATGGTAGACAGGGGAGGAACTACAGAGGAAGCAGACCATGTGGCTGCAGGGGGGCCCACGAGGTCCAAATTAATGAGCAATTTCAATATATATATATATTGGTAAGACAGGACAACCTCTGGATATGATGGGGGCCATAAAATTAATTTGCTGTGGGGCCCAATAACATCTAGTTACACCACTGATGGTAGTCAAAATTCCATCCAACTTCCAAAGTTATTATTGAGCTGAACTGTTCTGTGGATAGGTTTCTCTGTATCCAGTCATTAGAATTGTTATAAATAGAGTCTATATCAATACAAAATATTTACAAATGGAATGTGCTGATAAACAGATTGCTCAGCTGAATATTTAGGAAACAGGTTGGCTCAGCTAAACAAGATGCAAGTAAAAACAATATTAAGTTCCATGAACTGAAGGAATCATCAGGAAAATGGAATGTTCAGCTACATTAATGGAAACGTGGGGTTTAAGAATTTGGATGGATGTTAGTACTCGGCTCTGCTGCTGAGCAGCTCTGTGCACTGACACCCATAGGAGAAGCATGTATGCTCAAAGCAGCCCTTTAATCCCAAAGGGGTGTACTCATTTCTCTTCTATGTTGACTGCCACCCACAAACTGAACTTTATGCTCAAGGTGAGGCCTTACTAGGGTCTAAAAGGAGGATTTTTTTCACACCTTAAATGAATGCCTTTTTTAATAAAAGAGTGTGTCTAATTTACTTTAGTAGACACTAGACAATCATGCTATGTTTGCCCAAATGCATTTCCTTGAATTTATTAATGGTGAATCACATTTGCCAGTTGGCTGCCCAATTAAGCCATGAATATCCTGTAAATAATATCCTTATAAATGGTGCTTAGTGATGTTACCAGTTACAATTTGTGCTTATTGTAATTTTTGTCACATTATTCACTTAAACTTGTATACAGGTATGGGATCTGTTATCCAGATACCTGTTATCCAGAAAGCTCCAAATTAAAGGAAGACTGCATAGACTGCATTTTATCCAAATAATCCAAATTCCAATAATTCCAATTGCCTTTTTAGAGGCAAAACCAGGCTATTGGGTTTATTTAATTTTTATAAGATTTACTAGTAGCTTTAAGATTTGATGACCTACATTACAGAAACCTCCAGTATCCAGAAACCCCAACAGCCCTGCAGATGGATATATGTTGGTTCATGCACTCACTCTATTTTGTAGTGGAGGGACCTGCACCCTCAGATGATGATGTCAGGGCAGGGTGCAAAGTACAAAACAGGTGCAACCAAAATTATTTGCACCCTTTCCGAATAGTGATAACTGTATTTTTTCACCAAACCTGGATTTGCAGCAAAATTCCAAAATCTGGAATCGAAAATTGAAAACCGCAGCAAAAATCCACAGAGACAAAAAAGGTGCTGTAAGAAAAACCGCCCATTGACTTTAATTTGTACATTTTTTTGCTGTTCCATTTTTGGCAAAGCAGGACAGATTCTCTCATAACTATTTTCCCATAATTGTTTTTATCAGCAGTGTCATCACAGTTCATTATAAAGTGGTTCATTAAGAGCAGCACATATTGTAATATATTTAAATGCTCCATCAATAAATGACTGGTGATTCTTTACAAATAAATATAATTTGAAAAGAAAAAATTCAAGATAAACGACTAAAAGAATGACTCCATAAATATACTGAAAAGTATTAATGCAGTTAACCTGCTCTGTTGTAATAAATCAGAAGGATAATTTAGAATGAGAAAACGCCGGTAAGGGCAAGATCCCATTTCCCACAAATTACACAGCACAGCATAACATTTGGTGTATTGAAACTGCTGTAAAAGTCTAAAAATTCTACTATTTCAACAATGGACTGACTGATACCTATTTTTCTTGCCGATTTAGATTTTTGCAGTTATTGATTCTTTAATGTTCCAGCCTCTCCAACACAGTGTTATTGCTATATTATTAAAACAGTAAATAAGGGTCTCTTTTTAATCAGGCAGAAGGATGATACTATTATGATTTCTCTAATACAATTTCACCATCTTGCACATCATAATCCTTTTGGGGCTAAATACTCAATTTCAGTTAAGGAAGATGTATTATAGCTATAATCCCCTATTTTGGATTCGGCCGAACCCCTGAATCCTTCCCGAAATATTCGGCCAAATACCGAACCCGAATCCAAATGCAAATTATGGGTGGGAAGGGGAAACATTTTTTACTTCCTTGTTTTGTGCCAAAAAGTCACGTGAGTTCCCTCCCTGGCCCTAATTTGCATATGCAAATTAGGATTCAATTCCGCCAGGCAGAAGGATTCAGCCGAATCGTGCTGAAAAAGGCAATATTCTGCCCGAATCCCAAACTGAATCCTGGATTCGGTGCATCCCTAGTTCGGAGGGAAGAGGGAGAAGAAAGGGAGAGAAGAGAAAACTGAGCATGCTCACGACCAGCGCAAAGAGGTTTATGCTGAAAACAGGAAGTGTGATACAGAAGCCCATGTGTACACAATAGAAGAAAAGAAATGCAGTGTTTCTTTTGACAGAGGACTCAGAGCAGCATTACTTTCAGGGTTCATTGGTGTATTTATATAGACTTTTCTGATAAAGCTTACTAAGTTTTAACCTTTCCTGCTCCTTCAATACACATTTGACAGTTCTAAATAGGTTTTCTAAGAAAAGGCCTGAGAGGTCATATAGCATGACATAAAAGCACAGGAATGAGACACAGTAGCTGGAAAAACATTATCCAAAGAACCTTGAAATTTAGTATCCATTTGTAGTTCTATGAAAACAAATATCTCTTCATTATTTCTTCATTTTAACTACATTTGAACCTTTTCTGTAGTTAGAATACAGTATCCTTTACTTGATGTTACCTAAGCTGTATCTGTCCATACTGATGGCAAATCCTATATTTTAAGTACAGTTAAAACATAGTGAGTTTTTTTAGGGTGTTCTATGAAATTAAAGCTGGCCCTGTAATTCAAAACAAAAGCACCAAAAGCAATATTAATTAGCATAAAATATATATGTAAATATACCAGATATGTTTCCCCGTTGATGAATCATTATTTCATTAGTAAGCCTTATGAAGTGTTGAAAAAAATTACAAATAGTAACTATAATAAAAATTTAGGCTAATGGGCTACTTAGGAAAATCACTGCTACATGATAAATGAGGTTATTGTCTACTGAATTAAGAAGGAGATGATCAAATGTAGCTTTCTGTATTGAACTGAAGGGCATTTTATTTATATATTTTCACTCAGTTTTTGGTTATGGGAATTTTTTTATGAAATAAACCATAATTTTCACATTACATGGAAAGAAGTATACACGTGTACAGGTATGGGACCTGTTATCCAGAATGCTCTGGACCTAGGGCTTTCCGGATAACAGATGCTTCTGTGATTTGGAACTTCATACCTTATGTTTACTAGAAAATCATGTAAATGAAATTAGGCTTATTCTGCTTCCAAAAAGAATTACTTATATCTTAATTTGAATCATGTGCAAGGTACTGATTTATTATTACAAGGAAGAAATAAATAATTTTTTAAATTTTTTAATTATTAAGATAAAATGGAGTCTATGGGAGACAGTCTTTCTGTAATACTAAGCATTTTGTATAATGGGTATCTGGATAACGGATCCCATGCCTGCAGTACAATGTATATAAAAGGGCTCGTGTATGTCCACAGACGCAGTGGGCAACTTGCACTTTTTCCTGCAGTTGAATCCAAAGCCACTTTTATTAGTACTTGCATCCAAATGCGTTCACAGCCAATCAGTCCTTCCTGCCTTCAATTTTAAATTGATTTCTTCTGTGTCTATTGATGCACATTGTTGTGAGAGTGATAGAGCTTCCAGTACTGGACTGGGAGGTGATGGGTGATTAGGTCCCCCACCACCCCCATGGGCCCTCTGTCCAAGCCACAAATCCACCTCTGATCCAAGTACTTTATCATTTTAATTTGGTAAACAGAGTCAGAAAACGTTAAAGCCATGTGGCTACTGAACATTTGGACTGTACAAAGATTTAGGATGAGCCATTTAAAGCTGAATATTTTGTGGAAATGTTTCTGCTAAACTGCAGCAAAAATCTGACATGAAATAAAAAAGTCACCGAGACAAAATTTTCGCAGGAACAAAAAAATTACCAGAATAAAAAATGTCCATTGACTTTAATGCATTTGGACAAAAAAGTTGTTGAGACAAAAAAGTCACCACAAGAAAAACACCCATTGACTTTATTGCATTTGGAGTGAGAAAACAAATTGTTGCTAGCGTAAAATTTGTAGCACGTAAACAAATTTGACCCCCATTGACAATGTGATTTGCAAATGTTTCGCTGTTTCACAAATTTTTTCGCAGTTTTGCGAATTTTTTCGGAAATGCAAAAGGGGACAGATTCACTCACTATTTGTGGGGTTTTTAGTTGACCTTTAAATTAAGCATTTTGCTAAAAAGGGAAAAAAACCAAGAAAATGAAATACATTTTTAGCTGAGTCTCAGTTGCTATATGCTTATTCCTGATTAGATTTAGGATTTCTAAAGTCAAGAATCACTGTCGGTTAAGGAAAGGGGCAACATATTGATAGCCGCTGAGGAACTAGTTAGGAGATTTATGGACAGCAATGCAATCTGTAGGAGGATAAAGTCTTTTTACTCTTTGCCTGCTAAATGGCACATTGTAATATTCAAAGCAGCATTGCTCCAGAAATTACCATAGGACGAGTTTGTAGCCATTTACTGCTTCTCATACAGCTGCAATTACAAAAAAATGCAATGCTACTACTACTACTACTTCTACTACTACTCTTTCTACTGCTGCTACTACTGTGGAACATAGTCGCTTTTCCCCAAGAGTAACTTTTGATACAGTTGTTGTGTAAGGGATCCCAAACTCAGAACAAACTCCAAGGTCCTGGTCACGGCTCACACTTCTGCCTATAGCAGCCACCTTTGCTTTGCTTCGGGAGGAGTCCTCCGCTACTCAGATGCCACCAGGTCTTAATGTGCGAGGACCAAGGAGAGAGTTCTGGGCACAGAAGCACAGTCAAGGTCACAGGCCGGGGTCAACAGTAACACGGTAAAGAATCACAATCCAAAGAATGGTTAATAACAGGCAGTGGTCACTGGTCAGTACAGTCAGCAGGATAGCAAAGTCATAGATAGGCAAGGGTCAGGAACAAAGATCAGATTTGATAAATACACCCAGGAACTATGGAAAATAGCCCAACGTTGGGCAGTAAGTATTTGACGCACGTCAAACCTGGAAGTTTTTTTTACCGGGGAAAAGACGTGTCTCCCTAGACCACCAGTTATTCTTTCAACAGTGCAGCAATTAGAATTTCAACTAGATGCTTTTCATCAATAAATGTAGCATGTGTAGAATACCCACTATACAAATGTAAACAGATGAACAATTGTGGGTCTATACCTATAGCCATATTAACAAAAAGACATTTAATAATGTAGGAAATGTTTTGACAGAACAGTGCCAGTGCAGAAATAAAAATATATGCAGTAATTGCTACAGTTAATAGCACAATGCTCATTAGAAACCGTAAAAGAATAAGGACAGATCTATCATCTCATATAATAGAACCAGTAGGTAGCAAAGAAAATAAAGTGAAGGCATCTAGAAATACAGGGGATATGCTTAGGTGCACTTTTTATGATAAAAAAAAAAAGGCAGAGAAGAGATGACACGCCCTGAACTATTTAAGAAATATACAGTGTCCAAGTCCTTTTCTATCCTAGAACAGCCTGCACAGAATGCTTCCCTTGGCGTGTTTACCTAGGAGATAGCTCTATAGATTGGATTCTAACCAATAACTCATTAATTTTCATTGAACCAAGTCTGCAACACTGCACGACAATCAAAAAATATATTCTGATAAGCTCAGCTAATTTGATCTGTGATTTTATCACTGGTTATCAAAGATGTGTGAGATTAATATATTCATACCATTGTACTTGATTTATGTTACAATAATTTTTTATTGATATACCGCCTATAAAACCCTTTGCAAATGCCTTAACGTTTCTTTCTCACAAGCACAGTTTATAGAGCAAACAGTCCACAATATTAATTGTTCAGAAGCTACTACATTAGCAAAGTCAGAACAGGGTTGCCATTAAGAGCTTAATTAGATCCAAAATCATTACTGGAAGGGATTGTTTTCACATTGTAGACTGCAGCTCTCATAAATGAATATACAGTACAACAATGCAGTTTATTTGTAAATCTCACCTTGCATGCCAGCTGCATTTCTTCTTTCTTAGTGGGCTCGGATTTCGTCTGTATAGAATGATACCAGGCATGTCAAATTTTTCGAGATTTAATATACCCCGGGCTGCAAAAAGTCTGAATCTAAAAATACTCCATCTTCAACCTGTCGAGGTCCTGTGGAAGTCAGTGGTAGAGGTCCAATTTGAAGATATTATTGCCTGTGCTGGGTTTTGTACAATAATGGGAATATTCTGGCTTTTCCACAGATTTCACAGAAAATTCATAATTGCTTCAGTGTCAAATCGGAAAAATTCAGATTTTACAATACAAAAAAGTAGCAGTTTTCGTGTGAAAAAATTAGAAAAAGTTGCATTTTTTTGTTGATCCGATTTTTTGGACATGTTAACCTTCACATGAC
The DNA here is from genome assembly GCA_024363595.1 of Xenopus borealis. NCBI lineage: Eukaryota > Metazoa > Chordata > Amphibia > Anura > Pipidae > Xenopus > Xenopus borealis. Next base: position 43,622,731 of record CM044432.1, on the reverse strand, counting down.
CAGAGTGTCCATGACTGTTCAATCATTTAATGTTTACCTGTGGGGATTAGCATGTCCAATAAGTCACTAGATGAAGGCTCCCCTTAGCTGGTAACAAAGTTTAAAGGGATTCTGTTGTTATTTTTATGATGTAGATGTTATTTCTAAATATACACTGTATACACTGCAAATAATTCACGCTACCATGTAAATTTTCATTCCTGAACCAGCAAGTATATTTTTTTTGTTGTAATATTGGTATGTAGGCAGCCATCTCAGGTCATTTTGCCTGTTCGTGTGCTTTCAGAAAGAGCAAGCACTTAGATAGTTACATAGTTAAATTGGGTTATAAAAAGACAAAGTCCGTCAAAATTAAACCCAACATACACACACACACATACCCCTCCACTCTTTCCCACAAACTGTATATGCCCATAGCTGCACTAACTGTAAAGTTTAGTATTAAAATAGACTTTGATATTATGTCTGTCAAAAAAAATCATCCAAGCCCCTTTTAAAAGAATCAACAGAATCAGCCATCACAACATCACCCGGCAGTGCATTCCACAACCTCACTGTCCTCACTGTGAAGAACCACCTACGCTGCTTCAAATGAAAGTCCTTTTCTTCTAGTCTGAAGGGTGGCCTCTGGTGCGGTGATCCTCTTTATGGGTAAAAAGGTCCCCTGATATTTGTCTATAATGTCCTCTAATGTATTTGTAAAGTGTAATCATGTCCCCTCGCAAGCACCTTCTTTCCAGAGAAAACAACCCCGACCTGGACAGTCTACCCTCATAATATAAGTCTTCCATCCCTCTAACCAGTTTAGTTGCACATCTCTGCACTCTCTCAAGCTCATTTACATCCATTCTAAGGACTGGAGTCCAATACTGCACTTCATACTCCAGATGAGGTCTTACTAGGGATTTATAAAGAGGCATAATTATGTTTTCATCCTTTGAGTTGATGCCCTTTTTTATGCAGGGCAGAACCCTATTTGCTTTAGTAGCTACAGAATGACACTGCTCAGAATTAGACAACTTGTTATCTATAAAATAAAACCCCAAGATCCTTCTCACTTAAGGAAACTCCCAACACACTGCCATTTAGTGTATAATTTGCATTTATATTATTTTTGTCAAAGTGCAAGTGCATAACCTTGCATTTATCAACATTGAACCTCATTTTCCAGTTTGCCGCCCAGTTTCCTAAGTTAGACAAATCTCTCTGCAAAGTGGCAGCATCCTGCATGGAATCTATAGTTCTGCACAATTTAGTATCATCTGCAAAAATAGAAACATTACTTTCAATGCCCACATCCAGGTCATTAATAAACAAGTTGAAAAGCAAGGGTCCCAGTACAGAGCCCTGTGGTACCCCACTAACAACACTGGTCCAATTAGAAAATGTTCCATTTACCACCACTCTTTGTAGTCTATCTTTTATCCAGTTCTCTATCAAGTTAGAAATACTATGTTCCTGGCCAACATTATCAGGTACAAATACTATGTTCCTGGCCAACATTCTTTAATATAACCAGTAACCTTCTGTGTGGCACTGTATCGAATGTTTTAGCAAAGTCTAAGTAAATCACTTCCACAGCCATCCCAGAATCGAGGTCCCTGCTTACCTTCTCATAAAAAGAAATGAAGTTTGTCTGGCAAGATCTATTATGAATTGAACCATGCTGGCACAAACTCATTGTATTGTTATTTGCTATGAAGTCCAGTATCCTATCCTTTATTAATCCTTCGAAAAGCTTTCCTACCACCAACGTTAGACTAACTGGCCTATAGTTTTGAGTCTGAGAACGGGATCCCTTTTTGAATAGGGGCACCACATTAGCAATTTGCCAGTCTCTAGGCACCATGCCAGACCTCAATGAATCCTGAAAAATTAAGTATAGAGGTTGGGCAATCACAGAGCTAAGATCTCTAAGTACCCTGGGATGAATCCCATCTGGCCCTGGACCTTTGTTTATCTAAACATGTTCTAGTCTCTTTTGAATTTCATCATGTATGAACCATGCATCATTAGATGTACTATTAGAATTGGGACTATTAATAAGGAAATCTTCATTAGCTGGTAAACAGACGAAAACTATGCATTTAGAAGCTGAGCTTTTTGCTTGTTCTCATCAACCAGCTGACCCCCCCTCTGATAATAAAGGGCCTACCCCTTCCTATTTAATTTTTTTACTATTAATATATTCAGCTCCGGATTTGTGGAGAGGCCACCTAGGCCCCGGCCTAGGGCGGCAGGATTTTAGAGGGGGGGCATGCTGTCCAACCACACCGACATTGGTTCAGAAATGTTAATTTCCTGTGTGCCAATTCCTATTGCTCTGTCCTGATGATGAAAACTTGAGCAAATAAAAGGGAGGGGACAGGGGCGACAAACAACAGCGGGCCTAGGGGCGCCCACTAGGCAAATCCAGCCCTGAATATATTTGAAAGATAATTTTGGATTCTTTTTACTGCTATATCCTTTTCCATTGATTTTAGCTTGCCTGGTTTCACCTAACAAAGATTTGATCAAGAAAAACAGAAAAAAGGTGTGGCAAGCAAGCAGAAAGCCAATAACAGCCCAGGGACCAGAAATCATGAAGAATAAGGGCATGTCAGGGACCAATTTACAGGATATGAACATAGGAATCTGATTGGCTTGGACAAAGCAAAATGACTAAATATGCAGCTCAGATTGTTGGACGAGACAGGCTTAAATAGTCCCTTAACTGTGAGATTGCTTACAGCTGAATCTTGGACATTGTCAGACAGGTAAAAGCCACTGGCTCCAGTGGCTGAAGAAGGAAGAGCTGCCCTTAGTAAACATAAGGTCCAAAGTACAATATTCACAGTTTTTTGGGTTTTTTTTTAAACCTGCTGTAGAAAATGTATGGGGAAAACTGAGTGCCCGAAAATATTTTTTATGCCTTTTGCAGCCTAACACCCTAGAAAATTGAAAAGATGCCAGCGTTTTCTGTACTTAGAAGATAATACAGTCAAAAATTATGATGTAACTGAAGATTGAGGATGTTCTATGCACTCCAATGCAATTCAACAGGTCAGAGCTGGTGAAGGCAAGTCTGGCAAAAGAGGTAACATTCATTAAAATAAACATCTTGGCTAATTTGCGGAGTTACGTCCATTTGCCTGAGCGAAAATTCGCCTGGCATTAGATTGCGAAGCAATGCTAGTGTACATCTCCTTTGCTAGCGAAGGGGCGCCTAAATTGTTGAAGTAACAAAATGATGTCACGCTGGCAAACTTTCCCTAGCCCTTTATTGAATCTGCAATTTTTCTACTGTAACAATCAGTTACTCTAATCATAGGCTCTCTAAATTCTATGTCAGCCATAATGCTGTATAGTGTCATATACCAGCCTTTTTGAAAACCATTTTTTTACTTTTTCATTATTTCAATAAACATTGCACTTTTTCATGTTTTACTACTTCCCTAGTTGTTTAACTGGCCCGAGTGATCTGAAACTGGCATAACTGCAATACTTACTGTGTGTATATTTGTTCTTGGTGCAGTTCAGGTTGTAAAAAAATGGTCAGCTACATAGATGGCTCTCAATGCGGGTAATCATTTATTTCACCATTTAACTTATACCTACATTAATAGGTGCTCTGCCAAGTCCTAAAATCAATTCTGCAGGCTGTATCATGAACCAGGCCCATTTTTCAACACTATTTCCTAGGAATACTTCAACTCTTGTAGCAATTTTTTTTTTTTTGCAGTGAAAATGTATGTTTTGTACAAGAGCTTATAGTGAAGGAATAAATATTCTTCTATAGCTAATATTTAATATCCACTGAGTTTTTAGGATTAGAAGGTTATGTCTCATTGCTTCTTGTGCTCCATAGTAACCATTACCAATTATTTTCTTTCTTTTAATATGTATTTATTCATATTTTAGATAGAACACTGTAATCCCTTCTCCCTTTTTGATAATAATTTCTGACAATTAGAGCACCGAATGTTTTTTGTGCCCTTATATTGGCTGATATATATTGCTGTTTATAAACTGTGCTGTCCAATAAATGAGACCACTAAATCGAAAAGATAATGCTGATGGAATTCTAGTAGTATAACAATGTCAGACTGGGTGCTGTAATGAAATAAGTTTGCCCTCTGTGTCAACATCCCAACTGTTTGTTCAGAAAATCTTTAAAAGTGTTTAAAGTGTTTATGAGTGCCAAAAAGCTCTATTATTCTGCTATCTAGTCCTGAGTTGGTCTCCTTTAATCACATACCAAGGCAACATTTTCTGTGCGATGTAACAATAATGGTTTACAATAAAGGGCATTAACCTCACAGTAAAAAAGTCCTTTCCCCTTTGAGTGTTAAGAGCATTCAGGACAGTTCTACAGAATTGCAGTTGTCTCGTCTGTTTTGTTCAGGTACCAAATAATTTTTAATCTTTTACCCAAGTAAGATAAAACATAGAAACAATGAAATGTAACAGTTAAAATAAACTAAATTGTTATTTTTGTAAAGAAAGAGAAAACGTGTAATTTAACAACTAAAAACAAAACAGAATTTCAACCAGGTATTTACATTCTTAGGAATGCTTGAGGGTAGAACTCCACAGGCGATTTGTGGTTCCCGGCAGATCCGATGCGCTGCGCCAAAATGCAGGCATCAAGTCAGATGCAATGGAAATAAGGTAAGCAATAGCAATGTCAGATGTTCCCGCAGCATTCATCCAACACGACATAACTGTTGAATGCAGACGATGCATGTGTTTTGTTGCAGCGTGTCAGATCCACTGGAATCGCATTACAGTTGCCCCTGGAGTTCTGCCCTTAGGGAAAACCTCAATGTGCCCCTCGAGCCAACACGTCGCCATGTGTTGAACCACATGTGATGTGCCGGATGTCCTGAAGATACAGGAAGTGAATGAGAAATTGCAGGCAAGAACTCCATTTATCCGACTGTCGGATGTGGACGCAGTGTTTGGCGGTCATTTCCAAGCTAAAAGCCAATCAAATAAACCTAATGGTAGGCGAAGTGGATAAAATTTTTGTTTAAGAAGAAGATGAGACATTGAAGAGAGAACTTATTATTATACAGAAATAAATAGCAGTGTGTCTTTTTTTGGGTAGGACAAATTATTCTCCACCAGATCACTGCTGAGAATTGCCACGTTTCTGATGTTCAAAAAAAAAACATCTCTTTACAAGAGCAATAAGTATCAGCTACACAGCAAATTCTCTCAGTGCTAGAGAGCACTTGATAAAGGAGGTTGTACCTCCAAAACATTGTGTGGAGATCTCAATAAATCACCAAAGAATTAGCAAAATTGCAGAAGCGTGTGCCATCTTGTTTTTTGTTTTGCACAAAAATAAAATACCCTAGCAAACTTGACAGACAGAAGTGTGTTAACTTCAAACAACTCTACTAATACTCTTTGAGTGACTTTAGTAGGTCACTTATATTGTTTTTTTTTTGTAGAAATAAAATTTATAGATATCTCATATGTAGAGCGCTGTTTCTCACAAAGTACTGTATTCTGGCCCTGCTCTGGACTGCGGCAGGCGGCAGTGGCCCCCAAAAGCAGTGGGCCCTGGGCAGATGCCCCATTACTTTATTATTAAAGCGGTCCTGATCCCTTCTCTTTTTAGAGCTAATAAGCATTGCCATCTTTAGCTCCTGCAGCATTCAGAGGGTTATTTATTAAAGTCCGAATGTCAAAAATGTACAGTTGTGCCCCTTTGCTTGCCCAGAACCATTCGCCTTGCATCTCTCGTTATAAGACCTGGCGGCATCCAATTAGCCGAGGGCTCCTCCCAAGGTGAAAGGCGGCTGTTATAGGCAGAAGCACGAGCCTAGACCAGGGTGCTTGGCATTAGTTCTGAGTTTAGGGTGCCAACAGAAAATCTGACAATTTCAGACTTTTCAGGCAAAATCTGAAAAATTCATGCATTTCAGGAAAAATCGAGAAATTTGGGAAAAAACTGAAAAAAAAGATTTTCACATTATTTTTCCATGTTTGTCCCCAATACAATTAAATTGTGCTTTTTTAATAATAAATAAGCTTCAATAGTGGATTCTACTTTGGTCAGACTTTTTTAAAATTTTAAAATATTCTGATTTTCCAAACTTGCTAAATAAGCCCCTCAGTGTTTATATGCAATCTTTAGCGGTAAATTATGTCTGCTAGTTCAGCTGGGGTCCCGCAAATTTCCCAACAGTGAGTTGACCCTAAAATCCCATTCATAAAAGGTAATTGGGGCATAGGGCACTTCTACATAGTTAGAAGTGCTCACCACCACTTAAACTAGCCACCTCCCAACATATTGATGCAGGCGAACACAGAGAGATTAACCACCATCTCCAAACCAGGTGGTAGCTCCACAGGTCCCACACAAATTTGATGTACATCACTACAAAACTACAATGTATTATATTGTATTATTATTATTATTATTATTATTATTATTAATAATAATAATAATAGAAATATTAATTATAATAATGCCAGATACATTTTGGTATTTCTGTTGTTCCATAATGACTGGTGACTGTGCCAATAAATGGCCAATTTCTTCTCTTTTTATGATTGCAATTTAGGTGCTCTCTGCATATTATTTCTGAAATGTGAAAAGTTATTAAGCTATCTTTTAAGGTTTTGTCATTCCTACAGCCATTAAACATCTGTATTGCTGTCATCAGCTGTCAACTTAACTTCCTTAAGCTGTGTCAGAGTTGATAGTTGATAACTTGAAAGATGGAAAAATGGATAAACATTGAAAAAGCTTAAACCAGGGTGTTTTATTTGAAAAAAAGTGTTAAATATCATGAGAGTGCATATTGCATATAGATAAACATGGGTAAGTGTCACTATCACTTTCAGTATACCAACATAATTAACTTATAGATCAATCTACTTTATTAAGACACATTTTTTCTATTTTCTATTTCACTAATGAAATGTGTTAGACAAATAAGGAAACCATACTAATCAAACTTCATATAAAGCGTTCTATATCATTAACTCTATCATTTATATCTATCATTAACTATATCATTTACTTTTATCTAACTCGTCTTTATACTTTTACATGTGGTGGATTTAACTAGAGAACACAAGTAAATTGTAAAAGTCTGCATGCAGTACATTACATTCTCTAGTAAACATGTTGCCCCTAAATATGTATTTCTATAGCATTTTTCTACCATGGCCGGTTGTAGGGTTACTAGAAAGACATATTGTGGGACAAAGCGAAATGGTCATACAGTACATATTATTAGCCAGAGTAATAGTTAGGCTTTTTTTTCTGTATTTATATAAAGGATATAAATCTTCCTGTTAACCAGTTAATGTAAGGACATGTAGTATAAAAACAATTGGAGTAGTGATTGGTCTTTTCTAAATCAATGTCCATGTAATGTTATTTGCCAACTGGAACAGATTAAACTGCTAGTTCTTGTGCCATGTGAAGATGCAATTATGTTTTCCAGGACAACGCTCTGTCCTCAATGATATATTGGATTATATGGGATGGAATAGACATGTCCCTGATGAGCACACTGTAAATGAAACTGGGGTGGGGTGCTTTACTTGCACAAGTTATAGTTCAGATCTTGTCTTCTGTAACTTTTATGCGCATATTGTTGTTGGTTAGGTTTCATACAGTCATTTACATTATTACTTTTTATTACACACCCATATTCACTGAATTTATTGCTAGCATAGCAATAGTCCTTAAAGGACAAGGACAATTAGTTGCTAGAAATGTTGTACATTATGTTTTGTGCTTCTGTTCCAGCCCAAGGCAATCACAGTCCTTTAGCAGTAAAGATCTGTATCTCCAAAGATGCCCCAGTAGCTCCCCATCTTCTTTTCTGCTGATTCACTGATTCACATGCTCTGTGCTGCTGTCACTTACTGAGCTTATGTTCCCACTCACAATATACAGTACACATAGAATAGAAATGTCACAATATAAGGCTGATTAGTAATTAATACAGACACCAGTGTAATTAGCATCAGGATTTAATAATCAGCCCTGTAGCATCAGCTTATATTACAGACAAACTTCATTTTCTGCTTGATAATTAGTAAAAACCCCTGGTAAGTTTGAAGTCCTGGATCATTGTTGCTATTGAGAAACTGAAACTTTGACTGGTGCAATAAGTTCAGTATTTAAAACACTGCATTTTTTACCCTATTCATTTTTAGGGTTTAGTTCTCCTTTAACTCAATCTGGACTTTTCGAGGCAATCATATTTTTTAATGCTCCGTGCTTTATTTTTCATTCGTACTGTTTATATTCAGATCTTTTAATACATTTAATGACAATTGTGGTTTTAGAGTTTGTGAGTTTAGTTGTGGTTTCAAAAACTTCTAAAACCACTAAAATCTGATTTCTATTAAATTAGGTTCTTACTGTGTAGAATAACCTATTCATAGCAACTTTTCAACTGAGCTTCATTCATTATAGTTTTCTAATTATTTGCATATTTCTTCTGCCTCTTTCCAGCTTTTAAAACCAATCACTGGTTGCTAGGGTAAATTGGTCCCAGATAGCTGCTGAAATTCTAGAGCACTGTACAAAAGCTTAAATAATTCAAAAATCACCAAAACAAAATCAACATGAAGCCCGACTGTAAATCACATAAACAGATTATAAACAATTTATAGCCATACCAGTATACAATTTTGTTATAAAATGCAGGGAAATGTGGTATTTAAATGCTGGAAAAAGCACCCACTGTAAAAGAAATGCATGAAAACATAAATTGAATGAAATCAAGGTTTGCCCTAAAGTGATACTGACACAAAAAATTTAATTTTTAACATATGAATGTACATTAAGGGGCTGATTTACGAAATTCACGTGAAATGAAC
>CM044432.1:43598164-43612628 GCA_024363595.1 Xenopus borealis | reverse complement strand
TGGGGAGCGATTCATCGTACCGAAGAGAAACTCTGCCCACGTGTGTTATAAGCGCAAAAATCTTCTGGGTCCGGTAAGTGCGATCTCAGCCCGCAGGGCTTTTTACACTAAAATCTGAACTGTACTGCTCTATGTGGAGTTCTCCTCTTTTTACTGTAGATTATTGTGGACGATTAAGACCGAGGAAAATGAATTAACGATGGGCATTTCCCAAGACACACGCTTGTGAGTAGTACTTGGAAAAATCATTAATCTACTTAGTAAAAACATACTACACCAGAGAGCGTCTTTTTTTCCCTTCTTTTCAGGAATTTCTAATACAGCGCACCCTTCCATTTTTACTATATACTACGTAGGTGAACACGTGGGTTCACCATTCCTAAGGTGCTGCTCTTCTTCCCCCCCTTCTTCGTGGAAAACTGCGCAGAGTTCATTTCTCTTTTGCTACTGATGCTGGGTAAGGCGTTAACTCTCTTACTGTATACTTGTCGCTTTTTTTTAAGTGATCCAAATCCTCAACTAATGAGTCAGGAGGATACTCACAGTAGCCTAAATAGTTTATGGCCAAGGGCTCTTCCAATCAAATGTTAAGCCGCAAACAAGTACATAAGGCTTAACTGCATTTGTCAGTTCAAGTGTGCCTCAGTCTTCCTTTATTTAAGTTTTAATTCACTTTGAGCAAAGTAGATTTAAAATAGAAATTGAAATCCTTTAAACAAAATATAAAATGGCTCTAAGGGGAATAATATTACAAGTCCTTCCTCTGTTCAAAAACTTCTTTCTCTGCTAGCTGTGGGGTTATAAGAAGAGTAAAAACTGCTAATATCTTAAAAACTAGAAAAAGAAGAATTACAATAAGTACTTAGAATAGCACTTTTACGTTCATTTTCTGGTTTACATTTCCTTTAAAATGTTAATCGGTGGAGGCCTTACTGTGCCAAGAAAACTGGGTCATCACAATATTCCATAAAATTGGTGCCATACTGTGCAATGAAATTGGTGGGGAGTGCAATGAAATTGGTGGGGAATCCAATGTGCATGAAATTGCTGGGGGCCACATTGTGCCATGAAATAATTAGGGTTCACACTGTGCAATGGATTTGTTGGGGGGCATTACATTTCTGGGAGGGGTACACAATATGCCATGAAATTGCTGGAGCTACACTGTGCTATGAAATTGCTGGAGCTACACTGTGCTATGAAATTGCTAGGGGTAGACTGTGTAACATAATCCTTTGGTTAGTCATTAATACAGACAGTTACTACATGGCCCCACAGAAACCAGTGTAATTAGCATCAGAAATAATCAGCCCTCTAGCATCAGCTTATATTACAGACAAACTTCATTTTCTGCTTGATAATTAGTGACAACCACTGACAAGTTTGGATCATTGTTGCTATTGATAAACTGAAACTTTGACTGGTGCAATAAGTACAGTATTTAAAACACTGCATTTTTAACCCTATTCATTTTTAGGGTTTAGTTCTCCTTTAACTCAATCTGGACTTTTGGAGCCATAACTTCAATTTGAATTTATATGTTAAAATGTTTATGATTTTTTTTTCTCAGATTTAAAGACACATTGATAATGGCATGTTGGTGGGTATGTTGAGGGTTAGGCTTACTCAATGATAGATGGAGATTAATATTTTCTACCACTTTTTTTGACATACTTCAAGCACTGTATCAAGAGTACTATATAAACTAGTATCAGTACTAGTATTAGATTTTCAAGGCTTTCAACACTTTCTTGAAAAAATGGTTTGTATGTTCCAGTTTAACAGCTTCAGGATTCCATAATTTTAGTGTTACACAATGAAGTAGTCTATTTATTAAATGTCTCTGGTTGAGTTTTAAAGTGTAAAAATACAGAATTTTTCAAGATTTATTATGCTCTGAAGCTGCTAAAAATTTGAATCCGAAAGTATAGGGGCTAAAACTTGTCAAAATCATGGCAAGGTCAATGGCAGATGGCCCCTTTAACCTTCGGAATATATTTTTTTACCTACAGGGCTGTTTGGGCTGCTTTTCATTCAAATTCGCGTTTTTCGGGTAACGACTATGAAGTTGAGTTTTCAGAAAAAGTAGCATGATTCAATTGGATTCTCAATTTTGTAGCAAAGTTTTTTCACATCAGAATTTATGAGAACTTATCTAAATGGGACTTTGGTGTGGGAGTTCGGTTGAATTTTTTTTTGCCAAACCGTGAGAAAAAGGAACCACCTTAAAGGAGATTTCAACTCTGTATGGGTTTTTTTATTACAGGGTTGAATTCTCCTTTAATCACTTTTACACAAGATAATTACCCTTTCTCTAGGATTGTCTTATATATTTTTATATTATTTCCTTTCTGGTGAAAGGAAAAAATTGCAGAAAAATTCATTTAGCTTTGAACTAGTAATTCCTGATGGAATGCTGGCATATTTGGTTATTTTGAATGTGGAAATTATAAGAACTGATTTGATTGCTTTGAGAAATTGCGACATTCTTTCCTACCTGGTGTTTGAGTTCAACAACAAGGTTGAACTATAACATCAGGTCCAAGTCCCCAAAGAGAATTATTGTGTCCATATTGATGCAATTGTGTGGGGAAGAAAATGATGTATAAATCAAAAATAATCTGTATTTTTTTCAAGCAGTAGTCATTGCTTTCACTTAAAGCACCAACAACAATTCCATTTTTGCCATAATGGACTGTTGTTAAGAATTTATTAATTCCCCTTTTTATTTTCCTGGACTTTTGACTGATATTTCCTGCTCCACCTCTCTTAAAGTTACACTTTAAAATATAAATAACATTGGTTAGATGCTCCAGCAGATAACAAAACAGATCACAATGATAAACTGATATTCTTATTTTTTTGTTGTTATATTTATGTTTAAAAACCTTTTTCTATTCATCTTCCAATCGACTTTCAAATTACAGCCCTGCTGCTAGATTAGGTAAACTTTAACAACCATATTAGCAGTCATAATAACTAGACAACTGCAAGACAGACAGCCATAAACATTTTTATAACTTAAAATGACAACAAATTGCAATTTAAATCAGCATATCCCTAGCTATATCATGCTAAGGGTGAATAATCATAACCCTAATATGAAGCAATGTTTAAAGCTACAGTTACTATTTATGGGTGAATACCATACAAAAAAATTGTAAAATAGCTGTCTGTGTATTGTGAGTATTTGCTTGCCATGGTTCTTTATCACTAGTGATGGGCGAATCTGTGGCGTTTTGCTTTGCCGAAAAATTCGTGAAACGAGTCGCGTTGATGTTTTGTCGCGCGACAAAACATCAACGCGACTCGTTTCGCTAATTTTTTTCGCGCGTCAGAATAGTTTTGACGCACAGTGCAATGTAATAAAATTGCCAGGTGAAATGCATACCCCCAACGGTCCCTTTTTTTGGAGCTAGAACAGCTAACAGGTGCAAAAAAGATGATTTTTAACAATTTTGATATAATAAAATAAGTAATTGATTGAAATATTTTCAAACTTTCATAACCTGCCAAATTTGGTAAAACGAACATGTTAATTAGTGGGTGTGGCCACAGAAATGGGTGTGGTCAAAATGTTGCAGCGCTACGTATGGAAAAAAATTTCTGTCCCTCTTTTTACTTCCAAAATGTTGGGAGGTATGGAAATGTGAAAAACAATTGTAAAAAATGGCATCTTTTGCTTTGTGTGCGAATGTGCTGAATAGCATTGGAGTCAATGAGAAGAGCAATTTACACACATGTTTCACTTAGTATACACACATGCCCTGCATTGTTACTGGACTCTTATCTTTTCAAAAGAAAAAAAGGCTTCCCATTTTGCCAGATTCTTAAAAACATCTGTGATTATTATTTAAAATAGTGAAACATTAAAAAGGCATATTTTAATATATGTTCATTTATTTTTAAAAATATTTTTCACTGCACAGATTGTACTGTATTGAAGTGAAGCGACGAACTCGATGCGCGACAAACTCGGCAAGCGACAAAATGAGACGTGCGTCGAAACAAAACACGCGGCGAATTTTCGTGAGCGTTTTGCCGAAACTTTCGCCATATGATAATATTTTTTAACCATATTTTGATTTGAAATCCACATTATACAATTAATGATCCAAGGTCGTCGGCTCATTACTCACTCAAAGCTGCATGATTTGCTTTACTTAATGACTTAATATTAACACCTACTGGTAGCACAAAATGTTAATAACCAATGTTGAGCTAACAACAGGCCAAAAGAATGGCTTGCATTGTTTTGTTTAGGATCTGTTCATCCATAAAGAACAGAGACTACAGTATACCAAGAGAAAATGAGACTGTAACTATAGTGAAATAATGGCAGCAAATGATTAGGACCAGTACCATTATAGAACAAATATAATTATATGAGCTCAGCTTAGTTACAGATAAACAAAGCAAATTTCTTTATATAATATAAAGTCCTGAAAAGTAAAAACATGAATATTAACAGCTAGTGTTAAAAGTGTTTTGTATACCCACTAAAATAGTAAGGATTATGTGGCTGAGTTTAAACATAAAGAATATAATTTGCAAATTAATGAGCTAGGAGAAGCTTGGGAACAAAGAAACACAACTCATGTTATGAAAATAAAGAGCTAATGATGGTGGTGTATGTATATTATACCATCCTACAACAAGCCATGCTGTGAGTTGACCTCTGTGTCTGACTATTTTCCACATTACAAGGATAGCCAATGGAATTTGCCTCTGTATGGGATAAAACTCCTTCCTTGCTACAAAAATGCAACTGAACCAACCCCAAGATTAATACTGATATTTATTATTTTACCACACAAACCTATATTGGATCTCTTTACTTCAAGATGAACATGCCACATCATCTGCACTCAATTTATAATGACTCATCTTGTTTTGTCACTCTTCTCTGGACTCTCTATATTTTCATACTGGAAACCAAATCTGCACTGCATGTTCTAGATGGGGCCTTAGAATCTATACCCCACAGAGAAATGTTTTACTAGCCCTTGCTGCAAGTTTGGAAAAATACTTAGCCATGTTATCACACGACACCTCTTGGAAGGATTTAAGGATTATGCATTATATTGTTCCATCAACAAACACATATGTATTGCTTTTAAAGGGAGCCTGTCATCCTAAGAAATCTTTCCAAATCCTATTATATGTAGCGATGGGTGAATCTCCCGAAATTCGCTTCGCCGAAAAATTTCTCTGGAAAATCGTGAATCGGCGAAAAATTTGCGAAACGAGTCATGGCACGCTTTTGACGCGCGTCAACTTTGGCGCATCGCGTCGTTTCCGACGCGCGTCGCGTCGTTTCCAACGCGCGTTGCATTGTTTCCAACGCGTGACTCGTTTTTCCAGCGAATTCTCGCCAAGCAAAATTTCGCTGGTGATTCGCGAATCACTAATTATATGATGTTCATCAAGAAAAATAAACTACACTTACACTATATAGCGTGTTTCAATGTTTTTTTTTTTTTAGTGTTGGAATACACAATCATATCAAGCAGGCAGCAGCCATTTTGTGGACAATGTTATTAAGGCAAGCTTTAAATCATGCTAAAATATATTTTTTTGCACCAGAAGGAGTTCCTGATGCACATCCAAAGGCTGAAACAAATTTATCATGAAGAGGGAGGGGAGATGTGAGGAGGGCAGTGACATCTAGGAATTGAAGAATGTAAAATGAAAGCATTGGCCTAAGCCATAGAGGAGGGACAGGCAATATATGCATTTTAAACTAGTTTATAACAGGTATAGATGTTTTAATAAAAAAGAATTTGGTTGTCATGTTTAATTTTAAAGGGACTTTTATAATACAGCTTTTAATGTGTGGGTGAAAGGTCCCCTAAATGCCCTCTCTGCTAAAGGGCAGAGACGCAATGTTTAGTGTCTTTGATTACCCAGTGTGGGTCAAAGTTTCCCAAGTGCTCTATAACTCTATATTTTGTGCAACTGTAATATGTTTTGGATTAGTGATCATTGAAGTAAACACAACATTGTTCCCTGTTGGGTCTTCAACTGCAACTTAAAATCGACAATCTTAAGTACTTGCTTCCAGTGTGTTGATGGTGCCATTACTTTAGTTTATTGATGGGCAAAAGAGCACATTGCTGGCACAAGAAATCCAAGTCCAGTTACCCAAGCTCTGCTCTAGCAATATTGTAACAATGCATTATTCTACCTAAGTTCAATAACAATGTATATGGCATAGATAATAACTCAGATCTTGTGCTGTAGCTTAGTTGTATTCATTCTTGTTCCAAGTATGCCATCCATGAATTCTGCGTCATTTTTATGTTAACTGTTAAATATAATTTGTTCAATGTCTGTTTTAATGCTTTTCCAAAAGGAACTGGCATCAGGGAACTGTTCTTTCTGCCTGGATTGAATAAATGCAATCAATATCACATGAGTGAGTAATACAAACCCAGTTATAACTGTCAATACTGTAACTCTTGCAGAATGTCACCAAAGGTCAAGAGAAAGTTGTATATAAAATAAATTTTTGCTAAGAATGTCTATAGTTTCGTAGCATTATACACTGAGGGGCAGATTTACTAAGTGTCGAATTGAGTTGATTGAACTCAACTGGCAAATATTTGGCGAATAAATATTCGCCAAAATCAAATAAAATATTCGCCGGTTTTGAACGCATTTTCGACTATTTTCCATAATGGTACGATCAAACGATTCTACGAAAATTGACAGAAAAAACTTTTGAATATTCGCCAAAATCGTACGAATCAAACGTTCGCCGCGTTTGATCGTACAATTGAAATTAGGCTTCTATTGCAATTCGGTAGGTTCAATCTGGCGAAGTAGGCAGTCAAATAAAAGGGCAAGTTCTTCGACTGGCGAATAGTCGAACGATCAAATATGTATTTATTCAATCTGTTCAATCTATTCGATGTGACCGAATATTCTATATGCAATAGTCGAAAATCTATACTAATTCTTACTCCAGAAACAGCCCCATTTGAGGTCTTCATCAACAAATAGGCCTTTTGCACAATGATCCGGGGTTCAGCTACATTCATATGAAAAACCTTTTAATTCTTTGGAGTTTTGTTTATAGTGATGGGCGAATCTAGCCAGTTTCGCTTCGCCGAAAAATTTGCGAATTTTCTTGTTGGAACATACAACATGACTGATGCTTGAACATTATCCTGAAGAATTTGTTGATATTGGTTTGAATTCATCCTACCCTCAACTTTAACAAGGGCTACAGTCCCTGAACTAGCCACACAACCCCACAGCATGATGGAAACTCCACCAAATTTGACAGTAGGTAGCAGGTGTTTTTCTTCTGTCGTGCAAAGCGATTTTTGTTATTACCAAATAACAAAATTTTTGTCTCATCAGTTCAAAGCACTTTGTTCCAAAATGACTGTGGCTTGTTTAAATTACTTTTGCATACAACAAGTGACTGGCGTGAGTGCAGAGAGGGCTTCTTTCTCATCACCCTGCCATACAGATGTTCTTTGTGCAAATTAGATACACCATCTGCTGCAAGATCTCCTTGCAGGTCTTTGGAGGTGATCTTTAGTTTGTCTGTAACAATTCTCACAATCCGCCACAAATGCCTCTACTGTATTTTTCTTGGCCTGCCACACCTGGGTTTACATTCCTTACCGTTGGAACTGACAGTTTAAACCTATGAGATAGCTTTGCCTCCCTCTAAACCATGATACTGAACAATCTTTTTGTTTTCAGATCTTTTGAGAGTTGCTTTGAGTATCCCATGCTGTCATTCTTCAGAGAAGAGTCAAGCAGAAGTACAACTTGCAATTAGCCACCTTAAATAATTGTTCTTGTGATTGGACACACCTGCCTATGAAGTCCAAGGCTTAACAAGCTAATCCAACCACTTTGGTGTTGCCAGTTATCCGTATTGAGCAGTTACATGAATTCATGTTAACAATATTATGTGAATTATGTGAAGAGCAGGGTACTGTGAAGGGTACCTTCCTCACTCTTCTGATTAACACAGATAACTTTTATAACTTTACATTTTTTCCACAATTAATTTTTTTGCACAAAGCTCAAACATTTGAATTATATTTGTTTGTTATTTATTAAACACAAAAAACTTCAAAACTTGAATGTAAAACTTCAGCATCTAAAAGCTTGCGAGGTCATGTAAAAGTTAATGGTAGTTGTCCTAGGCAAAATTCAAGCCATTTATTTAAATTTTTTGCGTTTTTTGAGCTTGTAAACTCATAACTTTGAGGTATTTTTTTTCACTTTTTATTGAATAACCAAACATTTGACTTTTTTAATTGTGAGTTCATTATTCTGACACCTCACAACGTGATGTTTGATAAATAAGCCCATAAGAGTTCACTTTGTCGCTGTGTGAGTTGCGGATATTTGAGTCAGTAGATAATAGACATAGTAAATAAACAGCAACCAGCCATGTTTTACTGTCATCTCAAATTTTCTACAGAGGGGAATAAATTCCTTTTTGTTTCCTAAATGCCAATTGGAGCACTCCCTGAATCAACTTATACTTACAGTTAATTTCAGTAACCCTGCATTTTCTCACTTGCTAGAAAGACATCTGACCAATTCTTGAAATGATTTAAAGTGCAGTTTATCTCAGTCTTTTTTCATAACTGAGATCAACTGTACCTTTATTGGCTTAGCCTCTTTTATCTATTTCCTTAATCTCTCTTTTGAGTACCAAGACTAAACTGCACTGTACATTATAGAGGGGGCCATAGTAATTCTTTGTATTCTTTTCAGTTATCCTCAGTATAAGGAGCCTGCATATCTTTCAATTCCAACTACGTAGCTTACATTAATCGAGATTGAATCCCATCTGCCACTTAACCCCCAAACGACAACAAATCATGGACAGACTCAACATTCAACATATTGTGTCATTGTCAACTTAAGTACATTGCTTTCAATGCCCTTTCAAAGTCACAGTTGGACAGATAAAATAAAACTAGTCCCAATACAATACTTTGCAGCTTTACTAAGGGATTTTTAACCCTCAAATTCGACCATCGAATTTTATGGGAATAAAAATCCTTCTAATTTTGAATATTGAATTTGAAGGATTTTACCGCAAATCAATGGGTCAAACGATCAAATAGGAAATGTTCGATCGAACAATAAAATTTTAACCATTCGATCAAATTTTTTTATTCGATCAAATATAATGAAAACCATTTCGGTAGGTTGAAACTGGTGAACTAGCCAGTCAAACAAAAATTTAAAGGGGAAGTTGTTCAACTGTCAAATATTCGAAATTTTATTGGAATTATTCGAATCATTCGATATGATCGAATTTTCAAAAGTCAATGGTAGAAGTGGCCATCAAATACATTCGAAAATTCGAATTTGAATCTTTTTGAAAATTCGATTGAATTTCGAATCCTTCATGTGAATTTGATACATTTGCCCATTAGTCACAGATAATTACTGTCTGTCTACAAAACTTTTAGCAAGTTATTGATCCATTTTCCAACAGGATCACCAAGACCTTTTATTTTTGTTGTGTATTGAACCAAACATGCCAATGCATTGAGATAATGCTCATAAGGTAATAAAGTTTGATTTTCTGAAATCTTGAGTCTTTGGTGATCCAGTGTATTTCCTTTTTTAATTGGGGGGTATTTTTTTGCTTTGAAAAGAGATGCACAAAATTAATATTGTGTTCTATAACCAAAATATTACTTGCACACTTGTAATTATCTAGACTAGACATAATACAGAATAATTTCTGGTTGGGTAATCATAAGCCAGTGACATAGCTTTTTCATGTAACAAATGTATAGACTTACAATGTGACTCACTTCAAACATTTATTTGTGCAAAATCACCACAGCAAATAGTTTCAAATTATAAGAATCACCCAATGGCGTAAAACGCATTGGGAGTTGATATCTGCTTCTGGTGCAGAGTTATCAGGAAGTTCTGGGTATGCTAGGAGAGGTAGACACATACTTCATCACTACACTCTGTAGGAAACCAATTACAGCACCTACCCAGTAACTATAATTTCTTCATTCCTTTTCTATGAACGAGCAGTTTGTAACAGATGAAACTGCTGAACTAAGAGAGAGGAATGAAGAAAAAATTGCCTTGTCAAGAAAAAAATAAAATACACAATTTTGTGACTCTACAGGGGTATATACAATATTTATTACAACTTTTTTTATAAATCATTGAATGAGCAATGTGTTTCTGCTTGCACAGCAGGAGTATCTGGCAGTGGCATTGGGACACTGTTTGGCAAATGTAACACAATGTAAATACTTTCTGAATCTCCTCTCAAATTCTAGATGAACCCTGTTCCTCAGTCTTGCCACAATTTTTTAACTCAAGGCTAGTGTTTTTTCTCAGACCTTATTGGAATCTATATATTTTCCTATACTAATTTTGAATGCTTATCTTCATTGTTTGCTATTAGTGATGAAAGATATCTTGTACATTTTCACAAGGTTGCTAACCATCTGTTACAAAAGAATCTGTGTCTATGTTTTGTGTAGGTGGGTATTACTGCTACTGATCTCAAGGTTATCTATTTGTTGCCACAAATTCATTACTATCCCTTATTTTAATTTCCTCCTTTACTGCTTCATATCTATTTAGCTTTCATATACAAAATTGTATTTTTATTACAAAAATAAACTTTTAAACGCCTTACAAACATTACAAAATGTTTTTTCACCCCTATAAAGATGAAACAAACTATAAAATGTATTTTAAATTGGTCTATATGATTTTACTGTAAGCCAACTTGCTACTCGCCTCGCCTTTTTATTTTTGCTGTAGAGATGTAATCTTTTTATTCAGCAACTCCAGCTCGATTCAAACAGCTCTATGGTGTCTAGGTTCACAAAATCTGAAAAGTTGCAATATATCCCCTTGTTCAACGTGAACTCAAATAATATGTCTTGTGTTGAGCATACTTGTCAGTTGTCGTGTAATTATGAAAAGTTAGTGTTATTTGTTATTTTTTTAGGCAAACAGGAAAATTTATATCACTCCACATTTGTTTCTTGCTAGACAATTAGATTATCAGTAGACAAACCCCTCACTTCACCCTCTGTTGTATCTACTTTGTTAGCAGGTCTCCATTATGCCAGCACATGGAAAGGGGGTTAAAAAGGGCAACTAAAGTCTAAAATAGAATAATGTTAGAAATGCAGTATTTTGTATACAAAATGTAAACATGAACTTACTGCACCAGAAGCCTAATAAGACAAATGATTTATGCTTTCAAAGTTGGCACAGGGGGCTGTCATCTTGTTACTTTGTTAGACATGTCTGCAACATTAAGACTATGCACATGCTCAGTGTGATCTGGGCTTCAGTTGGGAGGTTAGGCTTAGGGATCGTTATATATTATCAAAATTTTGTGGACACTGTTATTAAGGCAAGCCTTGCATCATCTCAGAATCTTGTTTGTGCACCAGAATGGGGGACCTGATGTCTATCCCCATGTCCTGGCTACACAATTAAATGGTTAAGGGAACTGGGGGAATGTGTGGGGAGCAGTGGCATCTAGAAAGTGCTGAATGGAAAGTGAAAGTAATTATCTGCCCCGCCTCTATGTCTAGGAGTGGCAGGCAATATTTGATTGACAGCTGAGATTTTTAAATGAGCTTAAAACAGCTATGAATGCTTTAATAAAAATTTGAAATGGGTTTTCATGAAACCTTTTTTGAAAAGGACTTTTATTATACAAATTTTTGTGTCTGGGTGATGGGTCCACTTTAATAATCAGAATATACAGACTGCACTGGGTCTGTGGATACAAATCTCTACAGAGTCATTGGAGATCGATTTCTTTTTCATTAAAGAAAGTAAAAATTTTATTTAAGTGAAATTCCTTTCACATCTGCTTTATAGGTAGAATACCTGTTACTTATAATCCCTTTCTCAGCTGAGCTCTCAATGAAGTAAAGGAGAAAGCAAGTTGGTTGTAGCTGAATCGTAACTCTCATGTGCAAAGTCAGAAGAAATATAGAAATAATTCAGACTTTGACATGTAGACAAAATAATCACATCTCAACCCAATATTCACTTGAAGGACAGAGAATCCTGTAAAGGTATAGTCTCCTATACTGTAGGTATTGGCTTACCTTGGGGTTCTTAAATTTGTCTCCTGTACTGAGGCTTCTTCTTGTCCCAGGCCCTCAACAGCATCCATGTCCTGCTAAAGTGGCATCCAAAGAGAAAGAACTATAGCCCTTTTTATACACCAGGAAACTTGGAAATAGCCATAATAAACCAGTACTAATGGCAATGCTACCCTCCCATGGACATATTGAAACTGCAAGGTAAAGGAAGTTAATGTTTTTACTTTACCTACATAACTATGACCATTAAGCATTTCATGTAAAACATCAGAAGCCTAATATGCTATTTTTAGCTTATTTCTTGCATGGTGCAAAGATTCTGAGACAAATTTCTAGTAGAATACACATTTCCCCCCTTAGGGATTGACTTTGGCTCCTCCCAATGATGAGACCTCATACTAATTGTCACACACTGCATAAAAGTTTATATAAAAATGGCAGCTTAGACTGGGGACCTAGAGGTTTTTTCCAGACCCTCTCATTCCTAAGGGAAAATGAACATGGTTAAGAATGCCCAATCCATATTTACCTGCAAATTTCAATATTCCTTTGCATGAATACATGCAATATAATAGACATTATTAAATTGACTTACTCTGTGGCTTTTTTACATTTCATTTAGTGACATTTTGATTTGATGCCAGACAGAAATAATTTGCAGTATTACATTAGATGTGACTATTCACGAGTAAGGACAGTCAAGACTGACACAAAAAATTTAAATATCAGTGAAACATAATGCCCATATACTCTAGATCAGGGGTCCCCAACTTTTTTTGCTCGTGAGCCACATTTAAATTTAAAAAAGAGTTGGAGAGCAACACAAGCATGAAAAAGTCCATGGGGATGTCAAATAAGAGCTCTGATTGGCTTTTTGGTAGCCCCTATATGGACTGGCAGCCTACAGGAGAGAGTGTTTGGCAGGACAACTGTTTTTTATGCAACCAAAACTTGCCTCTAAGCCAGTAATTCAAAATAAGCACCTGCTTTGAGGTCACTGGGAGCAACATCCAAGGGGTTGGAGAGCAACATGTTGCTCACGAGCTACTGGTTGGGGATCACTGCTCTAGATCTCCAGGCACCATGGCATTTTGTAGTGAAAACCACAATCTACAGTATAAGGACCTAAGGGCAGTAGTGATGAGCGAATCTGTCCCGTTTTGCGTCACTACAAATTAAAGTCAATTGGCATTTTTTCTTATGGTGACTTTTATTGTCCTAATGTATTGCTAACAATTATCCAAATGCATTTATCCAAAAAGGCAATGGGTGTTTTTTGTCATAGCTGACTTTTGTCCAAATGCATTAAAGACAATGGGCATTTTTTTGTTATGGCTGACTTTTGTCATAATGCATTAAATACATTTGCTCATCACTAAAGGGCAGGGGTGGTCAAAGCGTGGCCCTACAGAAATGTGTAAAGTATACCTCCCAAAATACTCATGTAGTAGCAGAATCCCTCCATGAACTCAATTATGTAAACATACTCCCTTTCATGCAAATTTGAACTTATTTCTGTATGTACAGCATGTGTGGATACATTGATGGCAAGGGAAATTATATATTTTTTTGAAGAGGTTCGGATTAAAATATAGCCTATTGTTTGCAGCCTATTGTTTTTCACCTTGAAAAAGAACAAATAATTTAAAGCTCCCAAGCTGGAACAGGGATCTAAAAAGTCTTTTGAAGATCTGAAAGACTGATATTTATGATGTTCACCTCTAAGTCCTTGATGATGTGACTGCTGCCCAATGCACAATGCCTTTTCATGAGATGGTTATTGGTTGATACAGTAGGATTAGAGAAGTCCATGTTGAATTGGAATCTCTCTCTCTCTGACAGATCTCAGTCATCAGTCTTGGAAAAGAGCTGCTGATAGCACTGTCAGTACCTGCTTTGCTGAGGAATGAGTTTTACATGTGTCCCCAGAGGTCCTGAGCAGCTTATATTCTGTTCTCAGCTGTAGTTTTAATACACATTTTTTGATTGCATTTTCCCATGACTCCCATTTGTTTCTGGGTGTGCTGTGTGTGAGCGTACTTGTGTAAGCTGTCCATCAATCTCCCTTACACTGTGTGTCAGATAACTGAAGAAACTAGTCAATCACTGCTATTCTACAATTGTCCTGCCATCATCAGCTCTGATGTGTAAAATATTTAGGGAAACATCTGACAAAATAGAAATAAATGAATGACTATGACTTTTATAATTTAATTTAAAGTTCATGCTTGCCTTTTGTTTTACATCATAATTACCTAATTTTGACATAATATACTTTGCTCAGTTTGCCTGTTCAGTGCTAGCTTGCATCATGGAAATCCAATGTCTTATTATTATTATTATTATTATTATTATTATTAATA
>CM044432.1:43514691-43534409 GCA_024363595.1 Xenopus borealis | reverse complement strand
ATTCACTAGCGAATTGTCATCTGCACCTGTTAGTGAATTGCCAATGTCCCTGCAGATTGGATTTCTAGTGAATTTTCGCTAGTGACGGCCACTTCGCCTTTAGTGAATCTGCCCCAAGGATGCAAGTAATGGCAAGCAGTGGTGACAAGTGAACTGATTTGGGAGGAGGAATGGACTTGGAGAACAGGTCTTCTATAGACAATATTTATTTAAGTGACTGGGAACCAAAAATCTATGTACGTTAGATTCTGTCATCAGTACAGCAAAGTCAAGTCAAGTATCAAATATAACGCATAAATACACAACACATCAGCATAAATACTCAACAGAGATAAAAAAACACACACTGAATATGGAAGTGAAGATGAGAAGCTCTAATTTCAGCCATGAGAAGGGTATTCCCAGTAGTTGTGGCTGGTGAGCCTACCTAATTTATTTTATAATGGGGGATGCTCCCCAACCAAAAGTATGAAGTGTGTGAGGTCTCTATCTCTGTTTTACATGCAATCTAAGATGTTGCCATATGGCACCATGCTACTTTATTTATTAATATAAGGGGTTTGTGCAAGTAGAGACCAATCTAGTTTTACAATTGCTCCCAGTAGCTGTCATTCTCAATATGTTTTTCAGATGTTTGCAGCAGATTATATTTTTTTCATATCAAAACAAAATAAATATTGAAAATATACCCAATATAATAATTAGTATCCATGTTATTATATCCAACAGATATATAATAACAGAGAGACACAGGATTGGATAAGAACAAGGCAGTTGCAGGACATATAGTTTGCTCCAGAAGTCAAAGAATTACATTCTCAGTCTTAGTTACTGTACAAAAATAGGATTTATCAGAGAATATCCTGCAAAGCCAACTGTGAAAAGTTAGTAATGAATGCAGTAGGAGAAAGCAAATAAAATACTAGGCTGTATAGGAGGAGGTTTTAGAACGAAAAATAGGACATTTGTAATACGACAGTTGAAAAAAGTTGAATTTTTAGAGGAAATAAAAACTTGTTTTTTTTTCAAGATTTCTTATGCAAAAAATCCAGTTGCCTTTGACTTAATTCTACTAGATACTGTATATCTTGACCTGGATGAATGAGGATCTTCATAGACATTTATCTTGTATAATGTGTTGAGGTTTTAAATGTATTTTGAAATCCTACATCACAAAAAAGGAGTAAAATATTTTATTGCTGGATTGTAAACAATGTGTCTTTGGGCACAATCTGCACCTTCTGTGTGTTGCACGGCAAGTGGGAGGAACATCACCTTACTTAGCGTTTAACTTGTCCTGTTCTCTCTTGCAGTCAAATACATTATGCTTTAATGGATCTATCAGCAACAATGCAATTGTCACAAGGAATGGTTTAGATACAAGTATTATATCGAGCTTTAATGGGTCCAATTTTGTGACCATTTGCATGAATTGCATTTTGCTTACCCATAGTAAATTAGTTGTCAATGAGTTTCTATTCATGGAAAAGCCTTCCTGCGGATATGGTGGAAGCTAATCCAGGAATTTACACATAACAGGGAAATATAAAAATAATTCAATAGGTTATTCACTATTATATAAACTTTTAGTATGTTATTTCATGAAGCATTTCATGTTTTGTGTATAAGATTTCCTATACTGTATCATTTAAAAGGCAAAAAGGTGGTCCAGCTTTTTTTTTCTCCCTTAAAACTCTAATGGTATATTGTAATAAAAGGTGTGTCCAGGTATGGTTATGGCAGTAAAATTTACTTGCTCATTGGTTAATACAGGTGAATAAACCTGTAAATGTAGCCACAAATGGACTGGCCAATTGAACGATTCAACAACAGGCCGGTGTAATATAATTACCAGTGTATTCAGAGTGTTCCTTTCCCCTACCTGATGGTTTGGAGTATAGCAACAGTAACACCAAAAAATTAAAGTGTTTTAAAGTAAAGAAAATATCATGTAGAGTTGCCCTGCGCTGTTAAAACTGATCTGTTTCCTTCAGAAACACTAATATAGTTCATATAAACAAGCTGCTAAGTAGCAATGGTGGAAATTGAAAAACGGCACAGGATTAGTAATGGATAACAGATAACATTATGTTCTACAGAGCTTATCTGCTGTGTAACTTGAGCCTTTTCTCCTTTGACTAGTTGCTCCCATGGCTAATCAACAGCTTATTTATATAAACAATAGTAGTGTTTCTGATGCAAACACTGCAGTTTTACTAGTGCAGGGCAACACTGCATTATATTTTTATTACTTTAAAACTATTTCATTTTTTGATGTTACTGGTCCTTTAGCAGTCTTAGGAACTGGAACTACTGTAAGTCTTAATAGGCAGAGACAGTTGCTGTGAAGTTCAGTGTCCACCCAGACCCAGAAAAGAGGTGCTTTCTAAATAATCACAAGGGTCACACACTTGCACCCCTTAGTGTGCATTTTTCTGCGACCAAGTAACAGAAGTCAATGTCTGTGATGAAAGAATCAGTGGAAGAATCAGTAATCTAATCAATGGTCTTCATTTAAAAAACGACTAATTTCTTTGGCCACAAAGAAACAAAAAATACTGTGAAGGAGGTACAGGCATGGGCATTGTTATCCAGAATGCTTGGGTTCTGTGTTTTTTGTGTTTTTTTGGATAACAGATCCTTCCGTAGTTTGGCTCTTCATACCTTACATTTATGTAAATATTAAATAAACCCAAAAGGATAAAGGATTCATTGTTTGGATTATATTAATAAAATCGAGTCTATGGACACAGTCTTTCCACAATTTGGAGCTTTCTGGATAATGGGTTTCCAGATAACAGATAAGGGTGAAGCAGGGTTGGACTGTTTCATTTGTTTGCCCTGCAACCACCAATCAGACCCTGGGGTGCAGAACCAACTGAAAATCTTAAGACTGACACGACCTATAGGTATCTTTTCATGTAGATTAATATTTTGAAAAGAACATTTTTAGTGTATCACTTTAAGTTGGGAAGAGTTTGCCAAAATAAGCCTCTGTTCTTGCCTGAAGACCTGGTGTTCTGTCTTTATGCTAATGATTCTATGCTGACTTGCCTACTATAGCTAATTTCCCACAGAAATTGCATGTACATGCATCAGCTTGTCACAGTAGGCCTTGGCTGACTGAAGAAATAGACAGGCCTGGATTTGTAGAAAGGCCACTGTGGTGTTTATACAAATGGCCTGCGGGTGTCACTGTGCATACACAGGACTTTCTGTACAGCTTTAAAGTGAAAGTAAAAAGTTACTGCAGTTGTGTAATGGCTGCATGAACCTGCTAATAAAGCATTGTTATACTCTGCTCATCCTCGGCTACCAAACACAACAGCCACCAAGGCCGGGCCTAGGGTGGCAGGATTTTAGGGGGGGCGGCATGCTGCACAAGCACACCAGCATTGGTTCAGAAACACTGAGGATGCGCAGGAGATAAAATAGTTTTTTAATGTTCCCATGCACCAATCACCATTGCTCTGGCCCCAATGATGAAACTTTATGCAAATAAAAGGGAGGAGATGGAGCAACGAATGTCAACAGGCCTAGGGGTGCCCAATATGTAAATCGGGCCCTGGAAATATATTAACTCCTATGGTAACTTTTGACACTTGAGGACTAGGTCAGGTCTGAACAGAGTACCAGATAATGATAATTAGTAGATGTTTAATCATAACCATCAAGAAAGGAATCCATTATACTGGCACCATCATGTCTAGTATTTTTTATAACAAACAAGAGTCTTATAATGAGTTACAGAATAAAGCCATAGGCTTAGAGGTCCCTGCTCACTCAAACTTACATTATAAAGACTTTTGTGAATAGCAACTTTTTATAAATAGGTATGTTAATATAAGTATGTTATCCAGAGCTGGGGCAAAAGTTTGCCATTGTCTGCATATTATTCTCCATAATGCTGGTCCTCGAATTCTACACTTCCTGCTGCTGTTCTCTGCTCCCCCACAGTTTGCCCTCAAGGCATATGTCTTTGCTGCCTACCCTTTGTCCAGGCTACAATGGTAACAAAAATACACATAGAGGTTAAAATCTACCAGCTCTGCCCCACCAATGGCTTAAAGCAGCTTTCCCAGAATCCCAGCAAATTGGAATCTTTTTTCAACAACAGTTGTAGCATAACATGCCTGGTTAAATAATCTCATACTAACACTGTATTCTTAACATCTGTCACATAAATGCTCTGCAATATCAATGGATAATACAAGGCTAATACCCAATTTATACTGGATCCAAGCTTTATGTGACCATGTCTGCTACTATTATGTTGGACGAAAATAAGCTCACTGAATTGTCTATAATAGTATTGGAAGGACTGTGAAATAAATATTCAGTGGACATTTGTCAATACTCATCATGCAATGATTGGAATAGAGGATTATAAACCCTCACTTACCTTCATTAATCAAAAATGTCCAAGGATGTTAGTCTTTAACCCTCAATATCTGGCAAGATAATGTGAATTTTCTTTGTAAATTCAGATGAAGTTACTACAATATTTCAGATGTATTTTTCATACAGAAATGCCTCAGCCAGTTCGTCACAAAATAACATAACATTGACTTTATATTGAGTAAATCAACTGGAAAGCATGGGCGAGAAGGAAGAAAATGAATGAATAGATGAGTATTACCATTTCCCTGGTAGTTGTAAAGCCGCTACCAAATATTATATGAAAGAATCCTGTAGATAAAACCACATATATTTTTTAAACCTCTTTAAAAGTACTTCACTCTCACATGAAAACATGAACAGCTGTATAAAAACGGCCCCTCCCCACTGGTAACAGTGGTAGATATTGATTGGTAGTGAGAATAAGATATAATACAGTTTTTAACCACAGTACTAAATTCAAAAGTTCCAAAGGATAATAAGGCAAATAATGATTTAAATCAGTCACAGTGTTTCATTATGTACAGAAACAATAAAGGGGTAGGGCACTCTTGAATACACCTGTAAGTCAGGCCAGGAGACTCAGTTTAAAAAGTAGAAAATCTTTATTCAAACCATGGCAAGTTTTATGCGTTTCGTGTCAGTCTGACACTTAGGGGCAGATTTACTATTGGTCAAATTTAGAATTAAAAAAAAATTTGAAATTTACCATCAAATTTTTTTGGGGGCCAGTTTTTGGATCGAATTAAAATCGTTCGAATCGAACGATCGCATCATTCAAATCGAACTATTCGAACACTTTTAATAAAAACTTTGATTTTCCAGGTAAAATTTCCAGGAAAGCTTCCAGGAGGTCCCCCATAATCTATAATGGCAATTCGGCAGTTTTAAGGTGGCGAATAGTCAAATTAAAAAAAATTTTAAAGGCCATTCAAATTCTCAAATTTTTCCAATTTGAAATTCAAATTTAAAAAATTCTAATTTTATACAAAAATTCACTCTGACCCTTAGTAAATGTGCCCCTTACTCATAAGCTTAACCTTAATTACATATGATACCAGTATTTTAAAAGCCAAACACCTATGAGAAAAAAGGGGTGGGTGAAAAGAACTAATTTTTAAAGGGAACCATGCATATAGCAATATAACCTTATAGTACATCAATACATACATCAGGAATGGAGCACGGAATTCAAAATCTCTTAAATTACTCTCACCAATGTCCAATAACCAGAATAGCTCCTATGGAGGAAGCTTATTTAATCATATTTGTCCCATAGTTATTCAGATCATTACTCCATTATGAAGTTGTGTAAATAAATAGCACCCAAGTTTTCACTGCATGACCAATATACAGAATAAGGTTATACTTATCTGGTTCTGTTCAAATTGCCAAAACTTCCGGAACATCAATTATGATTCACTGGAAAACCGGCTATCGCTGTGTGCACAAACACAACAAGAAGCTGCAGAATAAAAACAATTTGCGGTGCTTAGCAGGACCGGATTTACATAGCGGGTGCGCCTGGGCCCACTGTTGTTTGTCGCCCCTGTCCGCTTCCTTTTATTTGCTCAAGTTTTCATCATCTGGTCTGAGCAATGGGAATTGGCACACGGGAACTTTACATTTCTGAACCAATGTGGGTGTGGCTGGGCAGCATGCCGCCCCCTAAAATCCTGCCACCCTAGGCCTGGGCCTGGTGCTTAGACAGCCACATTTAACTAATGAAATAGGACTGTAACTCATTAAAAAGACAGGTATTTGTAGTAAAAAATATCCTTAATGCATTTCGCACCATTTGCAATCTGTAAAATAATATTCATAAAGCACTGCAGCAAGTATCTTTTTTAATAATAGATTCGTTAATTTTCAGTGTGCTTAAATGTGTCACTACATGTTCTGAATGCTGCTTTCATCATATTTCATTCTGTTATTAAGCTTCTTTATACATCTTAATATTATTTACAATGATACATCCCCTTTACTCCCCTTTACAATCAGATGCAAATAAAACTGCTAACTATTCCTCTTGATTATCTTTTTATTGTTATACATTTTAGACAGATCTGCACATAGACAAAGCCACAAACGAGTATATTGCACTGACAAAACTCAGCACAAGGTAACCAGGTCCCTGCTGAAATGAACTCACTATTAGAATCAGGGCCATTTTAAGGTCTTGGAGGACCTTGGGCAAAGAGTCAACTATTGGGCTCCACACATCCCTGGCGCGAGCAGCGTGCCAGAAAAGTTTTCAAACCTGTCCCGCCTCCCCTCCATCCCTGTGTTTCTTCCCTCCATCTTCCTCCCTGTGTGCTTCCCCTCCCTCCCTGTGTGCATCCCCTCCCTCCGTCTTCCTCCCTCCCTGTGTCCCCTCCTTCCGTCTTCCTCCCTGCGTGTGTCACCTCCCTCCATATGTGCGTCCCCTCCCTCTGTTTTCCTCCCTGCGTCTCGCCCTACCCTGGGCAGATGCCCCTTAACTTGCATTATTAAAGTGGCCCTGATTAGAATAAATGTTATTACCTAATAATGATATATAGAGAATATGGATAGGATGTAAATCTCTGTTAGCTAATTTGAATTGGAGGATTTTTGTTTTAAAGGACAAAAAGAGTTAAACTAAAGAAGTAGGCTATACAAGTTATATCTAACACAAGTAACTCAAAACAACTGGACTTGCTGAGAAATTTTAATGAAGACATTTCAATGCTCATCCGAGCAGCTTCTTCAATTCAACAAAAGACTCAGAATCAGCGCACATCCTATTTCAAAATATGTAGGGTGCTCATCCCAGGGAGACTCCCCACTAGGATCCCCAAAAGGACAATTACACACAAAATAACAACCAAGGAGAGCACACCAGTATCGAATAATACTTAAATTTAATCCAAAAGGAAAGAAAATCCAAAAAAGTATATACAAAAAAACATATCCCAAATTATACAAAAAATACAAAAAAATTCCAAAATTCAACTGACTGGTGTAGGGGAGTTCTCTGCATATAGACTCTTCCAACAATCCAATGACAACGGCACTGTAACGAGCAGTTTCCCTGGTGGTCTAGTGGCTTAACCCCATGCACGCGGGAGTGCCCGCCATGCCTCCGGCGGGGACGCTCACAACGTGCATCCTTCTTCCTTGCTGCCGTACTCCTTATGGCACGCCGCGCGTGTACTTCCTGGTTTTAAAGGCGCATGCGCATTGACGTCATGATGTCAGCGCACAGTGGCGACAAATTCAAATGGTATACAAAGGAATTTATCCTACAGATCCTTGCCCGTTGTTAGGTTCTACCTGTAGTTCCTGGGTGCTAGCCAGAACTCTTAGCTTTGTACCTCTCGATAAGTCCAGATGGCATCTGAGTAAGATGAGGGCTCCTCCCGAAGCCAAAGGTGGTCACTTAACTGGTGAAGCCGAGCTGAGACCAGTATGCTTAGCAACTGTTCTGGTTTTGAGTGCCGTTCGTTGCACATTGTAACTCTTCAGAGAAGTGAGAACTGAAATTCACAGAGGTGATGATTCTGTGTAACTACTGTGATAGGATTACCAATGTGTCATGCAACTCTTAGAAAACAGGTGTTACTTGTGAGAGCTGCATGAATGAATGTGTGATGAGTTCTGAAACTGCCAGGGTACAGATGTTAGAACAGCACTGTACTCTGGAAATTCAGGAGGATTTTCAACAAACACAACGTCCTTTCAAACCTAGCAACACACTGAGACAAAAATCCCCCTTCTGCAGCTACATTTTGAAATTCATCTGCACTCACCACAGTGCAAACCTGAGTAAGCAAGCGGGTTACTTTGGCATAGGTTTGCTGTGCACACATATTTTGTGGAAGGGCCCAATGACTGCTAGTTACACCACTGCTTTGGGCAAAATATTTAAACTCACATGCCATGTCAAGACCCCTCATTTTAGTTCTAGATTTTTAGCATCACAATTAGCTTTCTGTGGTGTATTTAAAACCATTAGTCCCCCAGCAAACATTGTGACTGGGTAGTAAGACAATGTTGGCCTTACCCATAACTCAAGAACTCTAGAGAGAAAACAGGAAGCTTTTAAACCCCTGCCAATTACCATACGCCTGTAAGGAATTCCTTATTCTAAAGCATATTGTGCATACTGATAGCCCACATACTTTCCTATCCCTTACAACTGTATAGCAAAATATGCTGGCAAATTTACATAAACTATGCCAGCAAAAGTTTGCCAACCACCAGCATTACTATACTATACTATACAGTATAGTATACAGTATATGCTAGCCCTATATAAACTGTATATTTATTGCAAACATGACAAATGGAGATTTTGAAGCACAGATGGGGTTTCAAGAAAAGCTTCATTATATACTCTGGATTCACAACAATTGCTAGGTCAGAGACTGAAACATTTACTGGCTCAAGAAGAAAATCATATTATAAATGACAACCAAGCTTTGCAAAAACCAAAAAGTCAGATTAGTAATATAGTTTCTGCTACTAAGTAATATCCAAATCATTCAAATGTAGAGGTATACTTTCTGACTGCTGACAGAAAAGCTCCAGAGATAACATTTTCCTTCAATGTCTATAATTACATATCATTTACAGATACTTTGCAAAGTGAAATTAAACAGACTTGCGATCTGGCATTCATTCAACTTTTATTTACAGAACAAGAGATTGGTGCCTAATGGGACAACAATATTGGTTGCTTAAGACACATCACAAGGTCTGATGCCTACACTGTAGTTTTGTCAGCTAAATGCCAGAACCATGGAACCCCAGAATCCTCTAGGAATCAAAAAGCAGGTTTATGCACCAGCCGACACAAATGATCTCTGTTAAAAGTAAATTTTTTTAATGCATTAATACCACCACACCTGTTTTATTCTGATCAGGCTAAGAGAAGGGGGAGCTTGTTGTTGTTGTCCATGAAGCCGAAATGGGAAAGAGCAGGTGTAATGTGATTGTATGTTATTTCTACTTATTTTGTATTCATAGCTTGATTTCATGTGGGTGCTTCAGTGCCATGTGTTTATAAAGGATTAAATTAGTATAGTTATATATTAGTTGTCTATTGCATCACCCAGAAAGCCCAGAAAGTGATTAGAACAAAGGCTTGAAATAGTATCCTATTTCTGAAAGTTATGGCTATGTTCTAAGGAAATTTTATGTGTTTGGGAAAACAAGGACTAGGTACCAACTGGAACAATGGGCCCTGAAAGCCATCATGGTGATCATCACTTTAAGGGTCATGGTTAGAGAAAAAAAGACCTTCCATTGAATTAGATTAAGATGAGATTAGATTAAGATTGTCACAAATTAAATTTAGTACTTGTGGGGATCCGGATTAATCATAGAAAAATGCAAAGGTAGGCAATTTCCCACAGTTACACTGGATTGCTGCAAGTACTACGTTTGTCGCTCATCGATTGTAATGTTATTCAACTCACCAACTTTTTTTTCAGCGGATTTGTAGTGAAGATTTAACCACGAGTGTCACAGTGACTGCAATTTAGCAATAAATGGTTGAAAAGCTACATGTTTTTGAGGCTGACAATGAACTGGAATGCACTCATGAAAAGTAACTGGTGTACAACGAGCAACTGGGCTTTTGTACAACTGTATAAGTTCTACAAGGAGTTTAGATGGATACCTACATCAATAGCAACATTAATAAAAGGCAATTACCACTGTGTTAAAGTCCTTTTATAAGCTGACTTACCCTGTCCTTTTAGAATAAGCAATGTAAGGACATTTCTACAGCTTTCACAGAATATGTAGATATGTTGTACACAGCTGGTAGCATCATTGCTCTTACACAGCATGTATTGATTCTGCATTCACAATGATTTATAACTAGAGGAAACAAGACTGCCCCAAGAGTCCCTAACAAACTAGATATTAAAGTTATTTGGGCTTGGAGTCAGGTGGTTAAACCCACTGAGTTGTTATTTCATCTGATCTAAAGATGATGTAGCATTATGTTCTAGCCTGTTATCAAGATTTGAGAAATTGAGTTTTCTCATTCTTATGTATAAAATATTGAATGTATTCAAAATCTCTGTGGCCCAGTTTGCCAGTGGTCCTATTTATCTATTTATTTATCCAGGCATCATACAACATTATTTGTTTTTGCATAGCATGCAAACCAAGTTGCCTCCAGGACATTGGGCATTTGCTAACATTCTTTCCTGGCCTTTTATTGAGTTCATGGGAAACATTTTTTTCAAAGTGCATAATTCTGTTGGAGGACATCCCTCCAACAGAATCCAGCCTTGTGCCCTTTTTCAAAAGGGCAAACAGATTATCTATATTTGAGATTTGACATGGGGCTTGACATGGTGTTAGTTTCCTAGGTGCCCTCAGCCATGTGACTTGCACTCAGCTAAGTGAGTGATCTGCATATAGTGTTGGAAATTATAATGATAGCTAGTGATCGTTTGAAAGTGAGGCTTGAGATTTTCTATTCATTGCCATCCATTCTGTAAACTGCTTTCAAGTCTGGCTCAGTGCTAGAGTCGATCTATGAATTGATCTAAACTGATGTTAGGTTCACACACAGGACAATCACTTAATTAATGCAGTTGCACAGTTGCAATTGGTAAAAAAGACCTAGCCTAAAAATATCCAGAGCCAAACTGAACAGATGAGAGGACATTATAACTGGCAATGTCCTATGGTAGCCACATTTTTAACCAAGTTCATTTGAATGTAGTCCCAACGGGAAATAGGCCGGCACATTGGTTTGTAACTAGATGGCAATTTGTACTGAAAGAGTCAGAGTGTCCTTAACAATGTATAATTTCACAACCTGGAAATCTGATGCATTTATGATTTATGGGCACTTGGCATAACATTTCCCTGATTAGCCACTTTACTCATGACCTTGATGGCTGCTGGTCACACCACTACTCATTAATAGGTTCTTATGTGCATCCTCTATGGAATTATTTCCTACATGTTTGTCAGTCAGTAATCAGTTTGTGGATGGGTTAAATGGTTATGAAACTCTCTGACCCTACTTCTCGGCCCAGACGTTAAGCAGTTATTGTTGCTCTTGAAAACAGAAGAATTTGCATATAAATGAAAAGTTAGGTGATCGTCTCAATAAATGGTATGATTCTAAGCCCCAGGAGTGGTCAGGAGAACCCCTGAAATAGGCCTGCTGTCTTAATAGGCCTGTCTGTCTTTAATTGTGAATGTCCCTTCATATGAATATAAAAATGAACAAGGTTAAAAGACACAGTAATAAATGCTTTTGGGTTCCATGTTATTAACAGTACAAGCTATAACTTCTGCCTGCTAAGCACATGAAAGCAGAGGTCTATTAATCAAGAGGCAGAATGTCGGCTGTACTTGGCTGTGCAATCCCCTTTCCTTACTGGCTCCATGTATGAGGAATCCATGCAGTAAGATGTTTCTTTATTGTTGGGATTATTACTGAAGCTCATTTTCTCCTGATCTTTGTACAGTTTTAGTTAAAGGCGAGCAGAAACAAGCAGAGAACATATTCTAGTTTGTGAACCCTCACATTACTTCGTTCTCTTCATTCCTTGTTTCATGCAAGCCTATTGTGCTACAACAATACTCTGCTATTTTTATTCACTCCTTCTCCGAGAGAGAGAAATTACATTGCTACATTGCCTCTCAGCCATCTAGAAAATGCATTGATAAGTAAACTTCCATGTGAAACAGAAATAGATGGTGGACACAGAAACCCCGCTCATTTTGTATTCTCATGTTGAGCTGGTGATATTCCCTAGGATAAGTGAGATGCCCTGAGAAAAGAAAAAGCTCATAATCAATCTTAAAATGACAGCAATACTTACTTAATTTCTTCCACAAAGATCTTAAACGATTGCAGCAAAGATAATTGAATCTATTTTGGTTTGTTTTTTTGTAATTAAATACCCCCTTTAGCCATGTGTTGTGAGAATCAAATTTGTTTAAATTGAATAATTAACTGAAGCCGCTGAAATGTGCACTTAAAAATTCACTCATTTCATTGCTTACTTGGTAATCATACTGTAGATTTCTGAGCAGTAGAGGAAAAACATTAATGCTTTAGGATTGCAAAAACATTGTTCAAATCAAATCCCACCCAAATAATTACCTTTTTGAAAAAGAATGGTCAACTGAACCTTTCAGGCATCCAATGCACCTGCTGTATCAAAAGGGTTCTCTTTTCTGACTCCAAATCAATGCCACCTTAAGACATGTTTCAAAAAATCCACTACAAGCAACTAACTTTTATATGAATTCACAAGCAGTCATGCCATTTATTTGAGGTCAGACCTGTGTAACACTGTGTGAATGTGCCAGGTGCTGTTGCCGGAAGACCCTTCCTCTGCTCAGGGTCGCTAATACTTGTAGTAGAAAAATCCAGCCGCACTCCGTCAATTGAAATTTGAAATTAGTGTTTTATTAAAGCCCATAGAAATCTGCAAAAATAGGGCCCTATTTTTGCGGATTTCTATGGGCTTTAATAAATCACAAATTTCAAATTTCAATTGACAGAGTATGGCTGGATTTTTCTACTACAAATATTTCACTAAATTCGTGATATTCAAACATTTTCACTATAAATTCGTGAATTTCTACTGTTTTCACTATAACTTCATGAAATTCAAATGTTTTCACTATAAATTCGTGAATTTCAAACATTTTCACTATAAATTCGGGAATTTCGAACGTTTTCACAAAAATTGTGAAATTCTAACTACTTCACTATAAATTTGTGAATTTTGAGAAATTTCACTATAAATTCGTGAATTTCTAACGTTTTCACTATAAATTCGTGAATTTGAAAGTTTTCACGAAAAATTTGTGGAAAATTGATGCCGGCGAATTTTCTCTGGCGAATTTTCACAGCCATTTTGCGAATTTATTAGCCAGCGGGGAATCGCGGTAACCATCTAACTATTGTTGGACATGATATAAAGATTTATTTTTGGTTGGACAACAACCACCCTGTTGAAAATGTATGTTCATTTTACACATCCTATAACTTTAGGCATTCACCAAGGCCTCCAGCTCAGGCTCTGCACTAACTTCCTCAAATAAGCAGCAAAAATACAGATGTGGTTTTCTTTTACTCATTATAAGATGTCAACAAAGCAGAGCCGAACAAGATATTTTCATAACTAGAAATGGATGTAGTCATCCTAATCACAGAACTTAGGAGGATAAGTTCAATATCTCATGCAGCCTGCTGTGGGACTTTATTGCCAAAGCTGAAGCTTTGTTTCTGTTCTGCTGTGTCCACTGATAATGGAAATGGAAGTAAATTCAACTTACATCCATCTTCATTTCACAAAAAAGATTATCTAAAAAAAAATGTATTTTCTAAATAAAATGATGGCGGCATTTCTTATCAACTTATTAGCTGCAGCTGAATTGTAGGATTATGGAATATTGTTGCCTTTTTACACTCCTCTGTTAGTCAAGGCCTGTTGTGTACCTCAAAATTCTTCATACCTGTGCTAATAAATACATTTCACTTCATTTTTCTCATGATATTCATGGCATTGAGAACACAGTATGAATTTCAGTCAATTTTGCATGTGTGAATAAAAACTGTGGCTCACCTTAAAGTGTAAGTCTCAGACTACATTAGTTCAGATTCATTGCTCATACTTTGCCTGGATCTAGAACACTTTCAGTTATGTAAAACAGAAATATGTGAGCATTCTTCAGTTTTCTAGCTTCTCCACTGCCTTATCAACATCATTATATTATATGTTTGTAAGTTGTGAATTGGATCCCTGTCTGTAAATATTAGTAATGCCCTGAAATGTAGCATATTGATACAGTTATGGAGATGTAAGCATTGCTGTATTCACATGCCTGCGCTGAAAGAATAAATGTGTATGTTGTAAAATCTGATCAATTTGTCTCTTTTTGATGATATCTAGAGCCCCCTGACTGATGATCATACCTTCTACTGACAGCATTTCTTTTTATTGTTGTTGTCTTTTCCTCTTTCTT
Source organism: Xenopus borealis (assembly GCA_024363595.1). Taxonomy (NCBI): domain Eukaryota; kingdom Metazoa; phylum Chordata; class Amphibia; order Anura; family Pipidae; genus Xenopus; species Xenopus borealis. The sequence goes on along the minus strand of CM044432.1, from coordinate 43,520,033 downwards.
ATTATTATGCTATTTATTGTTTTCCCATGATGAACAGATTTAAAATTTCAATTTAAAGCATCCGTGCATGACCTCTGTTGGAGCACAGAATGCACATAGAGCCTCACACAATCTGGCAAAGTTAAACTGTAAGATAAGAAAGAAGCAATAACATTCTGTTATCTCACACAAGCTGCTTTCAGTTGTACATACGGTTTGTTTCATTCTCCCAAGAGGTTCAAGGAGTGTAAACAATCTCACATGTAAAGTAATTCAGCAATAGGACAGTTATACAGAGAGACATACTACAAGGTATCTTGGTAATGGAAATGTCTTTCTCAAAAAATATAATATTAGCCAGATATTGAGAAAACACAGGACTCTGACACCTTAAAGTCACTTGACTACAGACCCCACTCTACTATCACCAGCATCAACCTTCATGGGACTGGGGCTGCTTGAATACTTAGAGAAAATTACCCCTTGCTCCTAGAGCATAGATTCCTCAACTTTGAGGCTGTCGTCCTCTACAGGGGGGAAAACTGTGGAAGGGCAATTCTAGGTCAATTAGGCTAAGATTTTGTGTCCTAGATGTTTTTTGATCTTAAAAGATGGAACTAAAGGACTAATCTTGATCACTTCCCTATTTTGCCCAAGTTGGCCAAACACGGACTCATTTGTAACTAAGCCAAGCACACATATCTGAATGCGCATTGCTAAAAGCCAACTAAATTTTAGACCCTGACAAAATATAATGCATGTAGCATAAGTGTGGGTGGGCCTGAGAAGTGTGTGAGTAGTGTGACTTGCTGACAATGCACCCAAGACAACTCCCTGCCATGCCCAGCAGTGTGTTGTGGCCCCTTTACACATGTTACACTCAGGTGAATCCTGTGTGCCTCCTGATGCACAAACCAACCAGGATGAAAGTGATAGCAGTCCAGAAGGTTGTTTCAAGCAAGTAACACACAGTATTTACTGAAGACTGGTGGTGGATCTGTCTCACAGCAGTCAGGCAACAACATCTTCAAAGACATTCATTGCTAATAGTGGAAATCCTTCACAATCGCTATACTTAGTAGAAGTAACTCAGAGCAATCCCTCGAAGGGGAAAGTGCAACCTGTCTAGCTGATCTTCCCCAGCTCTAGGGATCCCATGCTGTATCTAGATAAACTTTCCCTAGCCAGGGTCGGTCATTAACTCAGACCTTCTCCTGTGCCCACATCCCTGCAAGGTGGAATCCAGAGCATGTGTGCTCTCTCTTTTAAACACAAAGCTTGAACTACAATGGGCTCAGGAAAAGGGACATAGCTGCCTGGGTGGTCAAAGGACCACTTAGGTGTCAAAAATGCAGGGGAAAACATCTTACCCCCAGAATCTTTAGATAAAAATAACAGCAGAACAAAGAGACCACTTATAAAGGTCTGCATGATAGGAAAACATTTGTAGTTATCTAAATACTTAAAAGAATGAAACACATTTTCTAATGGAAGGCTGTTGCTTATGTATATATAATTAAATATATCAATCATTTCCAGACCAGCACTCCCTTGCATAACACGTTATCGTTTATTGTTGCATGATATCAGTCTCCAATGTTTCGGTCCCCTTTGGGACCTTTTTCAAGGATAATTTTTTATATATATATATATATATATACATATATATATATATATATATACTCCATTTCTATAAACCCACATGACTTGACCAATGTTATTGTGAATTACCTGAGAGAATGGTTATATTTCAGCTAATATTTGGAAGCAACCAAATGTCTGACCAGGGCTCACCTCATTTTAGTGCGTCTATAACTTACTAGAACTGGCCAATTTAAGATGAAAATCTTATATATTATCCCAAAGAAACAAGGTAGTTTAAATAATATGAGATATTCATCAAATGTCAGGACCTTGACATCCATGGCTTTCACTCTAATATGCATATCACTACTAGCCTGAATTGAAACTACTAAACTTAACAGATATCTAATATTAATAATTTAATCAATTTCAATGATTACTCAGCAAGTCCAGTTGTTTTTTTTAGAATTACTTATATTAGATATACCATGACCTGGATTAATGAAAATAGTAATAGTCAAAATTATTCTCAAAATGCTTTGCCATTGTGGACATCTAAGAGATTTTCTTGGGCATTTAAAATAGAGAAAATTCCAGACACAAATAATAAATACCCAAAAATGTAAAAACATGAGAAAACAAGAATTTTGATAAAACAGTATTTAAGCATTTACTGTATATTGCCTGGGTTAATGTGGTCTGTTACTCTAAATTTCACTAATTTCTAGTGAAACGCCACTGCGTCTCGTTTTGGATGTGGCAATGGGCGCCGGCATCCAAAACAAGACACCGTGAAGTTTTGCCAGGTGAAATTTTTCTGGCATTTCGTGAATCGCGGGAATTCACCGCAAATTCGCTCCAGGCGAATAAATTCGCCCATCACTACTTTTGTATGTATTTCTCACACCAGCAATCTTCCTATATCTTTTCATGTCCTTTTTTCATATATTTTTAAGTCTTGACTGATCAACATTTTGTCCTCCTCTCTCTGTTTTGGTATTCCCCCATCTGCTTAGAAGCCACCTGCTGTATTTTATCCTCCTCTTTCTTTTTTTATGCCAATGCCGTCCCCTTCTCCCGTACCACTCTTAAAAGTTTACCGTCGGAGCGAGTCAACAGGGGCTGCATCACTAGTGCAACAAGATCGTAATGTGCTTTCTGCACTAACAGCAACTAACTAACTGGAAATTCGGCTCTTAAAGTTATAGGAGGTGACTTTCATTGCCTGTCACTGGCTATTCACTGCCGCCTGAGGCAAGGTGCTCAACTTGCCTCATGGCAGGAACGGCCCTGTTCCTTACTTTCTTCTTTGCCAAATTCCTTTTCTTTCTGTCATTTTCCCACCTAGGTTAAGCTATCATTTATCCCATAATAAAACAAAGTCAATGTACACTTAAGGACAATGAAGGTTTATAAGCCCTGGGTTACATGTCACCATCTTCTTCTTTTTTTTTGCATAGAAAATGTTCAAAGCTTTTTAAACACGACCTTTAGATTTTAACAATTGGATGTAAAAATCTTAAATGTACTACATAACATGCAACACAGGTTAGTGCAGAAAAAATAAAAACCCTTTCAAATCAAAACTGTAAAGGCGTTAAAAATTAATGTACTAATAAATTTCTATGCCGCTTCTAGGAACAAATGTAGTTCTGAATCATTGCACCTATCTAATTTTTAGTATCTGTATCAATATTATAAGCCTAGTGAAGCATGCAGTGCTTTAAAAACCCCTGATTTATATATAATGTACTGCCAGCTTCTTGCAGTGATTGGGGATCAGGAGGTACAACTTACACAAATGAACACTCACTGTTTAGTTATCTCCTCTCATTTACTGCACTGAATAATATATCAAGCCTGGTTTTATGGGAAGGCAGAGGGAGGCCCTGGGACCCCAGAATCACACTAGAGGGTAAGACATTGATAAAGGTGCAGAAGACATATTGTAGTGGTACATTAAATAGTAGACTCAATCTCCCTGCATTGCGGCAAGCCCCTCACTTCTCTAGAAGTGTAGAATGTTATGGTTTGAACTTTTATCTTCCAGAATTTCAGGCAGAATTGCACACTTAAAAATGCTTTTTATAATGTTCTTGCACATATATTTACACAATGGGGTCGATGTACTAAATTCACGTGAATAGATCGAAGTTCGATCGTAGGATTTATTTGTTTGGTCGAATATGCAAATTTTGGCATATTCGATCATCGAATAGCGAATGGTCGATTGATCGAATACATTCGAATGAATGAATATTCGATCATTCGATGAGCGAAGGATTAAAATTTTTACATTTATTCAATTGCCTACTTCGCCAGATTGGACCTACCGAATTGCAATAGAAGCCTATGGGAGCACTCCCATAGGCTTCTGAGGCTAAGTCCTGATCGAATAGGATTCGATCTATCGAAGTCTTCGATCGTTCGAATCGTACAAATTATTTGAATGATCGAATTATTTATTCGACTGATCGAATGATTTATTCGACTGATCGAATGATTTATTCGACTGATCGAATAAATTATTCGACTGATTGAATAAATTTGTATTCGATCGTCGAATGATCGAATATCGAATAAAAGGTAGCCTAAAACTATTCGTTTAGCATTCGACGATCGAATGCTAATCGAATATTGAATTTGGTCGAGCTAATTATGGGGAATAATAGTAAATTTGCCCCAATGTGTCAGTTGTGTATTGTACTGTGCATGAGGAACAATGATGTAAAAAGGGATGTTGAACAGGTAATAATTACAGCGGTCCATAAATGTGCACTTTGCTTCATTAAAATCATATCCAGCTCCCACCTCTTGATAATGTCACAGGGCCAGTAATGGGTGGGTCGGTGATAGAAGAGTTGGATGGAAACACACCAGGAAGACACAGTACTTTTCTGCAAATTATCCTTTTATTTGACACTACATGGCTTAAAGAGAAACTAAACACTAAAAATGAATATGGATAGAAATGCCATATTTTATATTTTGAACTTATTGGACCAACCTAAATATTCAGCATCTCTGTAGTAATAATAATCCAGGTCTCCCAATCATCACAGGAGTTTCCCATCTTGGCGTATCTGTGACATGCACATGTTCAGTGTGTTTGAGAAGCTGTTGAGAGGCTACTGCCAGCACGTTCTATACATGCTTGGCAGGCAAAGCTTTAAGAGCTAATGGCAGGGGAATGGTTCAGTAATGTGGCAGTGACTTGGTCAGCAGACACTTAGGGGCAAATTTACAAAATTCACGTGAATGGATCGAAGTTTGATCAAATATGATCGAATTAAGATCATATGATTTTTTCGGATATTCGAATATTCAAATTTGGCCTCTTCGATCATCGAATACCGAATTATCAAATTATCGAATAGATCGAATGATTGGATATTCAATAATTTGAATAATATAATAATAATTTGATCATTCGATGATCGCAGGAATGCAAATTTTAAATCCTTCTAATGCCTACTTCGCCAGTTTGAACCTACCGAATACCAATAGAAGCCTATGGGAACCCCCCATAGGCTCTTTGGCTAAGTCCTGCTCGAATACCATTCGTACAATCGATCGTTCGATTTTTTCGGAGGCTGGAAGGAAAAAGTAAGATTTTTTCGTGAAATCGAACAATCGAATCGAATATCGAGCAAAATGATAGCCTAAAACTATTCGATAAGCATTCGATAGTCGAATTAAACAACAGGGATAAAAAATATATATATAATGAAGCAATAGAATTCTTAATGAATCAGATGTAAATTGAGCGTAGGACTGGC
>CM044432.1:43494905-43505566 GCA_024363595.1 Xenopus borealis | reverse complement strand
GTAACTTGAACTCTATCTCTCTCAAGCTGTACAGAAAGTACTGTGTATTTGCATAGTACATGTAATGTGCACAGTGACACCCGCAGACCATTTGTATAAACACCACACAAAGGGACTAAGTTTTACCTGCAACTTACTTGCTGCTTTCAAAGTAAAACAAAAAAAAAAGTTTCAGGTAAAAGTTAGTGCCTTTGTAAAATTTATAATGAAGCAATAGAATTCTTAATGAATCAGATGCAATTTGAGAGTAGGACTGGCCAGATATGGGATGAATTTGACGTAGTTGGTCAACTTAAATATATTGCAATATATGGACAAACAATCCCTGTTTTGTTTAAAGGGTAAGGCATTTTTTAGTAGCTGTATGCACAGAATGTCTCAATGTCTTAAATATATTGATAATGGTTTGAGTGCAGAGGACCTCTTGTATTTGTTGAAATGGATGTGATGCAATATACAGTAGCAGAACACACATACCAGGTTTCATGGGAATGTATAACTCTGTATAACTGTCTGCTCAAATGCATAACTCTGTACAAACCTCAAGCAGTAAATCCATTCAGGGTGTAGAATAACTATTGCTCTGGGAGCTGACCCAAATAAATAGTTCTCACTCTTTCTCAGTCTCTGTGCATTCACATTAAAGAGGTCTGGGGTAACCCATGTACTATCTGTGATTACGGGTTATTCTGGGAATTTCTCAGCCTCCTTCTCATTCTGGAAATATAACTGACTTTGCTCCTTGTAGGCACTGGCAGCACCCAACATCGTTTAGAAGTTCTATTCGGAGACAGGCAAGCACCCTTCTCTGTGCCCGTCTCATAGAACTTTTAAAGGGGTAGTGCACCGTTAAATGAAATTTAATATGGTATAGAGAATTTTATTTTAAGACAATTTGCAGTTGGTATTTATTTTTAGCTATTTGTGATTTCTGGATTATTTAGCATTTTGGCAGCTCTTCAGTCTTGAGTTTCTGCAGCTATATGGTTGCTAGGGTCCAATTTACCCAAGCTTGGAAGATAAATATGCAACAGCCTGTACGGAAAAATACTAAAACTTAATAACAATTGTTATACTGATTGAATGATTTTGTAACTGTAAGGTGCTCCAGTAGACCAGTGCATGTCTGTACCTCCAGGCGTGCCGTGTCCAGGAGCCTTCAGTGCAGACACGCTGACGTCGATCTTTGGCACTTAAATTCGAATAAAAACCCTGTTTTGGCAGAAGATACTTGCCCAAGCTGGTTCCTCAGTATACTGACACTGCTAAAGCCTTTTGTTATCTACTCTGACCTGGTTTTTGACTATTGCCTGTTTTTGACATTGATTCCTGCCACCTGCCTTTTGACCTTGCCTGTTAAAGTTTGCTGTCTGCCATTGAACCCTGCCTGTCTATTGATTATGCCTCTGTCTGACCCTCTTGTACTTCAAATTAATTTTCCCTGGTTGTGTCTAGGATCCCTGCTAGCCTCTCAGCAGAAGGTTCCGGGGCCCCAAAAGGGCATTGGTGAAGAACGGGTTAAGTAGGGCTAAGGTTAGTCCTAGCAGCTTACAAGTGCCCATTTCATACAGTCGTAACAGTAAATTACTAAAACTTACTTAAAGATCAAGTGACACTTGAGAAAGGGCTAATGCCCAAAACATGTCGTGTGATGTGTAGTCAATACATTTTTCTAGCAGCAATTGCTATTTGAGTGCTCTCCTCTAAACTGCCGATTTATGAGTCACAAAGGCCCAGTCCTAGGGCTGCAAAGAGCTGGGGGCTGCATACAGACCAAGGGCTGCATCTGAACCCACCCAATGTCCACATCTGAACCTGCTCGCCCAGTCCCCAGTGCCTTCAACTGGGGGAATTGCAAAGTGGGTGAGCGGTAGGGTTGTGTTAGTGGGTCAGGGTGTACAGCGGGTGTGTGAGCGGGGTGGGGCAAGTGACCTAGGGACACACTATTCATAAATCTGACTCTGTGCACAGGCTTATTGTTCTCTTAGCTGCTTCAGAGAATGTAAACTTAGGATCCAACAAAAAATCATCAGTGAGTAAAATCACTTCTAGAGGCTGATGCAACAGAGTTGATTGTTTATGAAGTCTCAACCAGACTTGCTGCCATAAATGTGAATTTTGATTCAACAAGTCTTGTTTCTTCATTTAATTTAATGTGTACTGCCAGGAGTTGAGGCACTCGCTTCATGCAGCAGCGCCCCTCCCTGGTTACCAGGGGCGGCAAAACTGCAGCTCCTGGTAACTAAGAGCCAACTTTCCATGGCACTAGTGCAGAGCATGCACTTGCGCGCTCTGCACTAGTGCCGTGGACCCCCCTAACCCTGTCCGGCGCTGAAAAAGCGAGCACTGTGGGGGAAGGGGGGGTGGCAAATTCAAGGCCACCCCAGGCGGCGAAGCAGCTTGGATAACCCCTGTGTACTGCATGATTCAAGTCGGTCCCTACGCTCAGTAAGTGACAGCTACACACAGAATGTGCAGTAAATCATCAGAAAAGAAGATGTAGAGCTACAGGGACATATATTTGGAGGTACAGATCTTCCCTGCCAAAGGGGTGTCGTGACTGGGATGGTACAGATTCCCAAAACACATCTAGACTTATACTTTGTTGAGCTTTAGTTCTCATTTACCTACATGATTAAATACCTTTCCAAAGGATTTAATTCCTATGGTATTTAAGCTTCAATATGTGAGCCGGACCAGTCAAATGAAATCCATTGTGGACTAACAAAACACTCCCATCTGCTAGTATCAAAACTCAATATTCTATAATCAGAGAAAATGTGTTTTATGTTTATCAGCAATGTCCCTGGAGTTTGTGTCCTTCCAGCAAGAAACTTGAGATAAAATGTATTTTGGTCACTTGCTTAGTCTATACTGTATATCATTTTCTGGGGAGGTGCAAATCTGGCTTTTCTATACAATGTATGCCATCTCAAGTAAAAACACAAAAACTGCCACCTTTGTTGATATCTACACAAAATCACTGTTGTTCTTTGTAGAATTTTCAATACAATAGCCAGGATTTAAAGGGCAAGGAAAGTGTAAAATAGAATACATCTAGAAATGCTGTATTTTGTATACTAAACATAAACATGAACTTACTGCACCACAAGCCTAATCAAACAAATGATTTATGCTTTCAAAGTTGGGCACAGGGTGCTGTCATCTTGTAACTTTGTTATACATCTTTGCAAGACTAGACTACATACACATGCTCAGTGTGGTCTGGGCTTCTTAGGGATTGTCATAAATGATCAAAAAACAAAGCTGCTGGAGTTCTGCACAGCTTTGCCTTTCCTTGCCCTTTAAGTAGAACTTTGTATTTTGTTGTGCAAAGGTGTGCAAATAATGGGAGATGGCATTAGACTTACGAGCAAATCCCTTAACAGACTTCCCAGTATAATTTATCTACATTGGAAGGGCACAGCCATGTAATATATGACCTTTACAAGAAACCTTCACACAAGGGCATGATCGTACGTTGTCATGACTGCTGACTATGGCATTTCTGAGCCTCAAGTCACAATATATAATACAATACAAGATGTTTTTTCAAGGAAAAATTGCATTCATATATTAATGTTCACCTAAAGATGTATACCTAGGGGCAGAGTTATCAATATTACAAATGGTGAACCCTTTACAGGCTGTCAGGAAAGTGTTTAATGAAGTGATTCATTTATCAAAGCCTATCTATGTGTCAGATTCTCAGAACTAAATCGAATGCTTTAAGCTTTTGAAATTAAAGGAGAAGTAAAGGTTAAAGCAACAGAATTGTTAAGATGTTGGACCACCTAGTAAGTGAAATTGCTAGCTTTGCAGCCCTGGTTGTGTATTTTTCATAAAAGTAATTGAATTCAATGTGGAGTCATTTACGCTTCAAGAAAGTACCCAGGATTGGTTAAATTTTTATGAAGACCCAGGATGTACTGTTATTAATTTAACTCCCTATGGGTGTCCAACATATTGCTTTTCCCCAGTGTATTAACTATTTTATCTTGAAATCTTCCCTATGGGTGATGAGTTCAGCTCTTAAAGCTTCCGTTTTGAAAAGTGTCAGAAAAAGAACAGGTATTTTGTTAAATGCGAGGCAATGCTTTTCTTTAGACACTTTCCTAACTTGGAAGAATCATTTTCTGCATGACTACGAATGAGTAAGAATGATTTGTATATATGAAGCACTTGTTCTGATTTGTGAGAGCAATAACTGTCATTGCCTCTTGTAAAAAAAAAGAGGTTATAAGAGGTCATAAATCAGTCCTTCAGTAACAAAGTAGTCTGTCTATAGTTAAAGGGTAACCAAAGATGGTACCTATAGGCTACATACTGGCTACATAAGGTGCCTTGAGAGCATGGGAACATCAGTAGCTCATACCATTTTTTAAATTATACTTTTAAAATACTTATATAGCTTCTGCTCAGGTACCTGGAGGTCATACTTCTTCCCCAACAGTCCCTTGCCAGTAGGTTTTAAAGGGAGAATAGCATCAACAATGGCTTGCTACTGCTCTTCATGAAACTTTGTGATACAGAAGAGGAGACAGGTAACCTAGTAAGGCAACAATCTCTGTCTAAAACTTTGTGAGGATGTCAGTAGAGGATCCTGTCTTCAGATGCTTTGCAGAGCAGATCTCGGAGTGGAAGCTGCCTGTCTCTTTTCATTCATAGGAGGTGGATTTCAAAGAGACAACTCTTGGATCCATGTCCTGAATGTACAACACAGACTCTACACATATGGGCCAAATTTGTGTTTTTCTGCTGATGGAGAAAATGCCATTAACCTTTGTAAATAAAGTTTGATGCTGTCAGCAGAGGGCCACTGTGCAGTAATAGCATATGAGAAAGATTGGTACGTAGTAGAGATAGGGGGCTGAATCAACTGGACATAATAAACAATCATGATTAGTTTAAGTCTAACACATCCTGTATTTTTTGTTCTCCACCAGCTTACAATATGACTCTTGCTGCCTAATTTTAATAGGAATCTGACTTAGCATCACCATAAGGCATTGGTGGACCAGTACTAACGATAACTGCTAGAAGGGGTATTCACATTATATTAAGCCATGCTTGCATCATCACCAGGACCAAATATGTTTCAAAAGCAAGAATTCAAGGCTGCAAATTTAACCTAAGCTTCTAGGCCCAACACACTTAGGGACATATTTATTAATACTGTAGACAAACATCACAAAGCAATAGGGATGCACCGAATCCACTATTTTGGATTCGGCTGAATCCCCGAATCCTTCGAGAAAGATTCAGCCAAATGCGAACCAAATTCAAACCCTAATTTGCATATGCAAAAAAAACTAAAATTTTTCTGAATTAATCAAACCCTGAAAATAAAACAGTACTCCAACCGGGACCTGCCGAGTTCATGTAGAAATCAATGGGAGAAGTTCAGAAGATATCCTGATCTGCACTGGGTTTTGTGCAAAATTCAATTCGAAAAACTTGTACAATTCAAATTTTTTCAGGAAAAATGTATTGATAAATAAGGGGAAAACCCCTGTGCAGATTTGGTCAGAGTAGTTTTCAGAAAAACTTTAATCAACAACTCCTTAAGCATATGTTCAATAGACAAATAACAAACAATACAGACAAGAAATAACAAAGTTAATGATGGGATGGAAGGGACCGCTATAGCTCTGTGCATCTGAAATGCTGAAAGTAAAATAAAAAATATATCCAAATTATTTGAACAGTTATTAGTGATGTGCTTTTATGAAATTTATTCACAAGGTTATTCCTTTTTCACTTTCTGCACACATTTAGGGGCAGATATATCAAGGGTTGAAGTGAAAATTTTAAATAAAAATCAAAGTACTGTCTTTTTAAAAATTCAAATTCGACCCTCCACCACCTTAAACTTGCCAAATTGCTGTTTTAGTCTATGGGGAACCTCCTATAACCTTTAAGGAGTCTTTTTGAAAAATCAAATTGTTTTGGAGGAAATCATTCGAATTATACGATTCAATTGAACAATTCGAGTGATTTTAATTCGTTTGAAAATGAACCTATTCAATCAAAAATTATCCGTTTTCGATCAAAAATACACTTTTAAAAGATTTTTATGACATTTATTCACAAGGTTATTCCTTTTTCACTTTCTGCACACATTTAGGGGCAGATTTATCAAGGGTCGAAGTGAAAATTCGAATTAAAAAATTTGAATTTCTAAGTAATTTTTGGGTACTTCGACTATCGAACAAATTTGAAATTTTTTTTATTTTAAATAAAAAATTCGACCATTTGAACATCGAAGTACTGTCTTTTTAAAATAGTAGAATTGGACCCTACACCACTGTAAACCTGCCAAATTGCTGTTTTAGCCTATAGGGAACCTCCTATAACCTTTAAGGAGTCTTTTTAAAAAATCAAAATTTTTTGGAGGAAATCATTCGAATTATGCGATTCAATTGAACAATTTTCGGTCAAAAATACACTTTAAAAAAATTCAGTGGTTGATTTTCAAAGTTTTCTTTCACTTGGTAAATCTGCCCCTTATATTTCTAAATATTTATGTTTTCATGAACATGATCTGATCTACTAATTGCTTTGATAATGAAATAATCCCTTCTCATGGCCATACAGTCATATGAAATGGTACATTTCTCTTTTGGCTTTGCCCAGTAGAAATATTGAAACAAGGCGTTTCTTAGACATAGGAGTATATATCATTTTATCCTGCAAGAATAATGTCACTTACAGCTCAGCTCAGTCAAGGATGGCTCCCTTTCCAATTGTAATATAAAATTCAGAGAAATCTGAAAAACTGAACAATTTCCTTTTGTGCCATCCAGACGAGATAAATATTATTAAATCAACTACTATCTACTTCAGAGTTAATTAAGCTCAAGATATTTCAAAGACCAAGGTCTGGTGCACATATAAGGCTGCAATGAGAGGGCTCTGATCCAATTAGTTTCAGGCACAGATGAGCTACAGAAAGGGAACAGAATGCCCTGTCTAAACATTTGTATCTTTTGAAAGAACCAGAACATAAGCCAAGGCATCAATACAGAGTGTTACATCTACTAGGCAAAAGGCTACCATATATATATATATATATACTTAAATACACATATATACAAGCTATATTGAAATTTACATGGACCCGCAAACTGGGCCATCAAGGGTTGTATGCAACATCTTTCATTTTGGTATAATTGTAGTCTCTTGTCTGGTAAGCTCCAAATTATAGTATATCCGTCTCCCATAAAGTTAGGTTTAAGCAAATAATCTACAGCTCAAGACCTTATTTGCCCTTGACTGACAATGCAATGCTGACTGGCATTGCTTGCTACAGCCAAGTTTATCATCTACAAGGACTCCAAGGTCCTTTTCCATAATGGATTTGCCTAGTGCAGTCCCATTAAGGGTATAAGTGGCTTGAATATTTTTACATCCCAGGTGCATGACTTTACATTTATCAATATTGAATCTCATTTGCTGCCCAGATTTGCAGCTAGTTTATCAAGGATGCCACATCCTGGATGAAATTAATTGGGCTGGATAGTTTTGTGTCATCTGCAAACACTGATACATTACTTACAACCCCCTCCCCTAAGTCATTAATGAACAAGTTAAATAAAAGTGGACCCAATACCGAGCCCTGATGGACCGCACTAAGAACCTTACTCCAAGCAGAGAACGTGCCATTAACAACCACCCTCTGTACCCAATCCTGTAGCCAGTTTTCTATCCATGTGCAAACGACTTCATTAAGACCTTAGTTTAGAAAGCAGTCATTTGTGGGGCACGGTATCAAACGCTTTGGCAAAATCGAAATAGATCACATCTGCTGCCCCCCCCCACTGTCCAGCATCTTACTTACCTCATCATAAAAAGCAATCAAATTTGTCTGACATGACCTCTTCTTCATAAAGCCATGCTGATTGCTTCTCATAATGCCATTCACTAGGACAAAATTTTGAATGTGATCCCTAAACAAGCCTTCAAATAATTTGGCCACCACAGATGTCAAACTTACTAGCCTATAATTGCCAGGCTGAGATCGTAATCCCCCCATACACCTAGTTTAAAATCTCCTCCAACCGTCTAACCATCTTCTCCCCCAAAACAGCTGTGCCATCATCATTGAGGTGCAGCCCATCCCTAGCAAATAGTCTGTAGCTGACTGAGAAGTCAGCCCAGTTCTCCAAAACCCTCATCCCTACACTAATCAGCCACACATTAATCTCCCTAAGCTCCCGCTGTCTTCTTAGTGTTGCTCGTTGTATAGGAAATATCTCTGAGAAAATTACCTTGGAAGTCCTCACCCTCAACTTTACACCTAGTTTTTTTTTTTAAATTGTTCTTGAGGACTTCACCACCTCCTCTAACTTTGTCATTGGTAACTACAGTATGTGTACCAAGACCGCTGGGTCTTCCCCAGCCCCTCCCAATAATCTGTCCACTCGCTCCTCCACATGCCAAACACTAGCACCAGGCAGCAGACTGTTCGGCATGTAGGGGCCTTATGGCAGATTACCCTATCCACCTTTCTAATAATTGAATCCCCTATTATTATTGTTATTATTATTAACATGTATTTCTATAGCGCCAACTTATTTCGTAGCACTGTCCTATAACTAGAACCTTAGTGATTTTTATTACCGCACACCTCCTTCCACTATTCTGCGTGGTGGTGCTGGTCCTCCGTTGACCTGGCCCGGTCTCTCAGCTGCTCTGTAGTATGAAAAACGGTCCGCACACACCAATATTGCAGTCGGGGGTTCTGAAGAAGGGAGGCTGTGTTCCCCCCGAAACGTTGATAATTGGTGATATATTAATAAAAGGGGTACAACCCCCGACTGCAATATTGGTGTGTGCGGACCGTTTTTCATACTACACTATAACTAGAACCTGCCTTTGCTTCCTTGCACAAAGGGGGGAATTTCACTGCATACAGTTAGGTTTATTACAAAAACAGTAGACATTTTTTAATTAAAGTATATTGGAGATAGATTTCAAGTAAAAATTGGATTTATTTATTTTTTGCCTTTACATCCTCTTTAAGGTATGGTGATTCAAATTACATAAACATCCTTCATCCAGAAAACCCCAAGTCTCAAGCTTTTTAAGCTAACATATGTCCTACCTGCACTTGGAAAATTAATATTATAACGAAAGACCTCCAGCAATTGTATTCAAGTTTATAATAACATAGCAATAACAGTGCATTTTTGTGTTTGTTTTTTTAATTATTTATATAAACACAATGGCTAACAATTACATTTTCCATGGGGGGTTAATGAATGGATGTAATTTATTTAAATTATCCGAATGTGTTCATATTTTTTCACTTCATTTTCTTTCATTCTAAAATTACAAGGTGTTTATATCTGTAAGAAGGTAAAAATATCCTTCATCTACATTTGGACTAGAGTCAGTAAATAGCATCAGAATAATTGTGTCTCATTAGATGTGGAATTCAGAATTAGAGTTAGAATATATTAGTCTAAGTAACTTTAAATATGAATATGCAACAGAAGTGTGAGGCAGTCCAAGAACAGTCCCAAGAAGGTACTTGAAATACTGTACAATAATACAACACATGCAGAGATATATTCATAGTGTTTAGCCTTTTCTTGTGTGAACTATGATGAGGTACTCTTCCTAGGAGTTGTATTTGTTTATCTTTCTTTGATAAGAAAGGTAAATGTATCTTTAAAGTACTATTAGTGCCCTTTTATCCTTCTTTAACCTACATAATTCCAGTTACATTTTTTCTTATAATGAAGATTGTCTCCAAAGGGAACTAAAACTTGCTGAAACAACCTTGAGTGCATAATTTATTATGTATGTACAGGTACATGTGTCCTTGGTTTTCAAGCCAAAGAATATCATATATATGGGTCTCTGGAAGTTCTCCTCGTGGAAATGATTTACTAATTTTCGGGTATAAAGTGTATAATGCCTTTCTATCTCAATTAGGAAACATAATAGTGTCAATCTGTTGATAAGGTCCTATGTTTCCTAGGAGAATACTCCGTTCCGTATCCCTCATATACTGTATGTTGGAGGTTTTCCTGCACTGCCATTGCCACTGTTGCACTGTAAATATTTGGCTCTGGATATGGCCAGGTAACTAAAATTCCTACATGGAGCTTTAGGCTCCTTATTAAATAAACCTATTGTTATAAAGTAGGGTCTAATCCTAGCAATAGTTAGACCTTGTTCATAAGGTCCCCTACACTGACTTCTGGAGCCCCTTCTTATTCTCCTATGATTGGAATACAAATTCAGTAGCACCCAAATAGACTCCATTGCAATCTAGGCCAACAAATCTCACTGTAACTGGTCTTCAAGCTGCCTTTGCAGGCTGTCTCAAAATTTAAGTCAAGGTCCACTTTTAGTGATGTTTTCCCATTATGATATACATCCATAAAAGCATTGTTAGCATTTTGTTCCATTGAAAATATGATTGTAATACAAATTCAGTAGCACCCAGATGGACTCCTTTACAATGTAGTCCAACAAATCTGACTGTAACTGGTCTTCAAACTGCCTTTGCAGCCCATCTCAATATTTAAGGCAAGGTCTACTTTTAGTGATGTTGTCCCATTGTGAAATACATCCATAAAAGCATTGTTAGCATTCTGTTCCATTGAAACTATTACTTAAATATTGATTTATGAGAAAATGTTTATTGC
>CM044432.1:43463069-43478686 GCA_024363595.1 Xenopus borealis | reverse complement strand
AAAAACAAACAAATACCAATTGGGATGTTGTTTCACCCAAAATGAACCTTTAAAACTCTACATATAGTGCAGCATGAAACATCCTTTAGCTCTGCTGTGTGTTATCAGTTGTCATGGATACCACCGAAACAATGCAGAAAATATAAATACCAAAAAGATAGGAAAAAAAACAAGAGTGAAAAGAAAGAGTACAACCTATTTCAGTAAATAAATGTTAGGACAGATAAGAACTTTAGAATGAAATAATACACCCAATGCCTTGATAGAAATCGCATCCTTTCTCTATGTTAAAAGCTGATAATGGAGATAATATAAATGGCATTTTCTATAATACTGTACATAACAAAGCATGGTGTGAGCAGCAACCAGAGTTCATTTTGCACAGATTGCTTATTTGCTTACATGGTTATTTCTGTAACAGGGAGACAACAATGTTTTGCTAAAAGCCTGTAATGTAGTTAACCAAATAAGACACCCTGCTGGGCTCTCCACCTTGTCTAAACGTCCTTGTCAGAACATACAGTTATTATTTATAAACCAATCACAATTATTTAATTTATGGAGTAATCTGAAGTGTTTTGGGAAGAGGAACACATATCTTCACTCTTTGATGCTCAGGAGCTGAAAGTTTTATTGCTGGGATGTTGGATTCCATTCATATCAAATGATAAAAGAATAAGGAATGGTTGAAATCATTGGTTTTTTGTTTTTTTTTACTTCAAACATTTTGCTTGTGTCTTGGCTTTTTGTCCAGCACAGTAATTGTGCAAATATCATTCTTTGCACTTATGATTCTGTTCCTCCTCCCCAGGCTGTTGTGCAGAGAGGTAAGTGGTAGGGAGAGATGTCTGGACTGGGAGTCAAAACAGGCCCTGGCATTTCAATTAGAAAGTGGTCCAAACAGTTCCCCACCAGCCCATTACATAGTGGCTTTCTATGGGACTTACAGCAGCCCCTATGACAGTTTCCAGAACCCACAGATTGCCAGTCATACCACAGATTGCCTGGACATATCAGATATGCTGCCTCGGGTGGCAGAATAGCCTGACACTCCCTTGGCTAAATGCACCACTGCAGTTACCAATAACAACAAATCAACATTTTATACTAATTATAAAAATGAAAGAATCTGACTTGCTGCTATGGGTAACTGTTAACAATGTTAAATATTTGTTGATCCAGCTTCTTTCTCCTCTAAAATCCGCATTTATGCACAGTCCTCATGTTTCTGCTAACCCTATACATCCAATTATCCATACAAATGCACTTACTTTAAACTGCATTAACACTATGGGGCAGATTTACTAAATTCACATATATTCACATGAGGGATTTGAATATTCGATCGAATTTTCAAAAAGATTCGAATTCGAATTTCGAATATGCAAATTAGGAAAATTCGACCAAATTTGACCATCGAATATTCAAATTCGAATAATTTGAATATTCAAATTTAATTTTATTCGAATATTCGAAAATTCGATGGTCGAATGCTTCCCCTTTAAATTTAAATTTGATCACCTACTTCGCCAGATTAAACCTACCGAAATGGGGATCATTCCCTAAAAAACAAATCGTTTGAATATTCGATTCGAATTTGATTCGAATATTGATCGATCGAATTTTCCCTATTCGATCGTTCGTTCGATCGATCGAATTGCCCTAAAAAAATTTCGAATTCAAATTTTTTAAATTCCCCACTATTCCCTGGTCGAATTTCGAATTTTTTGTTTCATTCGAAATTCGACCCTTAGTAAATCTGCCCCTATATATACTCTGTCCTGTATAATTTTCTCTTAGACATATACTCCTTGAATGTGCTTCCCCCATCTGAAATTCATAGCTGTTGACCCTCTTAAGAATGTCCTGAACTGCTTCTTGTGACTCCCCTTCACTTGAATGGCAGATGCTGGGAAGCTTCAAGCATGAACTGTTTCAGCTCAATATACATGTGGATTTTACTACTCATATGATAACAAATTGAGATTTTGTTTGCTGCCCTTGTACTTAATGAATTCTTTTGACACCACAATCTTTGGGCTAGGGTAGCCTTCAACCGAAAGCCTTGAAATAAATTAATCTACCATTTGAAAATTAGAAGAGCAATGATGAATTCTTTGTAAATTAAATGCTCTCAAGCATGACTTTGACAACCACGAGCACAATTATTCTTCAGTCCTATAAAAGAATTGCCTTGATTAGCAGAAGTGAGAGGCATAGATAGAAATGCAGGGATGTGCAGATATATTCCCACGACTAATATATTTCTTTAAAATCTATTTCTCTCTTAGTTTGCATCGAAGATGGGTTTGTTTAGCATTATTATTTACCCTAACCATATAAACAGGAAATATGAATGTCATCAATGCAGATCCCCCCAGAAGTCTAGTATAATTGCATGCCTCATAAATTAGAGTCTATTTTTGTAAATTAAAGTTGCGCTTTAGTTTCTTCTTGCTGCAATTGTGTGTCAATGACTTTTTCTTTTTTAATCACATCAAATACAATGAATGCAAGTCACATGCTTTTGTAGACACAATCCACTAAGGCTGGTGTTAATTTCAGTGCTCACTTGTATTCACTGAGGTTTGTGCTTTCCAAGTGAGCTTAAAGCAGTGCATTGATTTGTCAGGCTGTGAGAATATATAATAGAAACTTTCTTGCACTGGTCCAGTTAGTGGAAAAGATTGTCAGTAACAGACTCACACACTCATTACCATAAAGCAAACGTAGTTTCCCTACATTCCATTCATTTGCCACTTTGTGATCACATGTTTCACTTAAAATTCTTATTTCTGATTTCTTTTTTTTTTAATACACATTCTTTAATTCACACCCATCTGATGTTGACATTAAAACACAATTAGGTACTAGAATGCAAACTGGAGATCAAGATGGTAAGAGAAGCCTAAAATATTGCATATTATTTTTAAGGGGAGAGATGAAAAGTTATAAGCAGGCACTGGAAATCTAACAGAACCCATAGCGAATGTGAGAGGAGAGGGAATGAAGAACACAGTCAGAAGTCTAAGGAACACAAGCTGCATCATGCTACTTGCAAGCAGGACTTGATCATGAATTGTTGTCAAGAACTAATATATATCCAGTGGCAAGCCCAGACTTACACCAGAGGCTGAAGTACTGCTCTGCTGGCAATCCAAAATACAAATCTGTTCCCTGTGA
The DNA here is from genome assembly GCA_024363595.1 of Xenopus borealis. Lineage (NCBI taxonomy): Eukaryota > Metazoa > Chordata > Amphibia > Anura > Pipidae > Xenopus > Xenopus borealis. The sequence continues at coordinate 43,475,503 of CM044432.1, read as the reverse complement.
TCTTTTTAAAAAATTGTAAATATTGAGAGCACAAGTTTGAGCAAGAACATGAGAAAAACAGGCAATGATATTGGAAAGAAAAACTGTGCGAAGCCTGACAAAGATAGAATGAATGATAAAATGAATCCTCCAAAGCAATGCGGAGTTAGGTTGTAAGAAAAATATAAGGCAACAGCTGACATTGCATGCTAATCATTACCTTTGCACAAATGAAAGTTACAAATTCACTTTATTACATATACCTTAAAACTCACCCCATGCAGTTAGCCCAAAGTCTTTCATGTTACTATGAAGATTCTCATTCATCCAGGTCATGGTATATCTAACACAAGTCACTCAAAACAACTGGACTTGCTGAGAAACTTTGATGAAGACGTTTCACTGCTCATCTGAGCAGCTCCTGGTGTAGGGGAGTTCTCGGCATATAGACTCTTCCAACAATCCAATCACAATGGCACATCTTGAAAGAGGTGACATCTGAAGTTTACAGAGGTATTGGTTCTGTGTAGTTACTGTGATAGGATTACCAATGTGTCATGCAACTCCTAGACACAGGTGTTACTTGTGAGAGCTGCATGAATGGATGTGTGATGAGTTCTGAAACCGCCGGGGTACAGATGTTAGAACAGCATTGTATGTAGCAGACAGGTGGTGTTGAAGGCCCCCGCCTCTGTTCATGCTTACCCAACATATAAGGTGGCCATATTCCGTGCATGTATGGTGGGAAAGGAACCGACTGATATCGGCAGAAGGCTTGGATATTGGTCAGTTGGTTGATCAGGCTGGATGGAAAATTTTCATCGGGTGCCTTCACAGTTTAGTGCTGAATCGTCAGATACAGGTAGAATTCTATTGTTTCTAGTTGTTTATCTGACAATTAAGCTCTTCACGTGTGTGTTGAAACAAACAATCTTTCTCGGAAAGATCTTTTCCAAGAAAGATTGTAATTGTACCGTCCATGGCTGGTTCCAAAAAAACACACCCACAGTTAAGAGCAATCAATTTAAAATAGATTATATCACAAATCATTCACTCTCATATTATCAGCATATTGATATAATGAGTTCATATTGCAGGATCATAATCAATGCCTGTTCCACGGTCTAGAACTATTTATAGAAGTCTATTCATATAATTTTGTCACCAATTACTGAAATCAATCATTTCTGTTCAGTGTCCCCAAACAAACCTTTGCAGAGTCTAGTTCTGATGTAATCGCACAATATGTGTAGACTATCCTCCATTTTCTCCTTAAATGTGTCATTTTTATGAGGTCAACACTCCTATTTTTCTTCAGAGGTTTTCCATGTTGTCCATTCTTTAGGTCTGGGGCCCATTAGGGTTGCCGCATCAGGGCCATCCCCCCTGCTGTTACTCCCCCTCTCCCAGCCCCCCATGCGTGTACTTTATATGGGCATTTCAATGTTTTGTATATAAAAGTGCCAGATAACATAACATTCAACTGTAATAAACTGTTAAGTAATGGCACAATGTCACGATCTGAACCCTAAATCCAGAACCAATGCTAGGCACCCTGGTCTCGGCTCTTTCTTCAGCCTATAACAGCCGTCTTTCACCTCGGGAGGAGCCCTCGGCTAATTGGATGCTGCCAGGTCTTAATAAGAGAGGTGCCAAGCTAAGGGTTCTGGAAAAGCAAAGGGGCACGAACGTAAGGCAGAGTCTTTGGGTAGAAGGTCACAGTACAGGACGTAGACAGAATCGGGCTGGGACAGGCAGAGCAGGCAAGGGTCAAACCAGGAGATCAGAATGGTCAGGCAGGCAGGGTCGGATTACAGAGGGTAGAATAGTCGGTAACAAGCCAAGGTCAGGAACACAGAAGTCAGGAGTAGTCAGGCAGGCAGGGATCAAGATACAGACAGGCTTTGAGCACAAGGCACCAGGAACTCAGAAGAGATTTAAAGGGCAAAGACTCAGAGCACTGAATCCCTTTTTATACAGTTTCAATTTCATGCCATTGCACATGATGTCATCACACCAGCGCATAAACCAGGAAGCGCGCCGGCACGTGCCATAGGGGAACAAGGACTGGAGGAGGAAGGACGCGTGCCGCAGGCGTCCCCACTGCCCATGCTGCGGTTGTCCCTGCTGGACACTAGACCATCAGGGATAACTACTGAACCAGCAGGGTAAACCTTAAACATTACTCACAATAAGTAATTCTAATTGGATATTATACTTGCATCTTTACATAAGAAGTTATAGCACAGTCTCATACTATTTCTTTCTCGTGGAAAGAACCAATTTTATAATCTTGGGAACCCCATAGAGCAATTTCCTGTTGCCAGAAGTACTTTAATGCAGTTTATTGCACTGCTGAAAAAACCATTACACATTTTCAGGGGTCAAGGATTTCTATTTTTCACCTCCTTCTGTAATATTCCATACAGATAAAAAACCTATCAATCTGTCAACACCTAGCCCGACGGGCATGCAAATGTATAGCCTAGCTCCAAAGCCGTCTTGAAGGGAAAGGAAAGCACAATTATATTTAAGCTGTTCTGTATTTATAGTTACAAGGCAAAAATTTCAATAGGAAATCGGCTGTACATAGCCAAGGGGCATTCTGCTTTACAGACTCCATTACCTTGAGTATTTCATATTTAGGCAACCAGAAAATTTGCTTTATAATCTGAATTTACAAAACACGAATCTATAGTGCACACATATTTACAGTCTATGAGAGGTTCTGGCATTCAGAAAGCAAAGACTTTTAGAGTTTAGGAATTATACCTAGACCTGGCTGAACTTAGTTACTGTGAATTCAAATTTTCGTTTTACAGTTTTAAATTAAAGGAATTGTTCAGTGTAAAAATAAAACTCAGTAAATAGATGTGCAAAATAAAACCTGTTTTCAGTACAGTTCATAATCCAAAGTGTAATGTATAAAGGCTGGAGTGACTGGATGTGTAACAAAACAAAACAGAACACTACTTCCTGTTTAGAGGCTCTGTGCCCTGTTACAAGTCATCAACCAATCAGTTACTTGAAAGGGGACTGTTTGGGACATAACTGTTCAGTTAGTTTGCTTCTGATTCTTAGCTAGGGTTGCCAACTGGCTGGGATTTTACCGGCCTGGCAGTTAAAAACAAAGCTTGATCCCAATGTTATTAATATGGAAAAGAGATAAATATATAGGAAGGCCGGTATTTTCTCCCAGAAAATGTGGCAACCCTATTCTTAGCACAAGGTCAGATTAAAAAAATACAAGAAGCAGAATATGTTAAAACAAAGCTAACTCAAGTGTGTGAATAAGAACAAGCTAGTTTATAAATTCATGTGGAATATACCTTTTCTCAGACACTTTAGAATGATTATTATTGCATTTATACAATGCAAGTACACAAATTAAGAAAACTGGAGAAGAAAATTACAGTGTTGAAACATGGTTAACTCTTTCAGCACATAGATGTTTTCCCTGCATTCTGAAAACAATGTAGTGGGCTAATTTATGTTTTTTTTTTTAGATGTATTTATAATTCACCACAGCATTTTATGAACCCCCAGTCCCCAGAATACTATACAAGTGGATTTGACTTGTTGTACCCCTTATTGAGAATTCTGAGACCTGGTTATCATGCTGTGTAAAATGAATTAAACTGTAAAAAGGTTAAAATAAAAAATGTTATGGGTTTGTATGTCACTTCCTCTTCCTTCCACTGTTCTAAACTTGCAGCCAAAACAAATTTTACTTACACATTTCATTGAACAGACTGTAATATCTGGGAAATTGTAAGATTTGCTTGATCATTAATCTATAGGAATATGATAAACCGACCGTGATTTACACTTTGACAGATTACTGACTTACCTGTTTTACCCATTTTATCACATTGCTTCCCCAGAAATGAAAGTTACTGTAACTGGACTGTATCTATTTCAGTATTAACATATTGCCTTAGAGGCAAGAGTAAGAGATGTAAGAGAAATTAATACTTGTTTTCTACAGGTTTTCCACTATTATGGGATTGTGTAGACTTTTGTTAGATAAGTACAGGTATGGGACCTGTTATTCATGATGCTCGGAACCAGGGGTTTTTACAGATTGTTCCATAATTTAGATATCCTTACCTTATGTCTACTTACAATTAATTTAAACAATAAATAAACCTAATAGGATTGTTTTCCTCCCATAAGGATTCATTTTATCGTAGTTGGGCTCAAGTACAAGTATTGCTTGTTATTACAGAAAAAAGCAAACGGAGTCTATGGGAGATGGCCTTAATGTAATTTGAAGCTTTCTGTATAATGGGTTTCCAGATAACAGATCCCATACCTGTATTAATAATTTTAGTGACCAACAGAGAAAGCTAAATTGTGTTGCAAAATTGTATATACAGTATATAAAAGGAGACAGGCCCCTCTTTTCAGCACCCATCAAGTAAAGGAAGATTTACAGCAGAAGCCATTTCACAGGAAATCAATAGTCAGCACTCCAAGTGATATGATGGCCTTAGTGTCAGGGCCCACCAGCATTCACCAAGGTTGTAGTCAGCCAAGTAGGAAGCAGTAGTACAAGGAGGGTGGATCAGACAAATATGTGGTACTAAAGGCTTTAAGAAGCTCTGCTGATATCCAAGTAAATAGCAAGTAGCAATCAGCAGTGAAAATCAAAGCAGGAGGGTCAGGAACCAGGAATCAGAAAGTAAGTAAAGCATATCCAGACACTCACAGAAGTAATATCTATAATCTGGAATTGAACTTGAACCGCTTATTTTAAATACGGCACCAAGCCCATCTGGGATGCAGTGCCCAAGAGAAAGGAAGCATGATCTGAGTATCATTGCTGTGAGACCTAGTTAGGACAGGGGTAGCTCTGTAACAGCACACTGTAGTAGTGGGAGCAAGAAAGGTCAGTTACAATGGGCAGCTTTAGGCCAACCAAAGAGTTAGTGGCATTAGCTTCCAAGCAGGTACCCAATCATTTAGGGATGGAGTAAGCAGGACAGGATAGTGGTAAGCCCTAGGGTGCTTCAATAAGGAACCAAAGCCAGACCTATCATAGAGTGCCTAACAAAGCTGGTGAGGTGAAATTCACTTGTAGAGGGGATTGTAGAGACAGGTCCCCTGGTATTGGCACTAGAGACCAAAGGCATGAGAGGATGGGAATGTGGAACACCAGATGGGCTGTAAGTTAATGAAGAGGAATGTGTGTGAAGAGCTGAAACCTGACTGTATTGAAACAGATTTAAACCTTGTCTATAAAACTAAAAAATACTGGGAATAAAACTTGGTACCTGTATGAACACCGGCTTTTTGTAAGAATAAAGTTGGATTCCGGTTCTAAACATCCTGAGATGATTTTTTGTGACAGAATATTACTGTACAATTGAGTGTGGGCCTAGTAATGAAAGGGTACTAGTGATTACATACCTTTCACAATCATTATTACTATGCATTAGGGCTGTGCTATATAAATATATATACATACTGTATGTATCACTGCTACCCCACTAGTTCCTAGCGGCTTATGAACTACAGAGGTTATGGGACCCTTCAATCAGGGCCACAATGGGGGGGTACACCAGTCAGGGGTCCTTACCTCTCTGAGGTGGCCTTTCTGATGCGTCCAACTCACATCTGGCATATACCATTTGGAGCACCAGAGTGGGTGTACGGGCACTGCATCACTATTGCAGACAGTGCTATTGCGCTTTCTTTACTAGCATAGTTGAAAATTCCAAAAATCTGAATTTCCTCTCTTAAACTTATCAGGAGCAGGTTATATGCTTATAATTAGGGACCCAGGAGGAAGGGCCCTGCTAACTTAATAGAATGGAGCCCCATGATTACTATTGGTGGCTTTGTCTACACCAAATTATTTTTAAGATTGCATGCCAGTCAAGGGACCATATTAACCCCCTTTAATCCTGAACCCCCCAAACAGTTGTGGGGTCTGTTCCCCCTATTGTTGTGACCCTTCTGATAAGACATGAAACAAAAATACAAGAATGCATGTATTTCCCGCAATTTTTCAAGGAAGGCAGCGATACCTTGCAGCATTATAAACTTCTGTAATCAGTTGATTTGTGATTGCTGTGAATGTGGGATATGAAATCAAGTCTTGCAACAATTACCATAAGATTAGCAGCAGAAGCAGAGGCTCTCTGAATATATTATCCTGTGCTATATAAGGAATATGTGTGGGGGAAAATTACTTTTTCCATAACACTGTGACTTTGGTTTGTTCTAATACTAAGGGGCAGATTTACTAAGGGTCGAATTTGAGGGTTTAAAAAACCCTCAAATTCGACCATGGGAATAGCTGGTAATACTGCGGGAAGTAAAATCTTTCAAATTCGATTTTACCACAATTCGATAGAAAACTCCAGCAGCTTGCAGTCAGCAACTGTATAGAGATTTGTATTGGATTTTATTTTTGCCTTTACATTCATTATCATACATCCCATTTAATGTTTCCAACTCCAGCTGCAGGGACAAAGATCATGGAGCCAGATTTAACCAGATAAACTGGGATTCTATTTGGAGGATTATTTGCTGCAGCCACTGGTTCTGGAGTTGGAGAACATTTGTTTTAAACAATACAAAAACTATAAAATCCACATTAGATTACATGACAACACATGACCCAGTGCAGTCTGTATATTCTGATTATTAATCAGTCTTGTTGTATCGGCTTCTGGCAGATACTATTTGACTTGTGCTGTTTTGATAATTTATGACGATCCCTAAGCAGCCCAGATCACCCTGAGCATGTGCACAGTCTTGGTCTTGCAAAGATATATAACAAAGTTACAAGATGACAGCCCCCTGTGGTCAACTTTGAAAGCATAAATCGTTTGTTTGATTAGGCTTGTGGTGCAGTAAGTTCATGTTTATGTTTAGTATACAAAATACTGCATTTCTAGCCTTATTCTATTTTACACTTGTCCTTTAAAGGGAATGTAGGTATAGCTTACATGGTTACGGTCCTATGTTATCACTGCAAATTGAACATGCTGTAAAAAGAAACAAAGGGGTTTAGATTGTAGTCAGAAAGAAGTTGCAGGAACAGAGCATCTAATGTACCTTAGTATAAAATGTTATATTTACAGTATGTATCAGATGGTAATACATCTGTGGTGCACCCATTATCAACCCATAGTCTGCTCCCTATTCTATAGTCCTGTTATAGAGGGGCTATAGAATAGGATGCACAACATATATCTACCAGAACAGTTTGCCCTGATGTAAAACCTAATGAGCTGTGTTATCAAGCTTCAATGAGGAATGGATGCTATTCCATTTAATTTTAACAATATATTGTCATTTCTCCTAGGGCAAAATAGTTTAATATAAAATAGCATTTCTGATACTACTGCCAGTTTTTTAACTGTTGGATAACCTTATTTTAAAAATGGCCACAATTTTTTTTATTTATCCTCCTAATGTGAATTGGAGAGAGACAGTATATCCCTGAGATAAGAATAATATTGCAATGTACCTACCTACTTCTAGGTCCAACTTTTTGCCCCAACTATAAACATTATCTTTGTATTAGCCATTCAGTCACTGTTTCAAGAATATGTAATAAGGAAAATAAATATTCACCCCAATTCTCAAGCTGGGTTTTCAGTTATATCTTGCTGGCCTTTGGTAGAAGTTATAATAGCATGCAATATAATCACTGTATTATTAGTTGCTGATGTATATCTAATGTGCAATGGCGTTTGTGAACCCTTTAAAAGTTTCTATATTTTTATACGAAGGTGACCTAACAAATCATCTGATTTCTAATAAGCCCTACAAGTACATGAATAAAACCTAGTTAAAGAAATGAAACACAAATTATTATATTTTGGCCATGGATGTATTAAAATAAAATAACATACAGAGTCTTGTGTTTTCAGTCAATGGGATGACACTCAGGTGTGAGTGAGAGACCCTGCTTTATTTAAAGTCAGGGGACCAGCAAAGCCAGATCACACATACAACACATGTGTAGTTGTGTATCATGGCTCGAACATAGGAGGTATCTGATGACCTCAGAAAAAGGGTTGTTGATGCCCATATAGCTGGAAAAGGTTAGAAGATGATTTCTAAATGGTTTGGGCTCCACTAATCAACAGTCAAACAGATTGTGAACAAATTGAGGAAATTCAAAACCTTTGTTACCCTACAAAAAAGTGATTGACCATCAAAGATAACTGCAGGTTACTAAGGAATCCAGGGTAACTTCTAAGCAACTGAAGGCCTGTCTCACATTGGCGAATGTTGATGTTTAGGAGTCCACCATAAGAACACTAAACAGCAATGGTATGTATGGCAGGGTAGTTAGGAGAAAGCTACTGCTCTCCCCCAAAAATATTGCTGACTATCTACAATTTGCTAAAGATCAGATGAACAAACCTGAAGGATACTGGAAGAATATTTTGTGGATGGATGAAACTAAAATAGAACATTTTGGAGCATTACATTTAGAGAAAGCAAAACACTGCATTCCAGCATAAGAACCTTATCCCATCTGTCCAACATGGTGGTGGGAGTTTGCAATCATAGATGGAACAGTGAATTCTGAACCTACCAGACAATTCTAAAGAAAAATGTCATGACATCTGTCTGTGAACTGAATCTCTGAATCTTGTGGGTCACGCAGCAAGAAAACAATCCTACCAAAGAATGGTTAAAGTCAATGTTCTAGAATGGGCAAGTCAAAGTCCAAACCTTAATCTAATTGAAATGTTGTGGAAAAACCTTAAGTGGGGGTACATGTGAGTAGATCCACTAACACATAAAAGCAGAAAAATCAATGTGCAGGATTGATCAGAACAGTTACATTTATTTGCAGTTATTGCTGCACCAGTGGGTCCCACCAAATATTAAGTGAATGTTAGTGAATACTTACTTTTTCCAATATGTTATTGGATCATTTTTCTTTTCAATAAATACTGTACATGACTAAATCCATTTCATTTGTTGAACTATGTTTTTTTATCTACTTTTAGGACTTGTTTGAAAATCAGATGATGTTTTAGATCATATTTATATAACAATATAGAACATTTTTTAAACATTTTTAAGGGTTCAAAAACATTCACTCACCACCGTATTTATATTCAGCATAAGTGTATGTATACAGTTTTTCAAGTTCCTCTAATCAATTTCCAAAAGAGATAAATTGATGTCAACATTGATTTAATGTATTTTTTTCCTCAAAATGTCTTTAAATGATGTAAGAAACAAACATTGCATTTTCTTTGGCCTACTGAATCACCATTCAAATGAATCATCAAACAGGCTATAAATTTACACTAGGAAAGTTGATTCTTTTTTCTTCCAGACCCAAGGAAATAACAGTTAGTGGAATGCCCTTTGTATCAGCATTATCTACTGTATCTTTGAACAATCATGGAGAACGATATGAAAGCAATCTCAATCACTGTTGTTACAACCAGCAGACAAATTTAACATGTTACAGTATGGTTACCAAATACTGAGTGGAGAATATGAAAAGGTAGCTCTTCACTAATTGCAAATTGATTGAAATTCATATATGTAAAGTAAATTGAGAAAGTGTGGCATATGCTCTGTATATAGGAGTTTCTCAGCTAGCTAAATCACAACATATTAAGCTGGTCAAAAGCAAATGGGTTATTTATTTGCAATGTTTTTATGAGGTATAGTGTAGGACATGGCCTCAATGCAGCCTGTGTCTTCTGTCACTCCCAAATTGGCACATCAAAATGCAAAATGTTTTTTTTTAAACTTGTATATTGCCTAGGAAGTCGTCATGGCCCCACATATATTTAAGGGAACATTATTGAGGAGAGAACATTAAATAGATTCATCACAGAATTAACTTTAAAGGGGAACAACTCCAAAATGTTGTACATTTGTATAGGTAGTTGCAATTTGAAACAATTTCTGTCTGTTCTTCGCAATTATATTCATTGCTTGCCTGAGTACAGATATACTATATAGAAATCAGAGGCATAAGAATTGTGAGGATCTGAACTCTTAGCTCGAGGAGAACTGACTACCAATGAATGTTTCAAAAGTATATCAATTCAGGGAAAATATGTAGGCAGGTTAATTAGATTGTAACCTCTACAAGGGCAGGGACTGATGTGAGCAACATATAATATCTATAAGTGCTTTAGGATATGTCAATGGCATATAACTAAAGACAAATAATAATAATGTTCACATATGCTTGTTTCTCAATACCCATGAGATTTTTTTCCCTCTCTTATTAATTTACTTCTTTATCCATGGATAATTTTTTTGAGGAAATTCAAGTTGTAATACTATCCTCGCTCCCGTTCCACATACAAAGATGCCTTTCCTTAATAACCGGACATGCTCTGAACAGCATTAAATCAACATGCCAGAGTTAGCTAGCCATAGACGTAAAGATTATTGAAAGATCCAATGTCTCAAAACGATCGTTTAAATGCCTGATGTGTCCATCAACTAAAAAGACCATTTCAGGCGATATTGCCAGTAAAACTGAAGGATCGCTGCCTGCTTGGCCCTGCAAACATAGGTAGATTGCGTGGGGACCAATAAAGATTTTCTAACCTGGCCGATCAATCATCAGACCGATGTCGGACGAAAAATCGTAAGACGAACAATCGTTTGTATCCCACTAACCGCACGATAATTTGACAGATTGGTCGGACTTCCCTAAGATCGGTCGTTCGGCAGGGAAATATTGTTGCGTCTATGGGGAGCTTTAGCTGCAGTCTAAAAAGATCTAAAATCTTAACCTATTTGTTCCAGTAAAATTTTATAAAGTTACTGTTATCTGTAGCAAGTATTCGTCTCTCTTGTGGGAAATAACAACATAGTTTGCATTTCTCTGCTGCCATGTTTGTTAGTTGTTCTATAAATACAGCATGGTGTCTGTGCTCACAGCAGGAATCCCAATACAGGTAAGAAGGCAGAGTGCCTATAATAATCATTTTGTATCACATTTTGGGTAGATGGCGTTGCTTTGCCATCAACAGGTCAACAGCTTCATTTTGAAAAAGAAATTCTTCATGTCTGTTATTATTCAGTGACTATTCTCAATTCACAGTTCCAGAAATGTGACAAAATCCCAAGCCTACTGCGTCAATTCTTTAATAGGGCCGCGGACTGACCCTCCATTTTTTTCTCCATTTATTTTTATTAAAAAGTATTTTTTCCTTAAGGCATTATTTATTTTTATTATCTATATCAGTATAGTAATGGGCACACACAAAAAAATTCACTAACTGCATGGGTGCCAAGTGGTAGTTCAGCAAGCCCATATACATCAATAACTCACAGGACTTGCTTAAAAACATTTAAAAATCTTATTTATGCAAAATCAACATTTCGGTCACATATTATGATAAGGGTCTGAACATGTTGCCCAAATGTGGATTTTGCACAATAAAAAATGATTTTTTAAACAAGCCCTGTGAGTGCTGCCTTATTGGTGTGACTATATATACAGTATGATATATATATATATGTGCACATACAGAATATAGGCAGGATAATGTGCCAAGGATCAACACACAGGCAATACAACAAATTATACTTTAAGAAAGATGGTGTCACATAGTTAGATAAAACACATAATTCATATTTGTCTTTGATTTTTTTTAAGTTTGCCTGCAATTCCTTTTAAGAATATTTAAAATGCCAAACTATAATTTGGACTATTCCCGTAGATTACAATTCTGAAATTGTGGTTTTGTTTAACTCAAAATAATAAGGAGGTCCTTTGATTTTTGCTTGTTAGTGTTAACACTTCTTTACTGAGTGATTTAAAGGACTTAAGTTTAAATCTTGTAAAGTTCTTGCTATTAATGTGATCAGGCTGGAGAATATTGATGTTGTTTGATCATCATGTTTGTGGTTTATGTATATTATAGCTGAAATTCTAGTCATGCAATAAAAGACAGGTGGCTGGGAACATTTTTGGGGGAAGGGCAGAAAGAGCATTGATCCTGAGCCCCTGCAGGGGTTCCCTGGAAGAGAAAGAATATTTAGGGAGTTTAGCCTCAAATTTTCTGGTCAGACTTTTAAAGGGGAAATACCATTTTCTTGGAGATAAAAAAAACAAAAATTTTGCTGGATTTATTAAAGTCCGACGGTGTTAAAAGTCCGAATAAAAATGTACTCCAACTCAGATCTACCAAGTTTGTGTAGAAGTCAATGGCAGATATGCTGATCTGCACTGGATTTCGTTCACTAATCCGGAGATTTCATGGTTTTTGGGTGCTGAGGTTTTTGGCAACAAATACGAAAATTATGTAGGTTTCAGATATTTCTTGAGTTTTTAACCACACAAGAAATTTTCAGGCAAATGTATCTATAAATGGAGGTGGAAGTTCATGCAGATTTGGTTGGAGTAGCTTTCAGAAAATAGTGAGAACTTTCAGATTTTGATAAATAATCCCCTTAATGTTGAAGAAATGTCAGATGATCACTGGAATCCTGTA
>CM044432.1:43374322-43407584 GCA_024363595.1 Xenopus borealis | reverse complement strand
CAGAAAGACCACCTCAGTATTTCCTAATCATACAATGCAGCACCACAGGTAGCTTTAAAGATGCCCAGGTTAGTGCATGTTCACAAAATGATTACCCCAAAGTTAAAATACAAAATCAAAACACTACAAAAACTACAGCCTAACTGGTGTGTAAAAATAAGTCAATTGAGCTGCTGTGGAAATGCCATGAGGTCATACATGCTGTAATTTGGCCCGTGTTTCACTAGCATGAGGAACTGACATGTAATTAGTGACATTTCAATGCTAAATTCTAATTAAGAACATTGATACTAACCTTTTCTCGTGGAGATGCATACATCGCACAGTGGAGGTATGGCCATATAGAGTGTGTATACATTCCCCCGTCTCAGCATTCCATACTTTCAATGTCCGATCAGTAGAACCACTAATAATGATGTTGTCTCTCATCTGCGATGACCAGACGCCACCCGTATGACCGACAAGTGTTCTTAGACACTGCAAAATATAGAATAATCCTGATTAGCCATGTTTTGTGCTCCTGTTGCAGCTTAAATAGACTTCCAAAGACTTAATGGTTAACATAATACATTTGCATATACAGTGATCACTGGCACAAATATCTGTATTTAGTCACTATCAAGCTGCCCAGGCTACCTCTAATTTAATCTGTAATGTGCCTGGGGTTGGGCAGACAGAGGACATTCATCTACATTACTGCTGTTGAAGAAAGAAACAAAGGTCACCGTCTCCACTGCAGCAAGAAATATGACCAGTGAATGAAAGCATCAGCTGTAATGTCACCTAACCAGTTACACAAGGCATCATAGCCTGAGGATTGGGACTTAAAAACAGGTCATCCAGTTTAGGTGGGCCCCAATTATCTCCTTCATATATTTCTTTAGGTACCTTTATTTTAATATAAATATAAAAATACAGGTATGGGGTCCATTTGCAAAAACCCATTATCCAGGAAGCTCAGAATTACAGAAAGGCCGTCTCCCCTAGACTCCATTTTCTCCAAATAATCCAGATTTATAAAAATGATTTCCCCTTTCTCTGTAATAATAAAACCTTGTATTTCATTCCAACAAAGATATAATTAATCCTTTTTGGAGACAAAACCTTATTGGATTATTTCATGCTTAAATTATGTTTTAGGAGAAAAAGATCCAAATTAGAGAAAGCTCCCTTGTCTAGAAACCCCCAGACCCTTGGCATATTGGATAACAAACCCAATCCCTGTATGAAATAGACAGTAGTAATTCAAAGGCGTAGTGCAAGGAATTCTAACATTGTAATTGGGTCAGAACAAGGAGTCCGACACTTATGTGGGTCCCATTCAAAAACAGCTACTAATCAGTGATTTCAATTCTTAGGCTCATGACTGTGAGAGAGAGAAGTACTATTTTACCAAAATTAAGCAACAAAGTGGTTATTCAACATATGTTTGTAGTTCAGCATCTGGAAATATGCAGTCTGTCTATTCTTGGTTTAACTTTTGTCCAAGCCTACTGGAAAAGTCATGTCTGGTTATTTAACACAGGACTATTTATTGTGTGATGCAAAATAAGGATTTGGTTTACTAAAAAAAAAACCCAAAAAACATTTTACACCAAAAATACAAACAATGGCTTTATGCCATGTGCAGGTCTTTAGATCTTTTGTATTTCCTTCTGAAATTCTTGTCAAGGCTGAAACGACACCCAAAGCCAACATGTTGCTTATCTGTGGCTACTGTCAATCAAATACACAGCTACACAAAAGTCATCTCACAGTTCACTAGATCCATTGAGCACACACTGAATGTAATGTATTCTGTGCAGCAGTGGAAGATGAGAATATGGGCTGAATGATTTACGCAAAAATAGGCAACTATGTCCCTGGTTTTCTTTGCACAAGTATTTATCAAGTATCTCAAGAGACTGTTATGGAGTGAAAACAGACTAAGGTTTTATGCTTGCTGGACTTGGCCTTGAACATTTCCTCCATGTAAGAAAGGAAGTATATATACAAGATATGTATGATGTAGCCTTGTGCATTATTAGAACTGTACTCTAATGCCCATTGCCCAGCGATTTACTAGTGCACCAGATTATTTATAACTTCAATTAATGAAAAAAATCACAAAGACTTTTTTTACTGCAAGCATCATAGATAATTTATCAAAAGTACAATTAGACGGGTGCTGGTGCCTCGATGAAAGCTATTCATCCTCAGAAGTAGAGATTATATAGCTGTGTAGGGAACAAGAGTGGATGCCTCTTGGTCTTCTTACTAAACCCAAAAGCCTGTTTATAAAACTTTGCCTTGGGCAAACCTATATGAGACAATCTGTAGTAGACTTTTATGATTATCTAACACTGTTGACCACTCTATATCTCAAAGGTAGCCATGCAGAAAAAGAGAAACAACTTATTAAAACATTCATAAAAGCCAGATCAGCAAACATTTCCCCTATTCTGGGCCAAACCAAGTGGCCTCACGGGTCATCATCATTCGGCTCACACTAACCAACGCACTCAAAAGGATAAAGGTTGCAAACATATGAATTTCAAATGATAAGAGCTGAACTCCCATCAAGAGTCACACATGTTACTGGAAACCCACTAAGACTGAAGCAAGTTATACATTTCCAAATCTTAGAAAAGAACTAGGACAACCAACATGTTCAGTCTCCGTAAATGACATGCAACAGTATGATATGCTTTAGAAAAGTAATGCCTGTGGATTATAGGGGTGGAACAAGTAGACCTTTGTAGTGTGGCATTAAAATGTCAATATTATCTTTATATGAATCCATTACAAGTGTGCTCTCTGCTGACTAATGTAGATATACAAGCAGTGGCTGATCACTTCATTTACCCCCAAGGCATATAATACCAGTCTACTAAACTCATCTGCTGTATTCAAGGCCCAAACCTGGAACTACAGAAGTACATCTGCACCAGATAAAAATATGTAACAATTTAAGTCTCTCAATTACATTTAAAGGAGAAGGAAAGGCTAAAATGAAGTAAGCTTTATCAGAAAGGTCTACATAAATACACCAGTAAACCCTCAAAGCAATGCTGCTCTAAGTCCTTTGTCAAAAGATACACCTCATTTATTTCCTTCTATTGTGCTCAAATGGGCTCCTGAATCAGACTTCCTGTTTGCAGCATACACCTAAAGGGCTAGAGCTTGAGCATGCTCAGTTTGCTCCTCCCCCACTCTGGTGTAATCTGAGCCCAGAGCTATGAGTTAGCAGGGAGAGAATAAGGGTAGAACTCCACAGGTGTGTCCGAGTGATCCGACGCACATGGTGTCGCAGCTTTGATCCAACCTGACACAGCTGTCGGATGCAGACGCAGCTTGCAGTATTTGTGTTAGACAGTTATGTTGCGTCGAATCAAAGCTGCAACACCATCCGACAATTTTATTACTTACCTCATTTCCATCACATTTTATGTGACGCCTGCATCTTTGCGCAGCGTGTCGGATTGCTCGGAAAACGCCCGTGGAGTTCTGCCCTAAGGCAAAAAGTAATGTCACACCAAGCTAATGTGGCAGCTGCTATCCACAAACAAACAGATGGCTTCTAGAGCTGTTACTCAGGTATGGTAAAGCATTCTGAAGAATAAATATATATATATATATAAGTAAGTTGCAGGTAAAACTTAGTCCCTTTGTAAAATGTTTAATGAAGTAGTGGAATTCTTAATGAATCAGATGAAAATTGAGCGTAGGACTGGCCAGATATGGGATGACTTTGACGTAGTTGGCCAGCTTAAATATATTGCAATATATGGACAAACAATCCCTGTTGTTTAAAGGGTAAGGCATTTTTTAGTAGCTGTATGCACAGAATGTCTCAATGTCTTAAATATATTGATAATGGGTTGAGTGCAGAGGACCTCTTGCATTTGTCTATATGTATTTTGTGGTCACAGCCTCACCCCCGCCTAATGGTTTTAAAAATTAGTGGTGAGCACAACTTTTTCTTGTTCGTGTGTGTATATATATATATATATATATAGTTTGCACTGTGGTTAATCTATTGACAATAAACGGATTCTGTAGCTTTCCTTCTCCTTTAATTGCTAAGTTATTATGCAATCCATGAGTCGCAGCTTTGTCTAACACTAGCTTAAAAACCAGTCTGACCTGCAAATCTTCAAATTTGCAGAAAGAAAGCAAACAAAAAGAAGTTGAGGAAAATTCTAACAATCTAATGCCTGGATTAATAAACTGGGAAAAACCACCACTTCCCACAGTTTTCAATAAGAATGGGGGCAAGTAGTCAATAAGAGGTTATTAAATGCAAAATATCCTGTAAGGGATTTTATAAGCACAAAGTGCTTTTGCATTACTATTATCAACCATTTGTAAAGCACCAAACCTAGTCCACAATGCTGTACGACAGAGGGGGGGACACATGCATGAATCAAACCAATTACATACAAATAGTGATACATATGATTTATTTGCCTTGAAATCATTCGGCAACATGAACCTACCTTTCCAGTTACTGCTGACCAGACTTTTAATGTGTTGTCATCGGAACCACTAACTATTCTGTTACCACAAAACTGCAAACAGGTAATGACATGATCATCGTGACCTTTCAGCACCTGGCATGAGAAATGAAAGCTGTTAGAAGATTAAACAGATCTTATAGTCCATACAGCCTTCGGGATGGAAGAGGAAAACTTTATACATTTGCGTATTTGGGGGTAGAGGGATGTCCATGGGTAAAGCTGGAACTCTGGCAGTGTTTCAGTTGAACACAACTGTTGGGTTTGGTTTCCATTTTTCTGACCCTAACTATATTTCCTTAAATTCAAAAATGTCAATACACATGCATGACAAGGACCTTGAGCTAATTTGCAGATTAAACGGATATTTCAGGAAAACGTACCTTTGGAGATTTTAATTCACCTCGCCTCCAGTTGGTGTCGATTCGGTGCTGTCTAATGTAAGCGCTTTTCCACGGACTATGTGTGAAGCCTGGCTTTAAAACTTTCCTTCTCTTTATGTGCAAGGGTTCATCAATCCCTACAAACAAATGACAATGCTCATTAATGTGCGCATGCCCAAGAAAATGATAGGGAGTTATCACAATGTTCTCAAACTAAAAGAGCAAGTAATAAGGGCCAAATGAAGCAGATATTTAGAGTCTCACCATCTTCTTTGCATTTCTCTCTCCAGAGAAGGTTATCTTCTGCCAGGATTCTCCAGTATCTACAGGTCTGTGCTGCCTGCAGAAGATCCTTGGGATCTAGAAACGAAAGTACGTACAACGCCAACTGAAAAGGAGAAAGAAAAAGGCATGAATAAAGAATCATGAAAAGTGCTTTTTCCTGAAAAACACATATACATGGTGCACTGTCCCAAAGCGGTCATTGTCCATCCTTTCAATAAACTCTATGCATTAATCAAAATCAATGCAAAGTGACAATTGAATTTTACACCGGGGCTTAAGAAGAAACACTTAAGAAATAAACAGAAATGTGTGATTTATGAGCCACTACACACAAGTGATAAAATTGGTCTTCGTTAGCTGTATACAGCTACGAATAATACCCGAGGCACCGTTATGTTTGAGGGTTGAAGGTGTTCTACAACAATTTATACTATTCCTTTAATTCAACTGACATGTAGAACTAACGAAAAAGTCAGCCTTAAATATCATCACGTTTCACAGCTGCTTCGTTGGGGGCTGAGGGACAGCTCTATTCACCCTCCATTCCTTGTTATTGGAACACTCTCTCTCAAAGTTGTCTGCTTCCTGCTGGTGCCCGAGAGAGTCTCAATGTATTGAGATCAGCAGGGAGTAGGCATCAATGGTGAGTGCTAAATAGGAAAGCTCACAGAGAAGACATGAGACAGAATGAACTGAAAGAAAGCCCAAACAAATAACTGCATGGAGGAATCAGTCTACTTTCACATCTAACAGGGGCAAGAGAAGCAGCTCACAAAAAGAAAAGTGAGCCAAGATACAACTTGGTCCTAAATGGGATTATGTCCATTGCACAGAAATAGAACAAACTAGTATTTGTAAAGGGATATCATCCTGAATCGAGATACTGCATATTTAAATGAGTCATACTATTTTGTTAACCAACATTGAGAACTTTCTGTGAGTAAATAAATGATGCAGTAATTTTAAGACAACCAGAGCTCAAACATTACTTTTACTGCTCAAAAGCCCCTCTAAGTCAAGAAAAACGGTAAAGTGCTGCTGCAAAGGACCCAATAGTTCCTTAAGTTTCAAGTCATCAAATAAGCATTCATCCCAAAATACAACTTATCTGTCCACTAAGAATCCCATACCTAAAGGGATACGGTCATGGGAAATTGTTTTTTTTTTCAAAACGCATCAGTTACTACATCAGTTCTGCACTTAAATTAATTTCTCACAAAAGCAAACAGACTTTTTTATATTTAATTAAAAATGACAGGCTTGGCATTTTGTCAGTTTCCCAGCTGCCCCCAGTCATGTGACTTGTGCTTCGATAAACTTCAGACATTGCTGCACAGCAAGTTGGAGTGATATCACCTCCTCCCTTTTTCCCGAGCTGCCTAACAACAGACCAATGGGAAGGTAACCAGATAACAGCTCCCTAACACAAGATAACAGCTGCCTGATAGATCTAAGAACAGAACTCAATAGTAAAAACCAGGTCCCAATGTAACTCCTTCAGTTACATTGAGTAGGAGAAACAACAGCCTGCCAGAAAGCAGTTCCATCCTGGCTCTTTCTGAAAGCACATGACCAGGCAATAATCTACACACCAATATTAGAACTAAGTAAATATATATAAATATTCTTGCTGGTTCGGAAATTAAATTTTATATTGTAGAGTGAATAATTTGCAGTGTAAACAGCGTAATTTAGAAATAAAAACTACTTCATAAAAATGATTACAGAATCCCTTTAAGAACTAAGAATCCCATAGAAAAAGGGGCCCACCTTACAGATCTGCATTAAGCAAGGCTATGCCACTTTAACAAAAGCAATGCATAATTTCTTTAGATTTATTGTAGTTTTTAAAGGTCACTGACAAGGTACAAAACGATTTTCATAGCAATGGAAACAAGATAAGGATTAATGTCTGCTTCAAACAATACAAAAGCAAATACTTTCCTTGCCCTTTGCATTTCCACCAGGTTTCTTTGGCCTCCGACTGGAGGCCTGTTTTGATGTGGCTGCTGGAAACGCTTCTATTTGGTACAGACTTGTGTATCTGTATTCAGCATGGTGTACTGCCAGACTGAAACGAACAGCTGGCTCTGCTAAATGAAACCCATTAAATCAGGAAGAAAATTACTTATTTCTAATTGTAGCTCTCTGTAGGTAGGATCTTCCAAAGGTTTAAATTAAACAATTAACAGGAGTACCTCTCCAACTTCATTTAGAAGTAAAGTTTTCTTCTCATTAGACTTTCAAGTAAATCCTAGTAATAAGAGATATAATGCCCTTCTGTGATAGAGGTATCAAATTGCAAAGCTGCCTACCTAAGGGCTGGGACAGACAGGGAGATTCTATCGCCTGGTGTTTAATCGCAGGCGACAATCTCCCCCCGAACTCCCTTTTCCCTGTCCGCCGCTTGTTTAAATGAAAAAAGCGCCAGCGCTGTGCACAATGGCACGGCGATTTCCGGAATTGCCCCCAAAGTTTCGTCACGAAGTAACTTCGGGCGATTCCGGAAATCGCCGCGCCGCCTATGTATCAGCACTGGTGCTTTTTCATTTAAACAAGCGGCGGACAGGGAGAAGGGAGTTCGGGAGATTGTCGCCTGCGATTAAACGCCAGGCGACATAATCTCCCTGTCTGTCCCAGCCTAAAAGCCCACCTTTATTTTAAGAAGTCAGAAACATTCTTAGTTTGAGGTGTCAGAGAATATAATCAATGACAGGATGAAGAAAGCTAACAATGGATATTGCATTGACACACAGAACAAAAATACCCTTCTGGGTAATTTATTAATGTTAACAAAAAAATTTTTTCCCCCTGAGTATACAGTAGAACCCCCATTTTACATTTTTCAAGGGACCGGGGAAAAATTATGTAAAATCCGGGGAAATGTATTATGAATAACCACAAAGTAAAGGGGATGTAAAATGGAGGTTCCAGTGGCATAACTACCAGGGGAGCAGAGGGTGCGATTGGGCCAGGGCCCTCACGCCTTTCAGGGATTCCTTCTGGAAAATCAGATACGGAGGGGGGTGGGGGGCCTGGCTGCACGTCCCCTCTAGTTACGTTACTGGGAGGTTCTACAGTAATTAAATTGAACTAGATTTTCCACAACACTAGAAAGCTACCCATACACAATCTACTTGTTTGGCAACTTGCTGGTGGAGTCACATAGGGCTAACTGGATTGTTAAGTCCCTGGGACAGTATAAAACCCTGCAGGGGGGTAGGAACACATATATAACCTCATGCACACGTTGCCAAACATACATTTAAAAAAAAAAAAAAAAAAAAAGCTGATCCCTGGCCATATATACAGAAAACAGGCCTGATATATGGGCCAATAAGTTGATGACTCAAGCTGGAACGTCTGAATTTAGACCCTGATGCAACAAATTCACTTAGGGGCAGCTTTGTCAAAATGTGAATTTAGAACTCACCACAGAAAAACTCACTCGCTTTCTACTATGGGATTTTTAAAAGCATTTTTATTAAATGGTGAACTCCATTGATAAATCCAATTCTAAAAATCATCACCATTTATTTATATAGCACCGACAAGATACGCAGTGCTTTGCCATAGGGGTGAATAGAAAGTGAGTTTTTCTGTGTTGAGTTCCAAATTCTCATTTTGATAAATCTGCCCCTTTAAGGAGAAGGAAAGATTAAAATTAAATAAACTTTATCAGAAAGGTATATATAAATATACCAGTAAACCCACCCTCATAGTAATGCTGCTCCGAGTATCAAAAGTAGCACCACGTTTCTTTCCTTCTATTGTGTATACATGGACTTCTGTATCACATATCCAGGGCTTGGGCATGCTCAGTTTGCTCCTTTCCCCCTCTCCTTGCTATAAGCTGAGCCCAGAGCTATGAGTGAGCAGGGAGAGACTCAGGCAGGAATTGATGTCACACTAGGCTTATATGGCAGCTGCTAGTCTTAACAAACAGCTTCTAGAGCTGTTTACTCAGGTACTGTATGGTAAAGCAATCTGCAGAATAAATATAGTGTTATAGTTTGCACTATTGTGGCTAATCTATTGGCTATAAACTGCTTTGTTAGCTTTCCATATCCTTTAAAGCAGGGATCCCCAACTTTTTTAGCTTCGGGAACCGGTGTTGAGGCAAAACCATCACCATCTTAACAAATATAAGGTAGCTGGACTTTTTATACAAAACAAACTTGTAAATTACAGCTAAGTGGTTTATCTACTTTAGATTTTTTTGGAAAAGGTTTTCTAATCAGAAGGGATTTGCTCAGTGTTAAGAAAACATGTTTAATTCATTCAACTGATTTTATTTATTTACTTTTCACAAGATAGAACGCTAGTGGAAAAGCCTAGCTATGGGATCCCTATAACTAGCCCTGAATCTGGAAGAAAACATCAAAACACACTACAATATATCAATAATTCCCTTTGAGCTATCCTTGGATTGGCAGCATTTTTGCTTTGTATGTTGATGCCATTGACTGGCAAATCACTTGTGACTGAAATATATTATTCACTCTGTAGCTTCCCCTAAGTCTCCGCACCCCAGTATCTCACCCGTTCTGCCATAACTCCCACGTGAAAGCTTCTGAGAAACTTCCATTAGCTCTGCCTTGCTCACATAATACAAACAGTGGCAGCTACAGTCTGTGTATATTTTTCCACTCTTAGCAGGTATCCCTACAGATCTGGTGCACATAAAAGAGACACAACCTTCCATACACCAACTGTGAAAGCTACTGTGTATTGATTTGTTGTGCATGACAAAAAAGATTAATAAATAAACCAGAAATCCCCATTGCAAAAATGTGGAACAGATTCCCATTCAGAGAGAAAGACTGCAAACTGAATCATGTATACCAGCTTCAATAAAATTGGTTAGGCAAACTACACTAGAAAATGGGGAGAATGTATCCAGCAGCAAGGGTGATTGTAGTTGGACATGCCAATTGTCACGCCATTTAAATCCTAAGTATACAATGATCTTCAAATTACTGTATTAATCCATGGAAATGCGTCCGGCTGCATCCCTCTTTAACACCAATTAACACCTTTTAAGTGACTTTGCTCAACATAATTAGCATGGCAGCAGTTAAAGGCGACAGAGCTGTATAACATCCGATAAGCCTCACCTCTTTGGGCAATAAGGAGATAAAGTCCCTCTGAAACTGGGGCTCGATGACCTGCATCATATGCTTTACTTGGGTTGGCTCACAAATGTCGATAAGCTCATCTAAAGCCAGCAGCTTTTCTGGTCCACTCCAGCTCTGTGGGGGGGAAAGCAGATATCCAGCAATTAAAAAGTGCAAATAGAAAATTACAGTGTATTTTGTATGCCTGAATTGACTAGAATACCTACAGAGGCCCATACATGGGCACAATGGAGGAGAGATTAGCAGTAAAAGTGCAGCCTTCAATTATTACTAAATTTGGAACATCAAGGGATTAATAATAACTCAACAGAAGCAGGATGGACATTATGGTCATTTTCATGGGTGAGATTCTGCAGTTCTGTAAAACCAGCCCTGAAACTCTGTGCTTTGGGATGAAACAGAATAAAAAGTATCTGAAACTTTGTAAAGTGGTATCCTCATCTAGCCTAGCATTCCTTCAGTAGACACCACATGAGTTCGAGTCCTGGAGTGGGCCGGGCGCCAGTGGCTTATCGATGAAAGAAGTGGGTTCCCTGCGGAATGAGGGTAAGACTGAATTTATTATCTAATGTTATATTGTCTAAATTTCACTACTTTTATAGTTTCTGCCCAATCCACTTTTGATGATGTCACTTCTGGTTTGCAGCAACATCACTTCCTGTTTGATGGCGGTCAGCGAGTTGAGGATAAGGCAGTTGTGTGTCTGGGTAGCGGACCAAAGTGGGTAAATATGCGGGTTGCAGTTCGGGTCACAGGCTGTGGGTTCGAGTGGGGTACGGATCTTAGAAATTGGTTCCATACAGGACTCTAACACACGTACACTCATTTAGTGTAGCGTACATTCAGTGTACACTGAAGGGCTAATTTATTCTATCCCCAGGATGATGGGAAAGAGTACTAAGAGTGCTTTGCTCATTTACACAACACTTCTGCCCAAAGACCTAAATTAAAACCTAAAAAGTCATTTTTCTTAAGGGGGGGGGGTTGCAAATTTCAAACTAATGCACAATCTTTTGTACTGGAAAATGTAGATACTGGAAAATGTGCAGTATGAGGCCAGTTCTCCTAAACAGTAACTGGTACAGAGGTAATTGGTTTCCTGTTGTTTTATCTTAGATACATATTATGCAGTATTCTACATTAAAGGGGTTGCTTTCCTTTGGGGTTACTTTTAGTATGATATAGAAGGGCTCATTTGAAAACAGGTGGCAAATTTGCTCCTGGACAGTAAAACATGGCAACCAATAAGATGATTGCTTTCAGTGTTTGCCCTGCAGCAGACAGAAAAGTGATCACTGGTTGCTATGGGTTACTGCCCAGGTGCAAATCTGCCAAGTGTTTAGAACTGAGCCCCAGCGAGTGATATTCTGAGACAATTTGCAATAGGTTTTAATATTTTCTGTTATTTGTGGTTTTTAAGCTTTTTATTCAGCAGTTTTCAAGTTTGCAATGTCAGCAGTTTCGTTGCTAGGTTCCAAATTCCCCTAGCAACCATGCTTTGATTTGAATAAGACACTGGAAAATTAATAGGTGAGGCCTGAATAGAAAGAGGAGTCATAAAAAGTAATTATTACAACATTAAGGGGCAGATTTACTATTGGTCGAATTTCGTAGTAAAAAATATTCGAAATTCGACCATCTAATTTTTTGGGGGGGCCATTTTCAATTGAAAATGGACCTATTACGATCGATCAATTTTTTTTTTTTTTTTTTTTTTTAAATATAGATTTTCCAGAACTAAATCGACCTCCAACATCAACATATTATTTAATAAGCAGTGACAAAAGAATATAAAGTAAATATGTAAATCATTATAAGGGAAACTTCACACAAACATAATTTAAGATTTTGAGAAGTAAACATAATTTCAAGCAATTTTGCAATATACATCATTTAAAATATATGCAGACTTTTCATGATTGTTAATAGTTTGGAACAGTTCCCTAAGCCTAAACTAGCAACTGTGTTAGAGTTCACACAAATAACTGATTCCAGTACAGACAAAATCTAACAAAAACAACGGTCTTTTGCACAAATTCTGCATGTAGAGAGACATGATGTCTAGTGATTTTAAAGGAACAGTAACACCAAAAAATTTTGAAAGTAAAGAAAATATCATGTAGTGTTGCCCTGCGCTGTTAAAACTAATCTGTTTGCTTCAGAAACACTACTATAGTTCATATAAACAAGCTGCTAAGTAGCAATGGCGGAAATTTAAAAACTGCTATATGGCACAGGATAAGTAATGGATAACAGATAACATTATGTTCTACACAGCTTATCTGCTGTGTAAATTGAGCCTTTTCTCCTTTGACTAGTTTCCCCCATGGCTACACAGCAGTTTCATTATATAAACAATAGTAGTGCTTCTGAAGCAAACACAGCAGTTTTAACAGTACAGGGCAACACTGCATTATATTTTTAAAACAATTAAATTTTTTGATGTTACTGGTCCTTTAATAGAGTGAGCTCTAATACATCTTCTAGGAGCCCCCCTATAAGATATATTGGATCTAACTGTCAATGAGTGAAGAGAAACAGATGCAGAGAGAGGAATAGTGAAGATAAATAAACTTGATTATTTCAGAAACAGTACAAATGACTGTATTGATTAGAAAGTCTCTTATTTCAGTATGCTGAAGCTTATATTAATTAAAAATTTTGTGATAGTTCCCCTTTAATGAACCCTGGCTGGGGGGGAACACCATTCTCTATTGATTGAATTGAGGTCCATTCTCTCAGTGATACCTTCATCTGGGATAAAAAGCAAAATAATGTCACAGTACCAGGCAGTGATCCACTCAGAAGATAAATACCAGGAAACAATGCTGTGCAGTTAAATGTGGTACTTAATAAAAGATCAAATGAGTCTCAAAACACAGACTGACTGAACTGAATTTAGTGGTTGATCAACCAATAGAGTTGAAAGCAAAATGAAAGGCAACAGAAATAGTTTATAGAAAGAGATGCATGCAAAGAAAAAAACAAGAGCAAGCCAGAAAAGAAAGGCTTTCCATACGAAGAGACTGTCAAACCGGAGACTGAATGAACAATTACCTGGTAATGGAAGTTATGTAATATTTGTCTGTAGGTATACATCTCTATAAGGTATAGTGGCTTTCAGTTAAGAGTACAGATTTACACAATATCAAATGTGTATAATTATGTTTCAAAATGAAATGGAGCCCTATTATCAAAGCTTGGTTAGGTATGGGATCAGTTATCTGGAAACCCATTATACCGAAAGCTCAGAATTAGGGAAAGGTCTTCTCCCATAGATGCCATTATAATCAATCCACATTTTTAAAGATTATTTCCTTTTTCTCTGTAACAATAAAACAGTACCTTGTACTTGATCCCAACTAAGATATAATTAATCCTTAATGGAAGCAAAACCAAGTTATTTGGTTTATTTAAGGTTTAAATGTTTTTCTAGTAGACTTAAGGTATGAAGTTCCAAATTACGGAAAGATCTGTTATGCGGAAAACCCCAGGTCCCTTACCTGTATTTGCCATTCACATTGGCCTAGGTCTGAAAAATGTGCTACATATATTGGTAATATTTTATCACTGGCCTTCATTTTATGATCCCAATCTTCCCATTAGGTGATGATGTAGCCAAGCTCAGTGCAGAATGCGTCAGGCAGTAAAATGCTGCTTCTGAGGGTCACTGTACTTGCACTGGCCTTTATAGGCACATCATTAATGGCAGCACATTGCTCATGGCTCAAATATGTCTGTTTACATCCGGTAAACAATGAATTGAAAATTCTAAAATACCTATAATCCATAGATATTAATCATACTTAAATAATGGGACTCCCTTAAATGAGAACATTTCGAAAAGATTAAAACCTAACAGGGACCATTTAATTTCACATTAGAAAGGGCAGCATATGTGATAGAAACATCCCAAAAAAAGAGGAACAACATAGGATATACTAGTGCTCCTGAAATTGATTTCCTCACTGGATAGGTTTACAGTACATGTGAGAAGCCTTTTTTGGAAGCAGGTCGAGAAATGCTTTTTCTCTTCCAAGGCAAACCAATAAAGTGAGACATAAGAATAGCTTTCTGGAATCATGGGTTGTTTCTGCAGAAATCTTCATGCACAGTAAAAGAAATGCAGGCCTGCATTAAAGGAATATGAGCAAACACACAAGCAAGAGTGCCAGGATTATTTTCAGCTTTTTAGGTTCACTTGACCAATGGAACAGAGGGTAAGGGACCTACATGTAGACTGTAAATCAGTACAACACAAACAAAAGGTCCTATATTTCACCTGTGACAAAACCCCATTCCTCATAATATGCCCATGGCCTATTATTACTCCTGTTCCAGCTAGTGGCCATTCCAGAATACACCCTAGCCGAAACATGAGCTCAATGTACAAGCACTCTGTGCACAATAGCTTAGCCAAATAGACAGACCACTTTTCATCACCTCTACATAAGCTGGAATACATCAGTACCTTTTTTTTTTATCTAGACAGAGAATAATAATAAAAACAACAACAATAGTTGTATAATAGTAACAAAATAGAAGAATAAGAATAATCTGGGTGGGATTAGAATGGAGACATGCCATCATAGGGTGCAAAGTTTGCCCAGGTGTAGTATCCTATTAAAAACAGAAAGGTGACCAGTGAATGCAGTGTTGGACTGGCCCACTGGGATACCAGGAAAAATCCCAGAGGGTCCTCATGCTTCTAACCATTTGGCCTATCTCATGGTCATTCCCTATTCCTTTATGGGGAAAAAAAGAGGCTTGATAATGGAAGAATATAATAGAGTAAGTAGATAAAAAAAGTGAGGAGAGGAGGAATAGTAGTTTGGAAAGTGGGCCAACAGTCTAAGGTTTTCTGGTGGGCACTTGACATCCCGACACCGAGTAAACGCTTACTACAGATTGGGTAGTACATGTGAGTAGACGCACACCAAAATGAGTTTGCTGTAGCTTCAGCAATTCCTGACTGATGCAAAGGAGTGGCAGAACGCAGCAAGTGTAGTCGCTTGTGGGGGTTAAACACTGTATAGCTCTCTTAATGCAAAACAGAACAGATTCTTTGGGGTGAATGGAACATACCAAAAGTGTACAACTTACAGAGCAAGACATCCAGTAATAGGCATATAAATTTGATAAATTGCATGTAATTGCTTGTGAAGGGCTTTTTGACTCCTTTCGGTCCTTCTCACCCTAACCAGGTTTGGTTTTCCTTTTTGCTGTTCTCCAAGTCCTAATCCTCAGAAGCCATGTTCCAATATCTTGCACTGATGAGATCTAAATGGCTCTGATCTAATGGCTCTGAACCAGTGGTTCTGGATGCACAGTTGGCCAAAGGGCCATAAAGAAGTGATTTACATGTCTCCGCCCATGATGCCTTATGGGAGAATCAAAACTCTCATTTTTGGTATCTAGGCAATGCTATGTGTATGGCTTGCGACAAGTAAATACTTTCTGATTTCAGAAGACTTCACTTTGCATGTCATTGCTTAACGTGCGTAACATGATAGCAGGTGAGGGAATAGTGCCCATGAGTAATTTCTCATAGCTGTTCAGGCTAAGCTAAGAGAATGCGTGAAATAAAAGCAGACTGCTATATGAAGATCCGCAGCCAACAATAGCGGCACCCTCAGATGTAAATGGACATTATATATAACATTGAATGAGGAGCTTCAAACCCAATTGCTTCAGCTACATTTCTTCTTCTGATGTATGTTTTAAATATGTTTCAAGAATTATCAAACTATACAGACGATTACTAACTCAATCTGGTACCTCAGAATCACTAGGGAAGGAGCACAAATTGTACAATGCCTGGGCGAATGTCCGAAATAAATATAAAATGTAT
Organism: Xenopus borealis; assembly: GCA_024363595.1. Classification (NCBI taxonomy): domain Eukaryota; kingdom Metazoa; phylum Chordata; class Amphibia; order Anura; family Pipidae; genus Xenopus; species Xenopus borealis. The sequence continues at coordinate 43,391,431 of CM044432.1, read as the reverse complement.
TCATTTTGGTATGTCTTATGGGTCAGGCTTTAAAATAATGGAAAGTATGTTATTAATGTTGAAACACCAATGTACATTTCTGTTTCAAAGAAAATGTATGGTTCCTGTGAGCAATAAAAAGTTTATTGTGAATGAGATCAAAGATGTAGAATATATTTAAAGGAGAAAGGACAATGAAATATCCCTGAGGAATGATCATATACAGTTGTGTTAAGAATAATAGCAGTCAGACATCACTAACCCCAATGTTTTTGGTAGAAATTATATTTTTACACAGCAAATAATTTACTGTAAGGTGTAGCAGAGTAATAGAAAACCAACAGACCCAACAGTCATGACATGCATGCTGCCGAGTCTGTGTAATTAATTTATTGACCGAGGCTTGTTCCAAATAATAGCAGTGTGGAGTTCAATTAGTGAGGTTATTTATTCTGTGAAAAAAACGGGCGTCTTCCTTATTTAAGGAGGGAAGGCAGCAAATGTTGTGCATGTTGGTTGTAGGGCATTTCTCTCTGAAAATCTGAGTAAAATGGCTCATTCCAGATATTGTTCAGAAGACCAATTTTAATTAAAAAGTTGATAGGAGACGGGAAAACAAAGAAGTAGAGAAAATGATAGGCTGCTCAGAGAAAAATATCTTAAATGCTTTAAATTGGCAAGCAACACCTGAAAGACGGGGAATAAAATGGAAAACGACCATTCGAATGAACAGAAGTATAGCCAAAATGGCAAACACTGAGCCAATGATCAGCTTCAGGAAGATCAAAGAAGGTCTAAAGTTACCAGTGGGTACTGTTACAAAGTCCCAATGTTGGGAGAGAAAAAAAAAAAGACGTGCTAAAAAGGATACAATTTGTCCCCCACATTCTTCTCAAGGAAAGTAAAATTAAAACCAAAATAAATATCACACACAAATCATAGATTTCCAAACTATTACTTAGGATATCTAGTATAAATGATTAGAAAACAACTGGACTGGTTGAGTGATCATTGAAGACGTTTCACTACTCATCCGAGCAGCTTCTTCAGTTTTACTCAGGATGTTGGTCGTCCACAAACAGCTAATGGGCTTTGAGTTGGAAATGCCTGAAAATGTTTTATCAGGATGTGTAACAACACACATTTTGAACATTTTACCAGGAATATTCTCTTTCACATGACCACCCTGGAGCGTGAGGGTCTAGGACAAATTACTTCTCTGTCCCCCCTAAACCTAGCCCTGCTGTGTAACTAATGACAGTCACAGCTGTGTGTGTAGCACTAGTATACAAAGATGCAAAGGACAAATGCACAGCAGTCCCTGAAGGGCACTGCACCTTTGTATATAAATAGTCTTCACATTGTTAAGGATATTTTTAAAGTTTTTACACTTCCTTTAAAAACCAAAATGCTGGCAAATGCACATAACGGGAAATCTACTGAGTGCTCGCTTCCATGTTTATTTCTATACACAGCAATAAAGTTATAACGTTTAATAGAACCTAAGGCATCTAAAATACTATGTCCATTTACTTGTTTTTGAGTGAAGAAATAAAGGTTTATGTTTTACTATACCTCAAGAGATCTATTTATTTACCTAGGTGCAAGTGATTTAGCATATATGAAATATTTGTTCCAATCTAACTTAATTACATTTCACAACCACCACCCAAACATGAGAGTATCAGGGGCTGATATTACGTTAGAGAAGCATGCTTCTGAGAAGTGTTATTTTCAACTATAATAAGGGCCAACAGCCCTATTTGCACTTAAATGGCAGCTTCCATAGGTATATAGAAGCTTGTTTATAAGTTAAATTACAGCTTCTGTATTAAACACATTTACCAGTGTATCACATCTCGAATTACAATACATTTTGGTGTTACTTTAAAATTATTATCAGCTATTATTTCAATCAATGCGCAAAGCACTATTGATCTGCTATCTGCATTTATTAATATGAACAGGAGCGGAGAAGCCAGTTGCTCCAATGAGTAGGAATTTAACCATGCCAATTGACACTAATGGAATAATAGTCCCAAGGGGCCAATCTAACATAAAAGGTAGCATAGTTACTATGTTTCACCAGATAGGAGACAAGTTATTTTACTGAACATAAAAAAAGTTCAAAAGCATACACATTTTTCATAATTGGTAACTGGTACCTATTAGCGTTGGGGCAGATGGGGAGATGTAATCACTTGGCGATTTATAGCCTCGTCTGCAAGGCGACAATCTCCCCGAACTGCCTGCTCCCTGCCCGCCGCCTGTTTGAATGAAGAAACGCCAGCGCCAATGCAGTCGCGGCTTTTCAATTTCTGGAATTGCCCGAAGTTTCCTCACGAGTCAACTTCAGGCGATTCCGGAAATCAAAGCACCGCGAGTGCATTGGCACTGGCGTTTCTTCATTCAAGCAGGCGGCAGGCAGTTCGGGGAGACTGTCGCCTCGCAGAAGAGGCAATTAATCACCAGGCGACTAAATCTCCCCGAATTTGCCTGTATGCCACAACCCTTAGAGTATTTAAAACACTATACTTAAGGCCCCATACATTGGCCGATGAAAGCTGCCGACAGAGAGATTCGGCAGCTTATTGGCCTGTGTGTGGGGCCATCCACCGTGCTTCCTCGATTGATATGTGGCCGAATGTTTGGCAGATCTGGATCGGGCAGGTTAAAAAATCCCGTCGGATTGCAGCCGCATCTATTCTTTGATGCTGTCCCGCGATCCAACTGCCCGTATCCCCTTCATAAAGCCCACGATCGGATCAGCTCGATATCGCCCACACGTGGGCATATTGGGGAGCAGATCTCTACGGCCACCTTTAAAGTGAACATATCATCAGAAAACCACTTCTTTTCTAGGGCCCCCTTCAATTAGACCTAGAGCCATCTCCCATAGCCTTCATTTTAATCAAATCATTCACATTTTTAAAATGTCCCATGTTCTTGATGCCAACTAAGATGTAATTAATCCTTACTGGAGGCAAAACAATTGTTGGGTTTATTTAATATTAATGCTATTTAATTAGTGTTAATGTATGGCAAAGGCGGGCCTAGCCGGCTGGGCACCCCAGCAGGGAAGCTCGCCCCCCATCTCAGGCAATCGCGCATGCGCATTAGTGGTGCTTCAGCTCGCATGTGCATCAGAGGTGCTTGCAGGGGTGTCCGTGAGCGCATGCGTGCAAGAAACATTCACAAGCGGAAGTCTAGTGCCAGGTCTGGTCTGGGGTTAAGCAGAAACGGTAGCTGTCCAGCGCCTCCAATCTTTGCACCCTCGGCAGCTGCCTCTTCAGCATACCACTAGTTCCGGTTCTGATGTATAGTGATCTAAATTAAGGATAGATCCCCTATCCTGAACACCCCAGGTGCCGAGTTTTCTAGATATCAGGTCCCATACCTATAATATATGTTAGTTTCTTCCGAATAGAGTAGGCAACTTTATGTACATAGAGGGGAGATTATTTCACATATAGCATGTTCAAAGCCTGATAGATTAATAGAATGCCATATAAAGAAGCCTATCAAGTGTCCCTGAGCTGTAAAGATCCATTGGATGGCCAAATCCTAATCACAGGCCTCCAGCTGGACAGTCCTGCTCTATAATGCATACAATTAAAAGATTGAAAGCCTTCCTGATATACAAGGATACAGGGCAAATTAATGCTTTGCATTCAGTGGGCATTAATCCACTTCAAGGCAACCCTCCTCTATTCATTAGCTCCAAAAAAAAAGTGTTTTCACAGCTCAGCCAGAAAACAGCCGTCTTGCTTGTCCAGTTAGCATTTACGGACATGGGGATAATATATTCTTACTTTTGTAAGCATTAGACAGCGGATCGGTTTCTGGCTCCATGGGAAAATGATCTAAATTCTGCAGTTTATGTTATATGTGCCCAAAACGCAGGGCTTAATTATCCTCTGTAATTTGAATTTGCATATTGGTGCTCCACCAAATGGCTTGAATGAATGGGAACCAGCAATTATAGACAGAAAGAGAGGGAGTGGATAGCAGAGTGAATAGCTTCCTAGTCAATGTAACTGTGAAGGTCAAATCATGCAAATAAAAACAGTAGTTTCTTTGCTGAAAGGTGGTACGCACTGAAGGCCTTCGGGGGCTCCTGGGATACAGCAGAACAACAACTGGCAAGTAGACCAGATACGTTGGCTAATTACCTGCACACCCCTTCCTTTAGATTACATGTTGGGGCATGGCAAAATGAGCCATTCATCTCAATTATAAATTCCCATCCAGTGTTCCAAGCTTGAAAACCTCATAACTTATTTTTCCCTAGCACAAAATGAATTATGACGGTGGGAGAAAGAACTTTTCTGATTTGAACATGAGTGCATAACACAAGTCTGGCGAGGTCACCTACTTATCTGCAGGCCTAAAACACAAGCACAGAGCTCTAGCAGAGTGTTGTACACAGTGGCTTGACTAGATTACTAGCGCCTGCAGCATTCTCTTCTGATTAATGCAGGGGGGTGGGGGGGGGGTGGAATTGCTGGGAATCATAGCCCAACTCCTGGGGGCTGAAAGATAGGCATGCCTGGGCACAGGACTAATACAAGCCCTGAAGCAGAGCAATCATCATTTTAGCTTCCAGAGCACACCTGATTTGTAAACCAGCAGACAGATTATAGGCTTGTTAGCTCACAAATTAAGTACATGGCTCTAGTAAAATGTCACCTTGGAAGAGAAGGAATTACATTCCTAAGCATATACAGTCTGCAGATTTTAATAAGCACTTGGTTTATGTTTGTTTTAATTTTTTGAGAATGGGATGCATAGACGCAAATGCACCCTATTCTCATGGCACTTTACTCTCCCTCATAGGTTACAATCATCACACATTTCTCTCACTTCTGGGACGGGAACGTCGGTTATTTCCCCCTGTGCCACCTACTCCTATTAAATGGCTACTATCGCCTGGAAAAAAAAAAACTACTTACACATTAGACACTGTTTTCATATTTCAGATTTTTTTTTTTCTGAAGTGGATTTCATAATTACTATTAGTATCAGTGGTACCAGTAAAATAATCTCATTCACTGGTTGTGCCCTATCAGTGAAATGTTGGGTGCGTGTATCAGCTTGCAGAACCAAGTAGACGACAATCGCATATATGATATAAATGTAGATAAATGGATCAAAAATAAATCAATCCAGTAAGTAAAATAAAGTTAACTGATTTGAGGTATTATTGTACTTCTATACAACAGTGTGTCAGCACTAGTGACTTTTAGTACAGGTATGGGATCTCTTATCAGGAAGCCCATTTTCCAGAAAACTTCAAATTACGGAATGCTCATCTCCCATAGACTCCATTATAATGAAATAATCCAAATTTTTAAAAAGGATTCCCTTTTTCTCTGTGATAATAGAACAGTACATTGTACTTGACCCAAACTATATAATTAATCCTTATTGGAAGCAAAACCAGCCTGTTAGGTTTATTTAATGTTTACATGATTTTCTAGTAGGTGGCCATAGTCGCAGTGATCCGCTCGTTTGGCGATGTAGCCAAATGAGCAGATCTCTCCCTGATATGCCACATTGAAGTGGGAGATATCGGGCTGATCCAATTGTGGGCCCCAGGGCCCAACAATCGGATCATAATGCATCCAAAACGGGTGGTCAGATTGCGGGACCGCATACATGCACAGGATTTTTTTAACCAGCCCAATCAAGAGCTAATCGACTTTCGGCAAGTAACCCGTTGGATGGCCCCACACACGGGCCAATAAGCGGTGTGCCTTTAAGGTATGAAGGTCCTAATTACAGAAAGATCCAATATTCCTGGAAATCCCAGGTCCTGAGCATTCTGGATAATAGGTCCCATACCTGTACAAAATGAAACCCCTAGAGTTTGGCAAGGAACACAATAATGCTTAAAAGTGAAACGCTTCTCAAGCGTGACAAATATTTCCCTCTAGAGATGCTCGTTTTGCTCTGGTTGTCTGCATCAACTGCTTTCACTTATGACTACAGAATTGTTCCCTTCCATTCAGGCTAAAAAATGTAGTACAACAAGGTTGCTTGCAGGCTTCAGTTGTGGACACAGACAATACTGAGGCAGAAACAAGCAACATAAAACAAGATGAGAAACAATGGACCCGTTTTAACCTCACCATCATGGAAGGCCGAGGTCTAACAGAGGTTCTCAACACACGAGACAATCTTTATTTACCAAGTTTAACAGTGGCCTCTTGAATTAAGAAATCTGCAGAAAAATGAACACAGAAGACTGGTGTCACATTACTAGTTGTGCCATTTTTCTGAAAGACGGCAACAAGTTTGCCTCCCATCTGTATCCCTTTCGCTGTCAGTATTACATGGATACAAGGGCTCTGTCTTCAGTACAGCACCCACTTATGCAGCAGCTCAGACAATCAGCTAATGGAAGTGGAAAAGTGTCAATGCAGTTTACTTGATCTCAGTGTTTACACCATAAACAAAGAAAGTAATGGTTGTACGTTGCCAGGGACTGGTACAGGATGAAAGTAGAGATACTGTCATAGAAATCAATTCAGAATAAATGTACAGGTTTTGGCTGCAAACTATCAAAATTGCTTCTTTATACTGGCACTGAGAATATGAAGTCAAAACACAGATGGGAGCACAAAGAAATCATTCCTACATCTGTGATATGGATGCACTAATCCAGTGCTGCCCAGCTTGTTCCCTGCAAAATAAATCATTTATACATCTGTGATATGGAAGCAATAATCCAGTGCTGCCCAGATTGTTCCCTGTAGTGGGCTGACTATTCAATAGATTATGCTTGTAGGCTAGCTAATATCTGCATTGTAAATACAGAAACCTAAACAATAATTGTTTGGAAGGTTACATCTGGCCCATTGTCCTCCAGCTAGGCAGCTATGTACCAATACATCATGTATTATGTCCCCCTTAATGCTTTTCAGATCTAGGACTACATCCTTCTAACATCAAACAGATCAAACTTTACCATTTCTATTAAGTGGCAAAATCACAAAGCTGGAAACTGCACTGACTTACAGTGAAAGCATAGCAGACACAATATAACAGGATTTCAGTAGTGATGGGCAAATTCACAAGTGAATCCCCTCGTGAATTCACAAACGCCAGGAAAATTTCACCTGGCGAAAGTTCGTGGGCGTCCGTTTTACCGATACCGGAAATGTATGCCAGCATCCAAAACGAGACACGCAGGGTTTCTCAAATGTCTCTACAAATTGGCTAAATTGGCTAAAAATTCTGTGAAACGCACCAGATTCACCCATCACTAGATTTCAGTACAAGTAACCAACTCAAAAAAAAAACTCCACAATTAACTCAACCTACCTCTGAACCATATGTGGAAAGCTGGGTGTAAATCTGCTTTTTACTAAAAGAGGTGTTGAACTGCAACCTATGAAGTATATAACTAATCATGACAAAGTCCTGACTGGTTGCACCACACTGTATAAATTAGCACCTATATTAGTCAGTTAGCCTCTCTGTATTTTAAAGAAAACTACACCCAAATTTGAGAACTAATTAACTGTACTCCTCCAAATGTTTTAGAACCTTGCTCCACAAAATTACCCTGCTTACTCATACTAGTCTTCCTATGGCATAGTTGTACCTTGGAGTCGGTGGTTTCATGTTCAATGTCTTAAAGGAGTACCAAACACTAAGGTAAAAAAAAACCCTACCTCCTAACCTACAAAGAGCTCCCTCCCTCCTCCCCGACCACAGCCTAGCTGCTATCTTGGGTGAATGGCCTGAGGTCTTTACTTACCCCTCGGTGCAGATTCAGGGCATCGGAGTTCACATCACAGCAGCCATCTTCTTCTGTTCGGAAATCTTCGGGTATTCTTCCTGCAATTTCCGTGATTTACGGCACATGAGCAGTTGTCTCCAACTGCACTTGCGCCGATACGCCGCTCTCCTTCCGAAGATATCAGATGAGAAGAAGATGGCTGCTGTGAACTCAGATGCCCTGAATCTGCACCGAGGGGGAAAGTAAAGACTAAGAGCCATTCACCCAGGGTAACAGCTAGGATGGGGGGAGGAGGACTTTAGGGTTTGGTTCTCCTTTATGCTGGCCATACACGGGCTGATAAAAGCTGCTTACAGATTGAGTTTGCAACTCAGTGGCCTGTGTGTGGGGTGCTCCAACAGGCTTCCCTGATAGATAGCTAGCTGAAAGTCGTGCAGCTGTCAATTGACCGTGGACAGCATCTGTTCATTGATGCTCTCCCCTCATTCTCTGGTGCGGAGTTATGAAAAAAAGTGTTGGCTAAAAGTTGATATGGTCATCACCATATTCCCCTGAAGGCGATTGGTGCTAGAAGTGTAGCGTTTGAACATGGCAGCCACCAACTCCGATGTGAAAGATTGTAACCATGCCCTATGTTGGCTAAGCTGATTTAGTTATTCTCTAAGTGGGTCACAGACTAAACAATAGGTCCTTAGTGGCGTCTGCTGCAAGAACCAGTGATAGCTAGCAGAACTGCATACGCAAGGGTGAATATGTACAGGTTAAAACTATATCTCATAAACTACTCAATAAACATGTCAAGAAAATGTGAACAGAACAAGAGGCGAGTGCATAAATGCTACTGTTGATTGAAAACAAATCTGTTTAGGTCATGTTTATTATTGACTAAGACTAGCAGGGATCTACCTTCCTGCTTTATAACATAGCACTTAGTATTGATTACAATGTTTATTCTCAGGCTGTATTATTGTTTTGCAAAAATGTACAGCTTAGTGGTACATTTATACCACACATACACAAGCTAGCTTCAGTGCAGTTCTGAGGTGACTCCAAAAAAAAAGCTCTCAGATTAATAGAAACGTTTGTACCTGGAACATTTTTAGCCAATCCTGGAGTCCTGTTGGAGGCTGCACTGATGTAATTCGACGTCTCTGCTGACCTTGCCCATTTGCCGCTCTTAGGTCCCCAAATGTAGTAGGTGTTGCTGAACATGGCACAAGCCCTGTCGTACTGCAAACAAAGAACTTGTGTCAGCACCAAAATAACATTGTTACAGGCCATGCAGAAACCAAAAGGCTGTACAGAATTTGATCATCAGAACCAGTATGCTGATAAATATGTGGAAAAATAACCACATAAAAGCTATCGATTAGTGTCCTATTCATCACAATATAATGGCATGGTTTCTGGGGATTGTATGCAAAAAGAAAACTGAAAAATATTTACAGACAAAGAAGAGGCAGTAGCTAACAACAGAAGAGTACAGAGAAACAGAGGTACTAGTAGCAGCTACTTGTTGTGGCTACAAAATATCAAAATGACCATAGCATAGACAATAAGAGTAATAGGGTTGAATTGAAAATTCTTATTTGAATTTTTGAAACTCAAATTCAACTAGTGAATTATCCAAACTCGATTAGAATTTTTTAAAAAATTAGAATTTTCAAGATTAATCAAACTCTGGCCCTTTAAGAATTTGACTATTCACTATTTGGCGATGTTGCCAAACGAGCAGATCTCTCCCTGCTATGCCCACATTGAGGTGGGAGATATCGGGCTGATCCTACTGTGGGCCCTAGGGCCCACAGATCGGATCACAATGTAAAGAATGCAGGAGGTCGGATCACGGGACTACATCAATGAACAGATGTGGTCCACGATCCAAAGGGATTTTTAACCCTACCCGACTGACCAGTTGTGTTATGTCCCAAATTTACTTTAAAGGGATACTGTCGTGGGAAAACATTTTTTTTTTCCAAAAAGCATCATTTAATAGTGCTACTCCAGCAGAATTCTGCACTGAAATCCATTTCTCAAAATAGCAAAATTTGTATATTCAATTTTGAAATCTGACATGCGGCTAGACATTTTGTCAGTTTCCCAGCTGCCCCCAGTCATGTGACTCGTGCCTGCACTTAAGGATGGAACTACTTTCTGGCAGGCTGTTATTTCTCCTACTTAATGTAACTGAATCAGTCTCAGTGGGACTTGGCTTTTACTATTTAGTGTTGTTCTTAGATCTACCAGGCAGCTGTTATCTTGTGTTAGGGAGCAGTTATCTGGTTACCTTCCCATTGTTCTTTTGTTAGGCTGCTGGGGGGGAAAAGGGAGGGGTGATATCACTCCAAAATGCAGTACAGGAGTAAAGAGTTACTGAATATTATCAGAGCTCAAGTCACATGACTGGGGTAGCTGAGAAACTGACAATATGTCTAGCCCCATGTCAGATTTCAAAACTATATATATATATAAAAATATATGTTTTCTCTTTTGAAAAATTTGTTTCAGTGCATAATTCTGCTTGAGCAGCACTATTAACTGATGTGTTTTGAAAAACATGTTTTCCCATTACAGTATGCCTTTAATCCTAAGTGTCTGTTCCTGAAGGAATTACATAGAAATTGGAGGGAATCGGACCAGGAGAGGTGCAGTGCTTTTCTGCAAATTATACTTTTATTAGACACCATAAGTTTAGAGCAAAGTTGCCCTTTATCAAGTCCCTTGATAAAGGTCAACTTTGCTCTAAACATGTAGGGTCTAATAAAAAGATAATTTGCAGCAAAGCACTGCACCTCTCCTGGTCCGATTCCCTCCAATTTCTATGCAATTATCACTATTGTCGATATCGTAGCCATGACAAGTAGACATGCTCCCTTATAAGGTGAATAACCTGCACATGTATATTCGTTGTACCATCATTTTATTAAAAGGAAAAATTTCAAGCTGTTGAGCTAAAATTAAAGCATTAGGGTGAAAGAGCCATTTGTGCAGCAACAAAACACTGATGTCTACAAAACTTGCAGGAAAAAGGTTTAAAGTGCTACTGCAAGTGACAAACCGCAAGAGCAAACTTTAACTTTAACATTGTCTTGACAAATATGTTTAAAGCAAATCAAATTAGCCAGTGAATTAGGTTTCCTAAACTTTTAGCCGGTGCAGCATACACTTATATTTTATAAATATTTCAAATTAAATTTCCACCCCTCCCTCCAGCTACTCTAATTTGATTTTCATGATTTACACTATAACAGTTTCTCTTTTGCAGAGAAGGTTGTATCACTGTAGTATTAAATGTGTCTTTAAGACAACTACACAGCCCTTCACACTTCAAAATGATTGTTGACAGAAACATGCAGTTAGTTTTTTTATTGGAGGTATGTCATTTTTTATATTGGATGTTATGCATGTTGTTTCTCTATGCATGAAATCATGTTGTTTGTAGAATTCTGATGAACCACTTACTGTACAGTCTTAGTTACATTTTTCAAAAACGTATTCCCCAATATGTCAGAGGATATACTGAATTATGTCTAACCGCACTATGTGGAATGTGCTACTTAATTTAGAATTGTATGGTTTTTGTTGTGCGCCCAAAATACCGGATGGCTGATACACACAAACTGGACACATATATACAGACAAATGCTTTACATTGGTTATTAATTCAGTAGATGGGAGATTTAGTAGAAGCCTAAACTGTTAGGCTCAGAGCAATGGACGTCCAAGTTGTGCTATTTAAGGATGTAAATTTCTCAGGCACATTCATTTACAGCTAACACTCCCAGAGGGCATGTACTCTCTACCCCTCACTAATCTAATATGTTGCCCTTCAGTGCCACTGATGCACTGATGATTTCAAAAATGAAAACTATACATAACTAATAAATTAACAATAAATTACACTGTATGACCACTATTTCTTTAAAGTCCAATAAAGTGATCTAAAAGTACAAACTACATAAATGTCATATCCTGGTACCTACTTCATATAGAGCTTTAAAGGACATGCATACCCCCCACACGAAAATGTAATCACTGATGGGCCTCTTTGAAATCTCTAAATACCTGCCACTCTGGTTGTTCAAAGGTTAATATTAAGGCTGCAGCAACCACTTAATCACTTAGGATTCCTTCTGTTCCTCTAACCCACTCAGGAATTTCCTTTGGCTGTAGGCTCATTCACATGCTCAGTTCCTCTTCTCAGATTAGTAAACAAACCTTCCAGTCTAGCAGCCAATTAAGAGATTGTATTGCTGGTTCCCATAGAAACCCTGCCCTAGCTGTCTGGTCCTATGTTCAAATCATAACCCCCTCTCCTGAGCTCAAAGTAACCATTACAGTGCTCAATCCAAGCAGGACTCGTCATCATAGTAAATTCTGCCTGTGCTAGCCTGTATTCTTTAATTGCATAAACTTTACATCAGATATACATACGCACTGATGATGTGTCAGAGGGAAAATGGCTGCCAGGCGAAAACTGCTACTTGTTTTAGAGAAATTTAATGACGCTGGCAAATGGATGGATAAAGCCATTTTGGTGTGGGAGATGTGCCCAAATTATATACATGGTAGGAAAATGTAGGCTTTACATGTCCTTTAATATGTTGGATAATGACGGAGGAAGGAAGGAAGCGCCTCATAAATTCCATTATACTGTGATTAAAATTAAGCTCTTGAAGGAACATGAGCCCATCATGATCTTTAATTTTCCACTGATTAGAGCTTTCAGTTGATGAAGGACAAGGAATCCCATCAGAGATTATCTTTATGCAAGAAACTTTAATTACAATGATATCTCTATGTACCTCAACACAGAAATACACTAGGGTTCACCCAAAAAAATGGCCATAAAGAGAGTGATTTAATTTTGAAGTAAACACTGAATAATGCTAAATTGATTTCTCTTGAGGCCACTGAGTGGACAGATCCTCATAACTCCCCAAACACCATCAAACAGGAATGCACCAAGTGAAAAGTGAGGCAGCTCCAAAATTCAGAGACAAAATTAAATGACAAGACTAGAAGCAGGGAATGCAACAGGATACATTGCAAACAAAACTCTAATGAGGCTAGCTGGCATTCTGTGTTAACAAATGTGTTCCTATGTGACAAGGCACATAAAAGTGTGAGGTCATACGGATTTGAGCCTGAACAAGTGTGACTTAGCAGTGCAAAAGTGCAAAGTAGACCTGACAGCAAAGAGGAAAGGCTGCAAACTGTATCCAAGCAGCCCTTTTCAAATATACCACATGTATCCCCTAAATAAATTTGGAAATACATTTCTACACTACAAATCAGCAGATATAAGGAAGTAGACATGCTCGGGAAATAATCTGCTCTAGAAGTGTGATTCACATGTACTCCAGGGATATTAAAGTATTCCAGTGGCCTTCAGGTTCATCATTTTTAAGCTTAAAGGAAAACTATACCCCCTGGACAATGTAGGTCTCTATAAAAAGATATTGCATAAAAACTCATATGTAAAACCCTGCTTCATGTAAATAAACCATTTTCATAATAATATACTTTTTCAGTTGCATGTGCCATTGGGTAATCATAAATAGAAAATTGCCATTTCAAAAAATAAGGACAGCCTCCTGGGATTGTAGGATTCAACTGTGCACACAAACATACCAAATAAACTATAAAGTTAGGTCACATGAGACAATTAACAGATTTCAACACTGATGTGTTTTGAAAAAAATGTTTTCCCATGACAGTATACCTTTAATGTAACTGAATCAGTCTCAGTGGGACTTGGCTTTTACTACTGCTTGTTGTTCTTAGATCTACCAGGGAGCAGTAATGTTGTGTTAGGGATCTGTCTTCTTGTGTTAGGGAGCTGTTATCTGGTTACCTTCCCATTGTTCTGTTAGGCTGCTGGGGGGGGGGGTGATTTAACTCAAACTTGCAGTACAGCAGTAAAGATTGACTGAAGTTTATCAGAGCACAAGTCACATGACTTGTGCCAGCTGGGAAACTGTCAATATGTCTAGCCCCATGTCCGATTTCAAAATTAAAAATAACGAAATCGGTTTGCTCTTTTGAGAAACGAATTTCAGTTCTGAAGTCTGTTGGAGCAGCACTATTAACTGATGCATTTTGAAAAAAATGTTTTCCCATGACAGTATCCCTTTAAACAGATATATCAGCAAAAAAAACTTGTGTAGAGAAATTTAGAGAGGCCTGTGTTTATAAAGGGAAGGCTAATAAGTCAAATAGGCTCGCATATATCGACTGAATATTCTTCTCCCATACTTTATTAGTACAAGTAATTCCACTATAAAAAAACATGGCCACATCCTATATGATGTGACATAATACAGCAGCATGAAAATTGTGTGTGCAGCCTTTTCTAGTGCCTCACTACTGCCTCAGCAATATAGAGGTCAATGACTACAACCAAAAGGGAAAAACAAACAGCATGTTTGAATCCCAAGCGCAATGAACATTTGCTTCAGCTCTCACGGCAGATTTACACAGGTAATAAGAGAGGGAAAAAAAAAAAACTAATCCTGGGTCTAAATTTCCTTCAAAAATAACATCCTTAATCATGAGAAATTTGGAGTTTCCACAAAAGCACCACAATTAATCTTTTCTTCATCATGATGAAAATCTAACCTCTGAAGTAGTAATGAAAGCAAAGCTGTGTTCAAATTGGAGAAGAGGCTCAGCAGCTGGTGAGACAAGGTGTATGCTTCAGTTGTAAGCAAAAGGGCTTTTATTGAATGGTATTACCTTGTGTACTCGGAGCCTTTGCAGGGTTTCTTTCCCAAAGAGAAAGAGCGGACCTCGGATCCATGATCCAACTTTCTCTTCATCTGGAAATAAAGAGAGACAATGCATAAAACAGTGTGTCTGCAGAAAAAAAAAATATTCCAAGATAAAGCTGCTAATGAGTTCATGTGTGTAGGATGTCTCAACTTAATTAAGAAATAGTTTTGTCCATCAGTGAAGGAGAACTATTTAATAATTAGAGGCACATTTATCATGGGTCGAATTTATGCAAGAACTCACATGAACTCGAAATTTGTAATTTATGAAAAATCTGATTTTGTAAAAGTCCGGGGAATAGTATCGATCGGAAAACCCGAATCAAATTTGATTTGTGTTTTCAGATCGATCCTATTCACCCAACTTTTAAAATCTCGATTCGAGTTTTTACTCCAAAAAAAAAAAAATCATCCAAAGCATGCATTATGTTCTGGGATAAGTCATACATAGAATTGCATCTTTTTGACATTTGCTTCAAAAAACAGAAATCTGGACAAAAAAAACACTTTTTTAAAAAATTGTTGTATATAATTGGCCCTAAACCCCTAACTACCTGCAGAGTGGGACATACCAAAGACTTCCAATTTAATCTTACAAAAAAACGAAAAAAATCTCCATGTTGGAATAAAGTTAGTAAAGACAGGGGACCCTTTGCCATGGCAATAAATTTAGAAAGAAAACAATATACTTTATCATAGCATTGATGCTAAAGTACCTGTTGAATTTCCGCTGGACATGTTTTAGCAGCTTTTAAGCAACAGCCAAAAATATAGACTTGCTTGGCAGTTCTATAAATGTGATTAACGTTCAGTGGTATGCAATCACACTACTTCACTTTCATTTTTTTTTTTTAATTGACTGCATATTATTTTGGATTTGCAGAGAGGCTTCCAATAATATAATGATCTGCCCTCCATTTATAATAATGTGACATTTGGTGAATGAACAGTAGACTGCCGTTAGTATCCACGCTTAACCACACTTTGCCAATTCCTTTGCCAATGAAAATAAAAGGCTTGTTTTACAATCACTAAATTGCATCAGCTATGTAACATTACGCACTACAGATATAGGTTCTAACTGTAATCACTTGCCGACAGCCCTTCCCTTTGGAAGGAGCAGTATAGTTGGTATTTATTCAAACACTTGCCCATTGCTGATGTTTATGTTGTAGGTTTCTTTATGTCCATGTGGCTACATTGTACAATCATGTAACATAAAAGGGGTTGCCACACAAACCCACGTCACATCTGCATTGATGATGAGCACTGTACTACCCTCGGTTTATATTACATACCTATTGCTACATTAAAAACCAATCAGAAGCAGACTTAACAGACTGCATATACATCAAATGCCTGAAATTATGGTACTAGGCATCAACTGGACAAAATCCAAATATGCAGTGCTGCAAATGCCCTTTATTATTATTACTCTTTCTTTTTCTTTTTTAATAAAAACAGTTAAGCCAATGGACAGAGTGAGGCATTAAATGCCATATAGATGGTAACAAGCCCTGGGCAAGGAAAACTTTATAAAAAATACCAGATGACAAATACTAAAATGCAGAGGGAATTTGACATTTATAAAATATTAGCTGGTGGGTTAAGGGGAACAGACTAATTCAGTAAATATTTGTATGCATCAGGGGGTAAGGCATATAGAGGATCCCTGATATCTGTGGGTGTTTGGGATGTTTTGCAGCAAAATGTCAGTAATGAATACGCTGCTGGTCGGGGCAGAAGCACGTCTCACTGGCAGTATCTCTGCAGCTAAAGTAAAAGTCGCAGCAGCTCTATAGGATAAACGAGTTTCGGGGGTGTAGGGGATTGAAAGTGAATCACAGCTGCAGAATGAGAGATTTCCTGCTCCAGAGGCTGAGCGACACGTTTGTGTATGTAAGCAATGCGTTAACCTTGCCAGGAATCGCAGCAGACTTGTGGCCATAGAGAAAGCCTCCCATGCTGGAAGTTGGCGACACTGCGTCCTGGTAGAGACGCGATGCGGACTAGCGCAGGATGGAGCCTACAAATCACCAGACTCGAGCACGAGTGGAGAATTAACCCTCCTTTCCAAGGTGCCAGTGGCTTGGGAATAGCCCGTGTGGCGCATAGGGAGTAATCCGTGTGTCGGATCCAGACAGCAGCGATGACTATTGCGCCTGATCAAAACCAGCGACTCTCCCCTGAGCAGCTCGGGCGCAGGCTTCGCTCATCAGAGCCTGCAGGTACTGAGCTAGCGGCCCCACCAAACCCATAGAAATCAGCGTCGGTACTTACTTTGTAAAAGATCATTTTTAAAGTGCCGTAGAAGCCCATGATGCCGGCAGGTGTACGGGCAGTATCTGTGCCCTGATCAGTGCTTGCTGGATGGCTGGACTGTGCTACTGCCGCTACGTGCCTCGCTGATGTCCTGTGCAGGTAGGAATGTCACACAATGTGATGCGGACATGCTCGGGCACGTCAGGGAGAGGACGGGAGGCTTGTGGCTCAAACTCCAGTCGGCGGCAGCAGCAGCTCAGCGATTCCACTACACACACACACAGGCAATAGCCCCGCTGAGAGCAGCTACAGGCACAGAACAGACCACAATCACTGAGGGGGGGGGGG
>CM044432.1:43333437-43346919 GCA_024363595.1 Xenopus borealis | reverse complement strand
GGGGGGGGGGGGGTTTCTCCTAGTTCTCCAAGTTCTCCTAGCCTTTAAATGATACTACTACACCATATATTTCATTTGTTTTCTTTCGTTTTGAACTTCCTATCCCTGATTGTTTAGATTTCACACAGAGTGGCAATTTATTGGCAATGCAACCATGTATTTTACTTCAATTTTGTTTAGGTCATTTAGATGAATCTGGGAAAAGAAAAAATGTATCGGGATAAGGAGATGGACCTGAGAGAATCTAACATCCTATTACATTGTCACTGAATCTCCTAAAACATCTGGCCTGGAGACAGACAAGACTCCTCGTCATGGGGAAGGCTCTGAAGCACCGGCAAATTGTTGCAAAGCAATGTGTACAACAACCATTAACCAACATGTTAAAGGGTTGTACATGCAGAAATAAATTACAGCAGAATGTCTGGAATCTGAAGGTAATAAATTAACGAGTTTAAAATCTCTTTTTCTAAAGAACATTACTCTCACAGTTAAAAGCATCATGCGGCAGCTTCAGGTAAAACTGCTCTTCTTTAAAGGGGTTGTTCACCTTTGAGTTAACTTTTAGTATAATGTAGAGAGTGATATTCTGAGACAATGTGCAATTGGCTTTCATTTTTTATTGTTTGTGGTTTTATAGTTATTTAGCTTTTTATTCAGCAGCTCTCTAGTTTGCAGTGTCAGCAATTTGGTTTCTAGGGTACAAATTACCATAGCAACCCTGCATTGATATGAATAAGAGACTGGAATATGAATAGGAGATGGACTGAATAGAATGATAACTAATAAAAAGTGGCAATAACAATACATTTGTAGCCTTACAGGGCATTTGTTTTTAGATGGTGTCAGTGACCCCCATTTGAAAGCTGCAAAGAAACAGAAGAAAATTGCAAATCATTAAAAAACTATGAAAAATAAATAATGAAGACCAATTGAAAAGTTTCTTAGAATTGGCCATTCTACAATATACTACAAGTTAATTTGAAGGTGAACCACCGTCATTCTAAAACAACTGGACTTGCTGAGTAATCATTGAAGACGTTTCACTACTCATCCGAGCTGCTTCTTCAGTTCAACTGACTGGTATGGGAAGTTCTCGACATATAAACTCTTCCACTAATCACAATGTCACATTGTAACTCTGAAATTCACAGAGGTGTTGATTCTGTGTAGTTACTGTGATAGGATTGCCAATGTGTCATGCAACTCCTAGAAGCAGGTGTTACTTGTAAGAATTGCTTGAATGGATGTGTGATTGTTCTGCAACCGCCGGGTACAGATGTGAGTACAGCATTGGATGTAGCAGACAGGTGGTGTTGAAGGCCCCCTCCTCTATTCAGGAATGGTTCCTCCAACTTGACATGAATCGCCTCCTTCATGCCGCTTTCAAACCAGCGGTCTCTTCTTTAAATTGCTCCTTCACATTACGCTGGGCATGCATCCCCAACCGCCCCAGATTTGGCCAAGCAGGCTCACAGAATTTAGCCATAGTATTCAACCATTTGGGCAAGTATGTCAGCTTGAAGATCAGTATCAACAGATTCTTCTATGAACTTGTTGGATATCCGGTGATTTGCTGAAAATTAAAATCGATTCTGCCATTGCATGTGTCTAGAGAGCATATTGGACACAAGATACATTTGTTCTTGTAGTTGCTGTTAAACACAATCGAATAGAACCAGGGAGGAGAAAATTACTATCATCAATTATTTTTCTAGGGCATTTACGTTACTTAAACCCTCTTTATAGGAAAGCCATCAACCTGGACACTATCACACCACCACTCAATCAGAGCAGTGTTTTTCAGAATTTTAATTGAAACTAGTTTCTATACTGCAGTGAATATCTTTAGATGTACTTTAATCCGAAGGAACAGCAAATAAAAAGCACAAGTGCTACGTTCCTAGAGACTCGCTACAATTATGGAACTTTTAAAAAGTTTTTCCAGCTAGTGAAAAGTTAACGGCATGGAAGACAGAAGCTTCAAATGCAAAAAGAAAATGTAGCATAAAAACCAGCGAGGAAAAAAAGGTTCTAAATATGGAAACTGAAAGGCAAAAATCGCATAACTTCTCACTTATTAAGGTAAAAAGCAGGAAAACTAACATGGTATCTCCTATGGTAAAGAATCCCACAGCCTGCAGAATAGAAAATAGAATTATAAATAACAAGAAGACACCAACGACATTTGCTAGTTTATGAGTTTCTTTGGCAACAGTCACTGTGTTCTGAATAGGGAAATATAGAGTTCACATTCACAAAATGAATGCCTAATAACAATTAGCAGCCTGATTGTTTTTGGCCCATTCTTGTTAAGGTCTACCTTAATTCAAGGCAAAAGAGAGGAGCAGACCTAGAAGGTCCAGTGACCAATGTGAGAAGTCAGAAGAGGAGTAATGTGGAGTCCATTGTGAAATGCAGCTGTCTAATGATTAAACAGAGCCATCTGCAGACAAAACAGAAGAAGACAGCCAGGATTTTACTGCAGTTTCCAAGCCTTGGTATTATTGGCTTATTGTTCTATATATTACAGCACGTTTCAATATATTAGAGGTATCTTTGGAATTTGCTTTACTTGTAAGGTTGGCCTTATAGGCCTGACTAGAGAATGGGGCGATTTGACTGAGCAATGAGCCCTTACAAGCAACAAACTGGGTCAGTGGTTACCCTTTTCTTGTCAGGAGGGGGGGGGGTCAACATCCAATTTGGCGCACCTTGATAATTGTGGGCTAAGCTCCGCAGCCCGGTGGTTGGCGACCCCTGTATTAGAACCACCATTAGAGCCAGAATACTTTCTGATAACAAAAATGCAGGGTGGAGCAGACATATAAGACATATACCACCCTCTAATATAACTCCCAGCAGTCAGCTGTAAGATGCTGGGAGTTATGGGCAACATCTGGAGGCCAGAGTCTTCCTCTGTTAATTGATGTGGAGTTAATTGATTATTTAACTGGTATATAATTTAGAAAGCTGTATAAGTTTAAAGCAACAAGGGGAAGGGGAAAGGTTCCTAAACAATCACAATGGGAAGCCTTGGGGTATTTTCAGTCTAGAGAGACAAATGACTATGTTGTTGTCCCCTCCAGCAGTACCGTAATGACAAAGCAAGCATGTCTATAATTATGTGCACTTACAGCACTACTAAGCACTTGTACTAAACAAAATTCACTGCCATACTGTATAGGAGCCTTGGTATAGATTTAGTGCAAATATACCATAATATGATACAGGTATGGGACTGGTTATCCAGAATGCTCGGGACCTGGGGTATTCCGGATAACTGATCTTTCTGTAATTTGGATCTTCATACCTTAAGTCTACTAGAAAACACTTTAAACATTAAATAAATGGTTTTGCTTATAGTAAGGATTAATTATATTGTAGTTGGGATCACGTACAAGGTACTTTTTTGTTATCACAGAGAAAAAGTAAATTATTTTTTTAAATTTGGATTATTTATGTAAGAGTCCAAGGGAGACAGCCTTTCTGTAATTCGCAGCTTTCAGGATAAAGGGTCTCCGGATGACGGGTGTCCGGATAACGGATCCCATACCTGTTAATTAATGATCTACTTTAATAAACTATTAGATTTCTTATAGAAGCTGGCATGGTCTTGCATTGTTTTCCACTGAAGCTTCAAACTACATATATTTAAAATCTTTCCATGTCAGCAGTAAGCATTCTAATTATACCTTTTGGTATTTTACAGGTAAAAAGCAATGGAAGACTGAGATTTTGAATATGTTAACCGCCAAGTATTCAGTAGCCTGAAACTGCTTTTCACTGTTCCTTATTATAATACATATTAATGCAGTCAGGTAAAATTCAAAACAACCAATGGAGAAAAATTTAAGGTGAACTGACCATGTTTGTCTGGACAAATAAAAGAGAACATATCTGGGCAAAATGCCTGAAATCTCATAATGTTTCAATGGTATAATGCATATCTCCCAACTATTCCTTTTTTGGAGGGACAGTCCCTCTTTTGACAGCTCAACCCGCAGTCCCTCATTGATACTGGAAAGTCCCTGTTTTCTCTGCACCGAACAGCCAGAAAAAGAAACAACGTTTGGCTTTTGGCCTAGAACAGCAAATAATTTTGAGTAGGGATGCACCGAATCCACTATTTTGGATTCGGCCGAACCCCCGAATCCTTCCCGAAAGATTTGGCCGAATACTGAACCGAATCCGAACCCTAATTTGCATATGCAAATTATGGGTGGGAAGGGGAAAACATTTTTTACTTCCTTGTTTTGTGCCAAAAAGTCACGTGATTTAGCTCCCTGGCCCTAATTTGCATATGCAAATTAGGATTCGGATTCGGTTCGGCCAGGCAGAAGGATTCGGCCGAATCCGAATCCTGCTGATAAAGGCCGAATCCTGGATTCGGTGCATCCCTAATTTTGAGATAAGAAAATAAGTAATTCTAACAGTTTAGATATAGAGAAATATTTTCAAACTTTTATAACCTGCCAAATTTTATAAAATGAACATGGTAATCAAGGGGTGTGGCCACCAAAATGGGCGTTGTCAAAATGTAGCCGTGCTAGCTAGGTGCGAAAACATTTTTTGTTCTTCTTTTTACTTCCAAAATGCTGGGAGGTATGTATTTGTATCCCTCTCAATTGAGCTACAGGTATCTCCAACCTGCAGAGCTGCAAATACAGGTATGGGATCTGCTATCCAGAATGCTAAGGACCTGGGGTTTATTGGATAACGGATCTTTCTGTAATTCAGAACTCCATACCTTGAGTCTGTTAAAAAATAACAAGCATTAACAACCAACAGGACAAATTACCAGGTACTGTTTTATTACCACAAAGAAAAAGGAATTCATTTTAAAAAAATTTTCTTTTATTGGGAGTCTATGGAAGATGGCCTTTCCATAATTCTGAGCTTTCTAGATGGGTTTCCAGATAACAGATCCTAAACCTGTATTAACTATTCATATTAAGGGTAATTGAGCCTGACCCAGTTCTGTACTGTAGGACATATAAAATCACCGTAGTCTGTAACATACTGTAAGTAGTTTGAAGAAGAGGGCAAACCATTAGGGAGAATAAAGCAATGTACATACTGTGCTTACATATGTATATATAGCTCAATGCCTCGTGCTGCATTCAAAGCTCAAAAGTAGCTAAATATAGGGAACATGAATCCCTATGAGAAATGCACTGCCTGCACACATGGAACTTTTGTGAAAGGCATGCTATGCATTGAACACTGCCTGCTCCATTTTTGGTCTGTCAGGCATTTCACAAAAATACTGTGTGTACAGGGCTGGCACATCCCATGGCGATCCATAATCACTATTTTTAGACTATTTCACAGTGTTAATGGGGATGGAGGAAGCAGCACAGGGCTCAGCAACACCAATGGAATACCTAGACAGTCATATATATATATATATATATATGGCCTCAAGGGTGGTACTCATAATAAGGGACTTGCATGCAAATATGTAAAGCAGAAAAAACAAGTCTGCAATTTCAAAAGTTGGGCTATAGCTTGCCATGGTTGTACAGGTATGGGACCTGTTATCCAGAATGTTTGGGACCTGAGGTTTTCTGGATAACAGATCTTTCTGCAATTCGGAAAATTTTACCTTTTGTCTACTAGAAAATCATGTAAATATTAAATAAACCCAATAGGCTGGTTCTGCTTCCAATAAGGAGTTAATTGCATATAAGTCTGGATCAAGTACAAGGTACTGTTTTATTATTCCAGAGGAAAAGGAAATAATTTTTAAAAAATTGGATTAGAGTTGTTCATGTTTATGTATGATGTAGAGCAGTAATCCCCAACCAGTGGCTCCTGAGCAACATGTTGCTCTTCAACCTCATGAAAGTTGTTCCTAGTGGCCTCAAAGCAGGTGCTTATTTCTGAATTCAAGGCTTGGAGGCAAGTTTTGGTTGAGAGCATCCTATAGGCTGCCAGTCCACATAGGTGCTATCATATAGCCTATCAGAGCCCCTTATTTGGCATACCCATGTACCTTTTTTGCATGCTTATGTTGCTCCCCAACATTTTTTAAACTTGAATGTGGCTTATGGGCGAAAAAGGTTGGGGATCCATGATGTAGAGCAGGGGTCCCCAACCATTTTTGCTCGTGAGACACATTTAAATTTAAAAAAGAGTTGGAGAGCAACACAAGCATGAAAAAGTCCATGGGGATGTCAAATAAGAGCTCTGATTGGCTTTTTGGTAGCCCCTATATGGACTGGCAGCCTACAGGAGAGAATGTTTGGCAGGACATCTGTTTTTTATACAACCAAAACTTGCCTCTAAGCCAGTAATTCAAAAATAATCACCTGCTTTGAGGTCACTGGGAGCAACATCCAAGGGGTTGGAGAGCAACATGTTGCTCGCGAGCTACTGGTTGGGGATCACTGATGTAGAGAGTGACGTTCTAAGGCAATTTCTCACTGCGTTTCTTTTTTCTTCTTCTGATTTTTGAGAAGGAAAATCAATAAAAAACGATAAAAAAAAAAAATTAAGGCCAACAGAAAAGTTGCTTAAGGTGGCCATACATGGGCCGATAAAAGCTGCCGACAGACGGCAGTTTATCGGCCTGTGAGTGGGGCCCTCCGACGGGCTTCCCCAATCGATATCTGGATGAAAGTCGGGCAGATGTCGATCGGGCAGGATTAAAAATCCAGTCAGATCACAGCTGCATCTGTTTGCTCGTATCCGTGTCATTCTGATCCGATCGTTGGGCCCTAGGGCCCACGATCAGATAAGCCAGATATCGCCCACCTCAAGGAGGGCATATCTGAGAGAGATCCACTTGTTGGCGACATCGCCAAACCTGCGGATGTCTCCGTGCATGGTCACCTTTAGAATGAGCCATTCTATAGAATTGTAAATGATAAGGAGTCTTCACCTTTAAGTTAATGATGCAGAGAGTGATAATTTGCCATTGGTTTTCAGTTTTTTTTTTTTTTTTTTGAGTTGTTTTGTTTTATTCAGCAGTTCTCCAGTTTGTAATTACAGCCATCTGGCTGCTAGGGTCTAAATTACCCTAGCAACTATGCCTTGATTTGTACAAGAGACTGGAATATGAATAAAAATGGACTGAATAGAAAGACGAGTAATAAAAAATAGCAATAAAAATTAGGGATGCACCGAATCCTCTATCCTGGATTCAGTTAGAAAAATTAGTGTAGCCTCACAGAGCAGTTGTTTATTAGATAGGGTCAGTGACTACCATTTTAAGAAAATGGCAAATAAAAAAATATAGAAAATTAATAATGACGTCCAATTTAAAAGTTGCTTAGAATTGGCCATTCTACAACATACTAAAAGTTAAATCAAAGGTGAACCCCCCTTTAACTTAAAAAAAATGAAACAAAAGGAAGTTAAGGTAACCCACCCTTTTAAAATCATACTGGAATATATGCGTAGCCACAATATCTGTTCTGCAACATAGAAACATAGGACAAGATGCTGATAATATTACATGTTATACATACACATAAAATATAATATTATCTAATGCACTTAGCGGAGTCAAACCAAAGGATAAAAATGCTTCAATGAAACATTAGAGAAGGAAAATGAATGGAACAACACAGTGCAACGGTATCAAGCCTTCTTGCTCTTCAACAGCCTACAGATGTGACAGAGTTTATCCCCTGATAAGCGGAGATTCCATACAGACTGCATGCCCCGTGCAGTGCTCTTGGTTCTCTTCTCAGTGCTTCTCATAGAAGAGAATGAGAAGAATTAGAGGAAGCACAGCAGGCTCTGTTTAGTTACAGATCAGAGCTCTCACAAATGAGAGACCAATGAAACTCAAAGCAAGGAAGTGAAGGCATGATACTGAGCATATGGAAAAGGAGCAGGGTCAGGCATAAGAAACACTGGAGATATCTGCAGCTGGCAACAGAATGCAAAAAAAATAAAGCAAAGTATATTTTATTTCTTTACAAGCCTACTACTCCACTTATTGACTTAAATCTACTGTGTGGGACCGGTCATCCAGTATTGGACACCTTAAAGGGATAGTGACAGTTCTCAGGTTTTAGCATAATTTCAAAATATGCCTATATGTCCTTTAGACCTTTTTCCTCAATGTGACCTCTCTCTATGTAAATTGGACATATGTCACTTCTTTTAGGCTAAGGCCAGACGGGGAGATTCGGGGGCATTTTGTCGCCTGGCGACTTCTCGCCGCGACTTGTAGCCCCCGAACCTCCCCGAATAGCCAAGTCCTGGGGCGCACCGGCGTTACTTGAAAACGCCGGCGCCTATTCACACGGAGCGGCGCGCTTTTTGAAATTGCTCCAAATTGACTCGCGAGGCAAATGGGAGCGATTTCAAAAAGCGCGCCGCTCCGTGTGAATAGGCGCCGGCGTTTTCAAGTAACGCCGGTGCGCCCCAGGACTTGGCTATTCGGGGAGGTTTGGGGGCTACACGTCGCGGCGAGAAGTCGCCAGGCGACAAATTGCCCCCAAATCTCCCCGTCTGCCCTAGCCCTAAGAGAGTGTGGGACACATTCTTAAGGTCCCTTGGGGCTTGTTAGAGCTTAAATGCTTGACTGACAGGAAGAATCTGGCAGCACAGTTAAATGGTGTTGTGGGCTTGTACACAGGTTTACAGCCTCCTTATCACAGTGCTGCTGCTTCATTTCATGTTCAGGTATGTGACTATACAATACCAATTCTCCGCTCCTCCACCACACTGCAAAACTCCTCTTCTGCACTGCTCATTTTGTAATGGTGCTTTTAACCTATTCTGCATTACTTGATTATGTGTGGCCCTTGCCTGCCTGCCTTCCCTTCACAAACAGAATGATCTGTGCCAGGACCGTTTGCAAGATTGATGTTTTAACCCCCAGAGCTGGAGGAGATCTTTAGTGCAGGAAAAGTCAAGCAGGCAAGAAAGGAAAACACATATATAACTTAGTAAGAGGGAAAGCGTTAAAAGCAGCATCTGAAAAAAACAAGCCTGAGCAATGCAGGAGAGGAGATTTTCAGAAAGATGAGGCAGGCGATGAGAGAGGCTGAAAGCAGTAGTACTTACCCCCTACAGGAAGTAGTTTTCTTTTCCATATTAGGAAGTGGAGCGTTTACCTTTGTGGGTTTATATTCGTAAAGGTGTCACAATCACTTTAAGGGTAGGGGCACACAGGCAGATTCTGGAAGAGTTAGTCACCCGGCAACTAATTGCCTTTTCTTCGGGCCGACAATCTTCCCAAACTGCCTTCCCGCCGTCTATAATGTAAAATCTCTAGCAGTGTGGTACTCACGGCGCTTCGTTTTCCGAAGTTACCCAAAGTTTCCTTGTGGGGCGACTTCAGAAAACGAAGCACCGCAAGTGCCATACCGCTAGCGATTTTACATTATAGCTGGCGGGAAGGCAGTTTGGGGAGCTTGTCGCCCCAAAGAAGAGGCAATTAGTCGCAAGGCTATATTTAGTTGCAGAATATGCTTATAGGAAAGTAACATAAGCATAGAGCCCCTTTTAAATCATCATAGCTCATTGATTAGGTTAGCACAAAGTGATGACGTTCATTCAATCTCTTTCTAAGGGAATTAAATAGGTCTTTAGTAAATCAAACACAAATATATAAACACAGCACTAATAGACTGGAGGGGTATAAGAACATATGTTATTATTTCCCCACACATCTGGTCTGCAGTGGTAATCACTGTACTTAGCAGGTTGCAAAATCTACAAGGTAGAGAAAACCAAGAATAGTGAGATTTTATCTTTTAAGATACCACGCAAGGTCAGAAGACCCACGGTACTGAACAGGTTAATATGGAACAAGGATAGCACAATGGTGTTTATGTTAGCACCATATATGAAATAGTGGCGCTTCGATCTCCGAAGTCACCTGAAGTTTAGGCAACTTCGGTCAACTTCAGAAATCGAAGCGCAGAGAGTGAATTAGTGCGTGAGATTCCTCATTGAACAGCACGGAAGGCAGTTCGGGGAGATTGTCATCAGGCAGAAGAGGCGATTAGTCGCTTGGCTATTAAATCCCCCACGGAATCTGCTCATCTGCCCCTACCATTATAGGATGTAAAGCAACAGTAACACCAAAAAAAAATGAAAGTGTTTTAAAGGAATGACTAGACAATGTATTGTTGCTCTGTACTGATACAACTGCGTCAGAAAAGCAACTATTGTTTATATAAACAAGCAGCTGTGTAGCCATGGGGGCAGCCATTCAAGCCCGTTAAACACATTAGATAACATGAAGAATCCCATTGTATTCTACAGAGATTCTCTGTTAAGCTGGCCACAGACACAAAGATCCAATCATACAAATCATGGAACGATCAGACGTCCCTATCTCCCGACCTGCCACTAACCTTCAGTTTACATAAAGTAGTAAAACAACATTTCAGCCAATGATCTGCCCCTAACAGCAATCGTAAGAAAGTTTATGTCCGACAAAGCTGGCGACAGTCTCCCAACTGAAGATCAGCAATACATGCAGAGATATCATCGGCAGCCGACAGAAATCTTCTAATGACCAATGGAAAGACTAATGTCGGGACACTCCACACATGGTCCGAAAATCGTACCAATCGAGGATCATACGGATCTTTGCGTCTATGGCCAGCTTTATCCGTTGTGTATCCTGTGTCTTTTCTCCTTTTTCAGCTTTGAACGGCTGCCCCCATGGCTACACAGCAGCTTGTTTATATAAACTATTCCAGAGTTTCTGAAGCAAACACACTAGTTGTACCAGGGCAACACTTTGTTATATTGTCATTACTTTAAAATACTTTCATTTGTTGATGTTCCTGTTCCTTTAAACTCAAAATGATTTTCCATGTATTTATGGGAGTATAAGGAGTGGAACTATATTATTACAGGACATAGCCATAAAGGGTATTTACAGAGCCATAAATAGTAGACATGTGAAGGCATGGCAAGCCTGAGGCGAATAAATGAAAGAGCTGTTATTAGTACCAGTAACAACATATTCACATTAGAAGGGTAAAAGTTTAAAAAACTGTTTGGTGCCTCACCCTACAAAGCTGTATTCAAGTTTCAAACAAGAGGTACAGGTATCTAGAACAGGTTTAGGGATATTTATTTTAAAGTATACAGGTATGCAAAACCTTTGATTGTAAGTTCTGGTGCTGAGGGAAGATCCCTGACTGAATTACCTCTGTAAACAAGTATAGCACAAGGTAAAGGGACAGCAGATTCAAACGAGATACAGTGCATTTACTTTAGCCCTATGAATCATTTCATTAGCCTAAGAGCCATAGGTCAGTGAAGAGGTCTGCTGATTAGCTACTATGGGCTACATGGCTTGGGTGCAATGTCTATGATTTACGCTATCTCTCACTGCCCACGAATATTCACTTTTGCATTGACTTGTCTTCTGTAATGTCTTTTAGCCTGAAAAAAACTCTATACCATTATCCTCAAACTTGTGGCTAGTCTCATGACCTGATCTACAGCTACTATGATTTTGGGAAAACATGATTTTTTTCAAAACACATCAGTTAATAGTGCTACTCCAGCAGAATTCTGCACTGAAATACATTTCTTGAAAGAGCAAACATGTTTTTATATTTAATTTTGAAATCTGACATGGGCTAGACAAAGTCAGTTTCCCAGCTGCACCCAGTTATGTGACTTGTGCTCTAATAAACTTCAGTCACTCTTTACTGCAAGTTGGAGTGATAACAACCCTCCCGCCAGCTGTCCAACAACAGAACAATGGGAAGGTAAGCAGATAGCAGCTCCCTAACACAAGCTAACAGCTGCCTGCTAGATCGAAGATCAGCACTCAATAGTAAAATCCAGGTCCCACTGAGACACCTTCAATTACACTGAGTAAGGCTTAGTCCAGACGGGGAGATTCGGGGGCGATCCGTCGCCTGGCGAGGCAATTTGGAGCGATTTTAAAAATCGTGACGCTCCGTGTGAACACGCGCCGGCGCTTTTAAGCCTCGCCGGTGCCTAGCTATTCGGGGAGATTCGGGGGCGAGAAGTCGCCAGGCGATGGATCGCCCCCGAATCTCCCCGTCTGGACTAAGCCTAAGAGAAACTGCCACCTGCCTGAAAGTAGTTCCATTCTAAAGTGCTGGCTTTTTCTGAAAGCAAATGACCAGTGAAAACGACCGGAGATTGCTGCCCGCACGCCAATATTACAACTTAAAAAAAAAACAAACTTGTTGATTCAGGAATGAAATTTTACATGGTAGAATGAATTATATGCAGCGCAAACAGTGTAATTTATAAATAAAAACTACAGCATAAAAGTCATGACCGAATCCCTAGTCAGTAAGGAGTCGCACAGCAGCTGTTGATATATGGAGAAACTGCGGGCTTCCTTTACCCTTTAGAATATAAAGGCATACAATATAGGTCCTTCAATATCCTTTCGAATGGGGAATAACTTGAATAAGACTGGTGAGTGTCAGATGACTAGCCAACACATAAGTCTTTCAGCTCTATCTACCAGTATGTAGATCTCTCTCTTTATCTTAAGGTGGCCATACATGGGCCGATAAAAGCTGCCCACAGATAGAGTCAGAAGCTTATTGGCCCGTGTATGGAGCCCTCCAACGGGCTTCCCCGATCGATATCTGTCCGAAGGTCGGCCAGATGTCGATCGAACGGGCACATCTGTTCATTGATGCGGTCCCGCCATCCGACTGTCCATTCCATATTGTTATGATCTGATCATTGAGCCCACGAACGAATCAGCCCGATATCGCCCACCTCAAGGTGGGCATATCAGGGAGAGATCCGCTCGTTAGGCAACATCGCCAAACATGTGTATCTCAACGTGTATGGCCACCTTAATTCCAACAAAACCCTTGGAATAATGAATGCAGGCTACACAATAAGTTAGAGAGGTAAATACTGATCAGCTTACATTCCCACTTGGCCAGTGGCCTATATACAACAAAGTGACCTCAGATTTGCCTTAGTGACCCTAAGTACCTAGGTTTATTTTTATTATATATCACCCGAGGGCACCTACAAAACGCAAAGGTCACTAACTGCTTTTTCAACCCCTGAGAGAAGATGCCATTTCTGATAGTGTCCTTAATCAGTTGGGATCAAGTGCAAGCTGTTATATTATTACAGAGAAAAGGGAAATGTAACAAAATGACCCCCCTCCCATATTCCTGTATTCACAAAGTTTACTATTACTGATACCACTAGTATTACTAGCACTGCACCAATGTCAAAGTACAAGCATGCCTACGAGGCCAATACCATGTTTATAAGGCAACCCATATGAAACAAATAAATAAACAAACAACCAGGGATGCACCAAATCCACTATTTTAGATTTGGCCACAGCCCCAAATCCTTTGTGATCGATTTGTCTGAATACTGAACCAAATCTGAATATGCAAATTAGGGATGGGAAGGGGAAAACATTACTTCCTTGTTTTGTGACAAAGTCACGTAATTTCCCTACCCCTTATGTGCCGCCACTTACGTCACGCGCCGGAAGTGACGTGACTTTTGCAAAAACCTGGCCCCTGC
>CM044432.1:43283612-43303933 GCA_024363595.1 Xenopus borealis | reverse complement strand
GCTTCATGCATAACGAGAATATTAGCACAAAACTATGAACAGTTATAAATTGTTATGGTGGTAATCTCACTGGGCAAAGTTTCCCTGCCTGAAAAGTAAATGAGAGGCATCTATACAATACACTATTACCTCAATGTCCTCCATGCCCCATGCAAATTAAATTGGGTAGTATCAGAAGTAACAACCGCAGTGGATGTTTTGATATACACAATACAGTAGACCCTTCTTTGGGCAATAGTTTTTGCAAAAGGAAGAATAACGAGCCAACTCTAGTTTCTAACAGAAAATACAACTGGAAATGAATGCTTCTTTAAGGTGGATAAGTATGCCTACAGAAGTCATAAACAAGCTCCATGTGATCATGTATATGAAGAGACATTTACAATGATTCTAAAAGAGATGTAGTGAGTACCTTCCACATTCAATGACGGTCAAGACCTTCATCCCAACCCTAGCCTGATTACATCAGCATGAGTAACCATACATAAATGCAAGATTTGGGGACTTCTTAGGTCTATTCCCCAACTCTAAACTCTCCAAAGTGAGCAGCGAAACCTAAATTTATGTGTAAATGGTGGTCATTGCTGAAGTTATTAGATCCCATTGTACCACAAGGAACTCTTAAATCTAGAGAAGAAAAAAGAATCCATCAGGCTACAGTAATTGGCATTTCCACAGCAACTCAGACTGCAATGTTAAACGTCCATTAGAGAACTCTCTGACTTAAAAACATGCCACTGCATCTTTGGGTTGCCAGTAAATCAAAGGATCCTATTACAAAATCAATACTTCAAGCACATTTCTGCTGCTACACATCCTCTTGATAGGCAAATGATATTGGATATGTCTTACAAGGTCAAAAATTCTACCTTTCCTACAAGTCAAGTTAACGTTGGGTGGAATGCCTGAGAATGAAGCGCTGACAAGGACTATCTAAAGAAATCTAAACAGTTACCTTTGGCTGGTTGAAGCATGCGATGGAGAGCCTCTGCAAAGGGTCTGATGTATGGCTGCAAGAAATCAGATCGGAGCAGCAGGTCGAGCGGCCCAGCCTCTTCATTAAGGAAGAAATGATGCTGCAGCCACAGCCACACATTTACTTGCTCAAAAGAGGAGTTCTATCCCTAGAAAATAACTAATGCTATTGTCCCCCATGCACTTAGGACTAGCTAGATGCCTCATTACGCAGCAACGATGCTTAAATTAATACCGATCGATGCAAAAGGGAAAAGCGAGAGGAGAAACTGAACAATTAGAGCTATTGCGTGGAGAACCTGTACTTAGTATAGTGCTTTTCTGGACAATGAGCCAGCATTCAAATCTTCAGTTCACTGCTCAAAAGGAGGTAAGTCTTTTTTTCAGCAACACAAAAAGCATTATTACTATCCCACTAGATAAAATGTGCATGTGGAATTAAGGAGGCAGTTATAGTGCACTTGGTCGAAAGCTCGGTCACTTATCTGTTTTTGAGTATTCCTGATCTGCAGCCTAGCCAACCTGTTTCTCCTCGGTGCTGGTCCACGCGGTGCCAAACGGCCAACAGAATATAGCCACACCTCTTCATGCTGTCCCCAAGTACCCTGCCCGAGAAATGCTCGATACCTGAAAGGAACGGATACGTGCTCTGCCTGCCTTAATCAGGAAACAGCCACCAATTTATTATTTCTCCCTGCCAATCACAGTAGTTGACCTTTCCTGACTCTTGTGTATGGGGAGGGGGGGGTGTCTGTCATTTACACACAGCAAGCACAATCCTATCTCTCTCCACTGGGCTGCATACCAATTTACACCAGTAATTTGGCACGTATAATCCTGCATCAATATCCAGGCACATGTCTCTGTACCAATAAAGAACTCTCGCATGCATTCAAATCAGTCATGGGTTAAAAAAGGAAAAGGCAAATAATCACTGTTTCAACTGCTCCCCTTCCATTGCAGCTAGTAGGTGTGTAAAGAACAACAGGTATTTATAATACCATTACTTAAAGCAAACTAAAAATATCTCATTCCACAGTTCACTCACTTCCCTCAATTTCCATATATCAAAGAAGGTATGCAAAGCAGCCGCCGGCACATGGGTACATGCATAAGCAAGGCTTCGGGCGGGATGCAAGCACATCATACAGAGGTAATAAAAAGGACAGGGTTTGCTTTCTCTTGATTTAAACAGCCTAAAAGAGGAGACTATCTTCCCTCACCTTGCATTGCCCTTTCGCTATTAAAATGCCAGAGAAGTCTATTTACATGAATACCAAAAATGGAACATGCAGAGGAAACCAGAAAAAAAAAAAAGAAGCACTTTGGCACTTGAGCCTGGTTGCAAACAAGCAAAATAAAGCAGTAACCTTTTACTCGCCTGCTGGAGGTACTGTCTGCTGCATAGAATTTTAAATCCTCTTTCATCTGCAGATGCAATTCAGCTGCTTTTGCCAAGGACTTCTTTTCCCCTCCTGAGCCGCTTCTACCAGGGCTGTTCAGGAAAAAGTGCCGATTGTGTGGAAAATTTAAAGTAACACCAGGAGAAATAACAGAGACTTAAAGAATTGGTTATGCAACTTCTAGGAAACAGCAACAGCACCACCTGGGTCCACTCTGATTAGAAAGGTTTCTGTTGGTCACGTTGTACTACTAAGCTGAAATGTGGCCGACTCTAGATGGCACAGCTGTGGTTCTAGGCGCCCTGCAAATCTATGGAAAGATAGTTTAAAAGGCCAGAAGCATAACGCCCTGCTTCCAAAAATCTACCCTTTTCCAGTGCCACCCTTATATCCTATGGCTGCTATTTACTGAAAAGCACAAATGGATACATAAGGGCTACTGGACTGGATAGAGGTGAACTTCTAAGATCTTCTCGTACTTCAGTATCAACTATACACATTTATAATTGTGTGCTTACAAGTTAACAAACAGATCAAGGCAAAGAATAACAGTTAAACCATGATCCATCAGCATTGGTTCTCTGAGACAGTTCCTATCTAACCCAATAAAGCTAAGCTAAAGTAAACCCAAAGAAAATAATAGTCAAACATAAGCATGCACAGACTACACTTAGTGGTAGGAGGTAACAACATGCATCTCTCTACTAACTGTACTTGTACATAGCAAATTTGCCCATTTCAGTCACTAATGGTTTACAGCAGGGGTGTCTAAACTTTTGGCTTCCCTGGGCCACACTGGAAAAAGAAAAATTGTCTGGGGCCACACATGAAATACACAAACACTTTGGGTTTTAAAAAGAAAAGAAAATGCATACAAAAGAACTACAGTACCAGTATGGGACAGCTGGATATGAAATAGACTTATTATTTTATTATTAATAACTGGGCAATGGGCAGAGTCCCCACTCCTTAAATACCCTTTGCAACATGACATTTCCTTGGGAACCGAGTGTTTAAAGCTGGGCCGCATTCATAACCATCCTGGGCCGCAGGTTGGACGCCCATGGTTTACAGGCTTAACTCAGCTACTGGTATCTTCAATTAAAGGAAAACTATACCCCGAAAATGAATTTTTGAGCAACAGATTTGCTCAACTCAAGTGACATATTAAAGAATCTTACCTACCTGGTATATATATTTAAGTAAATATTGCCCTTTTACATCTCCTGCCTTGAACCCCCATTTCATGATGGTCTGTGTGCTGCCTCAGAGATCACCTGACCAGAAATATTTCAACTCTAACTGTAACTGCCTTCCCAACGGCTAAAATGAAAAATCGCCAGCAGGATGGCAGTTGCGGTGCTTCGCTTTCTAAAGTCGTCTGAAGCTTCCTCAAGAGGCAACTTCAGGTGACTCCGGAAAACGAAGCACCACGAGTGCGATCCCAATGGCGGTTTTCCTTTCAAGCCTGCAGGGGAAGGCAGTTTGGGGAGAATGTAGCCCGAAAGAAGAGATTTGTCGTTGGGCGATAATCATAATTTATTGATATAGCGCCAGACAGTTAAGCAGTGCTTTAAATGAACTTATAACAAACCAGGGTCTTACAATCATTTAACAAAATAAGGTTCACAGAGTAAAAGTTATTATCAGATGGGTCCGCTCTGGAGTATGGAAAAATATAGCTGGAAACAAAGCTTGAACCTCAGTACTGCAAGGCAGCATTGATAAACACTGGAACACTGAGCTGCCCGTGATTTGGTGGGATACCCTGTGGAAAAATTGGGTTTGTCTGCAATTGATCTATATAGAGAACCTGTTCACAAAAATATAAACGTTAGTACAGTGAATGTGTGTTCCACTCCACTGCCTGGGTTTCAGATGTAAGTGGAAATGGTTGCATGCACATGTAACGCCCACTCAACCATATGGACCAGTCAGATTAATTAAAATGCTACTGGTCACAATGGGAATGTATATAAATAGCATTGAAACATTCCAATGAATTGAACATCCAACTATGTTATATAATGATCTTAAAAGTGTGTCACCAAGTCTAAAATATTTGCTGGAAGCAAGTTTTTGCTGAATTCCAAACTGGGGGTTCCCTCTTTTTACACCACTTTTGCCACCAGAATTTAATGAATTGTGCCAAATATAAGGTGGTGTCAATATAAATCTGGCTGGGCCACAGGGTGATTATTCAGGTACTGCATGGGGTCGGTGCATCTATAGCTGCATCTACTAGTTCACAACACCCCCGGTCTACACCTCTGAAAGCCTTGCTTAGGAGATTAAAAAAAAAATTAAACTCCACATTTGTGGAGATGCTTCAGAAACTTTCCATTTAAATAACACATAAAAGCAGCTTCATGTCGTTGAAGAGTAAGCTCATTTAGTACAACTGTCCCTCACAAAATACTCACAACCCCAAGCAATATTGTATCAGGAAAATGCTGCAGGAGGAAGATTCAGTGGTCCCAAAGAAATTACATTAGCAGGCAGGAAATATGAAGAGTAAGGTCTGTAATCAATAATTTATTGCTTGGTTCCTCATGTCAGCCTCTTTATTGTAGTATTGATTAGGAGGATGTCTATACATGACACTAATGATACATGCACACCGGAGATATGGGCATTAAAGAAATGCAGAAAGAACCAACACAATATTGGATTCCCTAATAGAAATTGGACAGAATTATGGCTACAGGGAAGCAGCTGGGAAATAAGGAAACAGCTGGAAATGTAATAAACACTCATGCTTTCTAGCCACAATTCATCGGCTATACACTAGGACTGTTTATCAGAGCAGATCTAGATGTATGATGCATTTGGCCTGTCACTAATCTGGAGACAGATCAGAAGCACTGCAACCCTTTGAGTGCCACACGCAGAGAAACTATTTGAATACAGGTATGGGATCCGTTATGCAGAATGCCAAGGTTTTTGG
Organism: Xenopus borealis; assembly: GCA_024363595.1. Classification (NCBI taxonomy): domain Eukaryota; kingdom Metazoa; phylum Chordata; class Amphibia; order Anura; family Pipidae; genus Xenopus; species Xenopus borealis. The sequence continues at coordinate 43,298,608 of CM044432.1, read as the reverse complement.
GTTCTCCGGACAACAGATCTTTCTGTAATTTTGGTCTTCATATCTTAAGTCTACAAGAAAATTATTTAAACCATAAATAAACTAATTGGACTGTTTTTATTTCCAATAAGGACTAGGGATGCACTGAATCCACTATTTTGGATTCGGCCGAACCCCGAATCCTTCGAGAAAGATTTGGTTGAATACCAACCCCGAACTCTAATTTGCATATGCAAATTAGGGGCGGGAAAGGGAAATTTTTTACTTCTTTGTTTTATGACAAAAAGTCATGCAATTTCCCTCCCACCCCTAATTTACATATGTAAATTAGGGTTCGGATTTTGTTCGGCTGGGCAGAAGGATTCGGCCAAATCAGATTCCTGCTGAAAAAGCCAAAATCCTGGCTAAATCCCAAACCGAAACCTGGATTAGGTGAATCTGTACAAGGTACCGTTTTATTACTACGGAGAAAAAGGAAATACTTTTTAAAACATTGGATTATTTGCATAAAATTGGGACTATGGGAGAGAACCTTACTGTAATTCAGAGTTTTCAGAATAATGGGTTTCTGGAGAACGGATCCAATACCTTTACATAATTTCATCCCTACTGCAATAAATACGAGAGAGAGAAAAAAGACTTTTTTTTATTCCGTACTCAATGTTATAGTTATCTGTAAGGATGGCAAATAAAATGAGATATTCAGATTTTGACATAAAGCAGAGCTTCTGCAAAAAAAAACAAAAAAAAAAACGGACAGGGGGTTCAAGCTTATTTTTTCACGATCTATGGATGCAACAAATGCCTCATGATTAGATTCATCCAAATACAGAAGCCAAACACCCAGCAAAATAAAAACTAATCCAAACCAACCAAATTTGGCATATTTATGTTTAAGACAAATCCAATGATATAATTGAACTCTATAACAGGAACAATACCTTAGACTTTCTCATAGCAATGATGTACATGAGGATACCATAACAGACATCCCCCATGCACATAGTGCAAATTTGCAGACAAATGGAAGGGCTCATGGCCCTTTAATAATATATCCAAGAAGGCACTATGGTAAAGTGAGTGAACAGGAAAGCCATGTATTATAAAATGTCTAATTCACAGCTAAATACTTACGATATTCTTGTTATTTCCAGACAATATTGTGAATCCTTAAACCAACTATTTTTTTTAGCTTTGGGATTGCTTTTTCTTTATTACTAAAGAGCTAAGTTACAATACAATATATTGTTACACATACAAGAACACTTCTGTGGATCAGATCACTTTCCAGGAAGATGAAAATAGAAAGAAAGAAATGTTGACTTCATCAAATGAACAAATGCCACGCAGAGACGTTTATCTTTATGTTATTCTTATTATTGACTCCAACCCTTGTGTCACCTTGTGACTGCCACTTACAAACAAACCTCTTCCTCTGTAAGTGAAATCTGAGCTCCTGTACAGGACATCTACTGGGTATTTAAAGGAATGGCATAAGAATGAGATATTCCTGTAATACTATGAAGTAACCAGCAGGGGTCAGGAAATGGTAGTTGTGCTACTACTATACAATACGTGAGCTTGCTCACAGACTCTCACATTATGTAAGCACTGCTCTTTATTCACAGACCTTACCGAACAAGAGAGAAGGGATGTTTGGGAATTATTACATGAAGAGCAAATTATGAGCAATTAAAACATATGCCGTTAGAATTGTACTCAACTGGTTATATAGAGTCATGACGTAAAACTATACCCCTGAACAATGTAGGTCTCTATAAAAAATGATATTGCATAAAACAGCTAATTTGTAAAACCCTGCTTCATGTAAATAAACCATTTTCATAACAATATGCTTTTTTAGTAATATGTGCCATTGGGGAATCATAAATTGAAAATTGCCATTTTAAAAGTTCTCTTTTGCTTCCACACTTCTTCCTGTTACAGTTAGGGGCAGATTTATCAATGGTCGAATTTCGAATTGAAAAAAAAATCGTAATTCGACCATGTGAATAGGATGTGAAGTAAAATCCTTCAAATTCGAATTGATCGAACGATCAAATAGGAAAAATTCGATCGAACGATTCAAAAAAATTTTTCATTGATTGAATTTTTTTCATTCGATCAAAAATAACAAAACCCAATTTGGTAGCTTGGATCTGGCGAATTAGGTGGTCGAATAAATTTTTTAAAGGGAAAGTACTTTGACAGTCGAATGCAATTTTATTTGAATCATTCGATTCGATCGAATTTACAAAATTCACTGGTCGAAGTGGTCTTCAAAAACAATAGAAAATTCAATCAGACTTAAAATCCTTTATGTGAATTTTGTAAATGTGCCCCTTAGAGTTGTAGTATTTCTGGTCAGGTGATCTCTAAGGCAGCACAGAGACAATCACAAAATGTTGGTTCAAGGCAAGAGATGTAAACGGGAAGTATTTACTTAAATATATATACCAGTTTGGTAAGATTCTTTAATATGCCACTTAATGTGATATAAACTATCTGATGCTTAAAGGGCACCAATCACAGTCAAAATCAAACACATATTAACAACCTGACCAGTACAACATAAATATGTGTAATCAAACTACATATACAGTTTTTTGAAAAAAACTGCAGTTTTTAAAAAAAACATACTTTGTCAAATGGTTTCTCTCACTGAGGGAGTCCATACTGTGACTATAACATGCAAATGAGTTCACGATCATGCTCAGATTGTAGAACTGCCCTGAGGGTTCTACCCAGAATGCTTAGCTTTATTAAACTCTACAAGTATCACGAGAAGGGCACACACCAACTTCCAGAAGGTGGCAGCTCTAACACAGAAGTCTGGCAGATTTCAAAATAGCTTACAAGGTTTATTAGGCAAGCAAGAAATTTCAACTGAGCATGTGCGAGATTTTCAGAGCTACAGTTGGCTGTGAAGATATAGGTAGGAGGAGTCAGTGGAATCCAAGATGCCTGCCTCAGCTAGAACTGCAGTGGAAATAGGGAAGATTTTGCAGAAGGTATAGTGAGCTGATGATTTACATTATACAAACAATTCTAACTGTTTTAAAAATCGGATTTCTTGAACTTTCACCTAGTGTATTTACTTAGTAAATGATTTTAGTTACGATTGGTGCCCTTTAAGGGGGTGGTTCAACTTTGAGTTCACTTTTAGTATGATGTAGAGAGTGAGATTCTGAGACAATTGGTTTTCATTTTTTATTATTTGTAGTTATTTAGCTTTTTTTTCAGCAGCTCTCCAGTTTGCAATTTCAGCCATCTGGTTACTAGGATCTGGAATATGAATAGGAAAGTCCCTGAACAGAAAGATGAGCAATACAATTGCACCTTACAGAGCATTTGTTTTTTAGATGGGGTCAGTGACTCCCATTTAAAAGCTGGAAAGAGTGGGAAAGAAGACAGCAAATAATTAAAACACTAAAAATCATGCAGACCAATTGAAAAGTTGCTTAGAATTATCCATTTTAAGACATACTGAAAGTTGACTTAATGGTGAACCACCCCTTTAAGTTTTCATTTTGGGGTATAGCTTAAAGGAACAGTAATGCCAAACAATGAATGTGTTTTAAAGTAATTCAGATATAATGTACTGTTGCCCTACAACAGTACAGAAAGACTACTATAGTTTATATAAACAAGCTGCTGTGTAGCCATTAAAAGTTTAAAAAGGAGAAAAGGCACAAGTTTATGTAGCAGTTAACAGATAAGACCTGTAGAATACAATAAGACATTTTCTGTAATCTACAATGTAAACTAGTAGAGTTTCTGACACAAACACACCAGTATTAGCAATGCAGGGCATCAGAACATTACATTATGTATATTAGCAATTACTTCCTTAAAAATTTTGTGCCGCAAAATGCAGATTGTCTCATTGCTAAAGACTGAAGATTCCGTTCCAAATGAACATGCTTGAACACCTGAATGCACTTCTGAAGCACTTTCTTTTATGGTTTTAGATTTCAGGTTTATCATTTGCTCCCGTGATACTGAAGTTGCCCCTACTTCACAACATCACAATTGTTGACGTTCGCCAAAAGCCAATTCCCTACACAAGAATAGACACTGTGGAACCAACTGCATCAATTATGCAAACAACTGGAAACTGATTTTAAAAAAAACCTGTTCTGAAGCACAAAAATGGAGATTCAGTATAGTGTACACCAAGAAAATGCAACAACACTCCATCTTTCTAGCAGTGAATTAAGCAGCCTTTGTGTCTACGTAAAAGAGTCAGTAGAGAGTTCAAAGTGATATGAAAGATATTGGATCAACAACACAAAGCATACCTGGACCATAATGAAAGGAGAACGCACAGACATATACAGAAACGCAACACATACTCACATATAAAACTGTACAATATAGATGATGGGCCAGACTGATGAAATAAATTCAAGGTTTGCTAACTGGCCATTTTTCAAATTCTCTACATTGATTTGCAGAACTATTCAGCACAATGATCATATGTGTGCTGGAATACAACAGCAGTCTCCTCCTATTGGGTAACATGAAACAAAGACAATATTGACCACACATGGGAACGCTCATTATATCCAGCCTACTAGCCATACTGTATTGATCATAATGATCTGTCAGATCAAAAAGAAAAAGTGCAAGCCTAATCAATTCCATGTTGCCAACAAGCCAGTCCATCTGATGACATTTTTCTTGTATCTTAGCCAATAAAACCCACACCAAGCAATATACAAACAAGTAAAACGTTTGTATGCAAGTACAGATCATAATATGGAGTACAAGGCCATATTTCTCATTCAATGTCACCAAATCTTTACAACAGTAATCAGGCAGCACATCATCATCAAACCTGGGTGCCCAGTCCAAGCTATAGATGCAAATTCACTAAAGCGTGAAGCGTCTAACACTAACGCTAGTTCGCCAGCGTGACATCAATTCGCAACTTCGCCGATTCCCTAACAGTGTCCCTGGCGAAAATTTGCTAGCTAAGTAGATAGACGTGCCAACTTCGAACCCTTACGCCAGGCAAAGTTGTGCACTGACGAAGGGACGTAACTACGCTAATTCACTAAGATGAACAGTTTACTGAACGTTACATCTTACGCTAGAAGTTACTTCGCCAGGTCAGACCTTGAAATTTTTTTCTAAGTCCCAAAAAATGCTGGCATCTTTTACCTTTTGTAGGGTGATAGTCTGAAAAACAACCTATTTTTTTGGGGGGGGAGGGAGGGTTACCCTCCTTCCCCCCTAAATTTCCTAACATATGGCGACAACTATATAGGGGGCACATGTAGGGCAATAGGACAACTTTATTTTATTTATTAAAGGTTTTCTGGGAGAGTGTAATGTAATGTAGTGGCTGTAACATACACCTCTAATATACGCTTAAGTTTGCGCCGTATGCAAATTAGCCATCGCTAGCGTAAACGTGCTTTAGCGCTACTGTTTGCCGCCCTGAGCACAAATTCACATCTTAGTGAATTTGCGTAGCGCTGGCGGAAATTCACCTGCCGAAGTGCGGTGAACGCCGGCAAAGCTGTCACTAGCGCATTTTTGCACTTTAGTGAATTTGCCCCATAATATGAATATTCCAGGATTGTGAATATAAAAAAAAGGATGGTTCCAGTTGTTGCCATGGGAGTATTTGCCCTTATTTGGTCTATGTAAAAAATGAGGAGACCAAACGCTCAGAGGAGCAGGGATATGTAGTAAAAGGTGCAAAGTTAGCCGAAGTTCTATTCACCTATTGAAAGGTAGTTTGTTTAAAACCACTTATTGGTTGCTATGGAATTCTCACAAGTTGGGAAATCTGATAAAAGCCAAAAACATGAAAAAAAAATTGCACAACTAAGAATAAACATTAACATTTTGCAATTTAAAATTCTTCATTTTAATGCATTGCAAAATGTAACTGCACATAGCACACATTTAAGGAATGCTTGACGTTGGAGCAAAAAACTTTTTCCAAAAAAATTTTTATTACATTAACTGACAGCTTATACGAACTATAAAACTCACATCCTTCGTTCAAGTGGAAGTGGCAGCTAAACATTTGTGGAAAATGGGTAAAGTCTGCGCAGAGGAAAATTTTATTGCTTAAAGGCATACATTTTTTCATTGCAAATGCTTTTCCGGAAACAACATTTATTACATTCCCCCCAAAACTGTGGAAGCCTTGTGTACCCTTAAAAAAGTAAACCTTTGAAAAAGCAACACCAAAAAGTTCAGTATATAAAACATGACATTTTAAACCATATTCATAGTTAGGGTTTTGTTGTCCTTTAAAGGAGAATTCAACCCCTGTGTTTTTAAAAAAAAAAAACCCTACATAGACCCCACTTCCCCCAGTATACATGCTACTCCGAGCAAATGTCCCAAACTTTTTACTCACCCCTCTGTGCAGATTCTGTCCAGCGGAGTTCAAGGCAGCCATCTTCTTCTCTTCGGAATTTTGGCGCATGCGCAGTTGGAGCGATCGTCTGGTCGCGCACTGTGCATGCGCTGAAAGTCACGAAAATTTCTGAGACTTTCAGCACATGCGCAGTTCTGCGGGACTAGAAGATTGCTCCAACTGCTCATGCGCCAAAATGCCACTTTCATTCTGAAGAGAAGAAGATGGTTGCCTTGAACTTTGCTGGACAGAAACTGCACGGAGGTGTAATTAAAAAGTTAGGGGCATTTGCCCGGGGTAGCAGGTAGGCAAGGGGGATTCTATGAAGGGTTGGGGGCAGGAGTTTTTTTTAACACAAGGGTTGATTTCTCCTTTAAGCAAGGTCAAAAAGTACTGCAAATTAAATACATGTATGGGACCTGTTATCCAGAATGCTCAGGACCTGGGATTTTTCAGAAAACGGATCCTTCCGTAATTTGGTTCTTCAAACCTTAAGTCTACTAGAAAATCATTTAAATTTTGCCAGTAAAAAGGACTAATTATATCTTAGTTTGGATCAAGTACATTGTACTGTTATTATTACAGAGAAAAAGGAAATAATTAAAAAAAAATGTGGATTATTAGGATAAAATGGAGTCAGAACTTTCTAGATAACTGTTTTCCTGATGATGGAGAACACACCTGTATTATCCTTGCATATTACCAGGTTATTATTATTATTATGTATTTCTATAGCGCCAACATATTTTATACCATATCCTTACTAACACAAGCTTTTCCTCCTGCCAGTTTCAACTGTCATTCATTTGCATAACAGGCTTGTTGAGCCCTTGCATTGCCTGAATGTGGCACCCAGAGTCAGCAGAGATATGCAGAGACCAAGGTCACACAATAAATATAACCCATACAATAGATGCTCATTTAAATCTTGGCTTGAAAAAGAACATAGCTTAGCAGCATAAGCACTGTGCTTGAAATGAAACGGGAATGATCATATAACGGTATATGAATTTTTTAGTGGGTTCAAGCCGAAGAGATGTGAGTATGACATGCAGGAAGGAGTAATTTATCTGCTAACAGCAATGAACATGAAAGGACTGCTGGCTTGTTATCTGCTGCATGCAAAGCTATGTCAGTAACCAGCACTAAAGTCACTTGCATGCCCTTGCTAGCACAAGGAACAAGGCCTTAGTATTCACATAGTCTTTTACCTGCTATAACTAAATAAGCTCCAATTATTACTACCATGAATAAGCAAGTGTGCACATATACCTGGAACAATCCTCTTTAAATAAAATCTCTCCCTGTCCCACTTAAAATTCCAGTCTTGTTAGAGCGATTGTGTATCTTCTGTATGTAAAGTCATTTGTATAGCAGCTGACAACAACAATGTTGCTTCCAGAGTCTTAATGAGAGCACTAAGCGAGACTAAACGAGAATAATAATTATAACAAAAAAATATATAGTTCTTTAGCTGGGGAACAGAGGTGGGGAGCATCTGATTAAAAAGAACATAGGACTGGCATTAGAGCAATGTTCTCACTAACGTTTGGGGGTCTATTTATTGAACTAAGTAAAAAAAAAACAAAGACAATACAGATCACCCTCTGATTGCCAGACATTATCATGTTAAAAACGGCATATTTAACAAAGTTGCGTATTCATGTTTGGTGCCAAATTTTAACATGAAAATTCAGGTATAGAATCTAGTGGCCGCTTGAAAAATCATCTATTGCAGCTTTGTTTTAATGTAGCAAATTACTTACCACCTATTAAAGGAACAGTAATACCAAAAAATTAAAGTGTTTTAAAGTAATGAAAATAGCATGTAGTGTTGCCCTGCGATGTTAAAACTGATCTGTTTGCTTCAGAAACACTACTATAGTTCTTATAAACAAGCTGCTAAGTAGCAATTGGGGAAATTGAAAAACGGATACATGGCACAGGATAAGTTATGGATAACAGATAACATTATGTTCTACAGAGCTTATCTGTTATCTGCTGTGAAACTTGAGCCTTTTCTCTTGTGAATGGTTGCCCCCATGGCTACAGCAGCTTATTTATATAAACTGTAGTAGAGTTTCTGAAGTTTTACTAGTGCAGGGCAACAATGTATTATATTTTTATTACTTTTAAACAATATTATTTTTTGCTGTTACTGGTCATTTAACGGCAAATACATATGTTCCAGTGTAAATTAAAATAGGCCCCAATGTCTACTGAAATGATGGTGGATTAGTCAGAGCATGTAAATAATTATGTGTACATGCTAAAGTTTCTTTGAGCTGTTCAACTGTCTGTATTTGCACACACACAGGTCAACAGCTTCCAGAAGTGGTTGTGTGGGGCCCCCTTTACCCCACCTTTTATCATGGCTTTCCTACAGTTTTTATACAATTGTCCAGTTATTTATTATAGTAGTAGGGGCACATTCTTATAAAATATCATCCAATGTAGTCAGGGGAACTTTGAGCAGGCAGGGGTCCATAAATATCTCTTAAAGGGCCACATCTATCCCACATGTCTAAAGGTGGCCATACACGGGCTGATAAAAGATGCCGACAGAACAAGTCAGCAACTTATTGACCCGTGTATGGCGCCCTCCGTCGGGCTTTACCGATCAATATCTGGCCGAAAATCGGGCAGATGTCGATTGGGCGGGACTAAAAATCCAGTTGGATCGCGGCCGCATCTGTTCGTTGATGCTGTCCCGCGATCCGACCGCCCATATGGCCTCCATTATGATCCTATCGTTAACCCAGTGATCCCCAACTAGTAGCTCATGAGCAGCATGTTGCTCTCCAACCACTTGGATGTTGCTACCAGTGACCTCAAAGCAGGTGCTTATTTTTTTAATTCCAGGCTTGGAAGTTTTGGTTGTATAAAAACCAGGTATAGTGACATACAGATCCTCAATGTAGGTCGACAATCCACATAGGGGCTACCAAATGGCAAATCACTGCACTTATTTGGCACCACAAGAAAATTTTTAAGCTATTGTTGCTCCTCAACTGCTTTTACTTCTGAATGTTGCTCACAGGTTCAAATGGTTGAGGATCCCAGGAGTAAACTAAGCAGAGAAAGCCATTTAGCCCAAATTTTTTAACTCTCAAAGATGAAAATCATCTCATTGTGCTCTACAGGCACAAAAAGACAAGTATTAGCAGAGCATGTGGCCATTTTTAAAAGGGTGGTTCACCTTCAAGTTAACTTTTAGTATATTGTAGAAGGGCCAATTCTAAGAAACTTTTAAATTGGTCTTCATTATTTATTTTTCATAGTTTTTTAATGATTTGCAATTTTCTTCCGTTTCTTTGCAGCTTTCAAATGGGGGTCACTGACACCATCTAAAAGCAAATGCTCTGTAAGGCTACAAATGTATTGTTATTGCCACTTTTTATTACTTATCATTCTATTCAGTCCCTCTCCTATTCATATTCCAGTCTCTTATTCAAATAAATGCAGGGTTGCTAGGGTAATTTGTACCCTAGAAACCAGAGAGCTGCTGAATAAAAAGCTAAATATCTATAAAACCACAAACAATAAAAAATGAAAACCAATTGCAAATTGTCTCAGAATATCACTCTCTACATTATACTAAAAGTTACCTCAAAGGTGAACAACCCCTTTAAGCTTCCTTCCAACTTACTTTTAAATTCAAACAATTTCAATTCAAATTTCAATTCAAATTTCAATTCAATTCAAACTTCAGTTAAATTCAAATTCAGTGGTTTTATGACTTATAATTAAAATGTGTAAACTAGGGCAGAAATTAGTAAATGATCAGCGGGTTCCAGAACATGAAACAGTAAAACACTGGTTGACGTTTAGAAAGCACAGAGGGTGGGTATGAGCCTGACATACATTCCTTTTCAGCTAAGGCAGCATTTCCTCAGTCACTCCCATGTTTGCAGGAACAGGTGTTGCTTCATTCTCTCAAGTCACTTACCAACAAGAGCATTCTGTCTAATCAAAGATCTTGCTTTGTGTATGACATGCAATGCTACTTAGCAGGTGTAATTTCAAGTAATATTACATATACAGCCTAGTTCTTGATTCAAAATGAATACAGAGCTTTGGGTAAACACTATTCACAGGAATTGGCACTTCAGTAAATGGGCATATTATTATTAACACATCCTACATCAGAAAATCTCTAATCATAAATGTACAGTAATAGACAAAATAACATTTTATCTTACAGTAACATGCTTGATCTAATGTCTGATTCACTATTATCTCAGTTCAATTTGTCTTATGGCTAGTATAATCATAACCAATTAGTGTGTCAGATAACTAAAAAAAAAACATTTTTCAAACCAAATAAATGAAATTAATCCAGCACAATAGGCAAATTTATAACAAACTTCCCACCAGTTGCTTAGCCCATTACAGGCACAGAAATCCCAAAATCTCATTACTGAAAAAACTGAGAAGAATGAGTAAGTGTGGTGTCTGTAGTACAGCACCTTCTTAAAGGGGACCAGTCACCCAAAACAATTATTGAAAATCCTTCTTTATCACATTTGTCAAGCAAAAGGAACTTTAATTACACTATATAAAATTATTTGAATCTGGTTTCCTTCAGCTGGGTATTCATAACTATAGCAAGCAGGGAGGAGCCATTTTGTGGACACGGTTATTAAGGCAAGGCCTTGCATAATCTCAGAATCTTGTTTGTGCACCAGAATGGGGGACCCAATGTCTATCCCCATGTCCTGGCTACACAATTAAATGGTTAAGAGAACTGGGGGAATGTGTGGGAGAGCAGTGACATCCAGGAAGTTCTGAATGGAAAGTGAAAGTAATTATCTGACAATATTTGATTGACAGCTGAGATTTGTAAATTAACTTAAAACAGCTATGATCGCTTTAATAGAAAATAGAAATTGGATATCATGTTTAATTTGAAAGGGAATTTTACTATGCTGCTGTGTGTGTCTGCGTGACAAGTTCACACAGTGGCACAATACATATATTAACCAATTAAAATGGACACTCGCTAATTAAAATAGTTAATATATCCTTGGGAGAGAGACATTCACAAATAACAAAAAGGCAATAGAACTATACTTAAGGGAAGATCACCTTTAAATCAACTTAATTGATTCAATTGGTTAAATTAATTGAATTGGCCTAATTTATATATTGTGTAAGTCAGTGCGGTCCAGATTCTGTGTTACCTGGGGCCGTAATTTTGCTGGCCTTCATAGTGGAGGGCCGATAATGGAAGCCAGTGTTGACCACTCCCTGTTTGTAAACCACACCCACTTTAAACCACACCCATGTTACCGCAAGATCATGTCCAAATTAATTGTGGTAACACCAAAAAAAAAAACAAATGGTTTGTGCTCACTGCAGGGATATCACTCATATGTGAAAAAAAAGTTGTCATATTAAGACATACCCTTAAATCCATATGCCTCCTCTTCCACTGTGAATAACACAGCACCCCCAGCACATGATTAAATACCCCAAACAATCATGTATTTTCAAAAGCTAACAAAACCCCATAACAATTACCAGGCTTCTGTTCCACAGGCAGAGCAAGGCACTTGCACACACAGGCAGGACAGGGCAGGGTACACACAGGGAGGATAGAGAAGGCAGAACAGAGCAGGATATACTACATATAGTGACACAGTGCTGGTGCACCATTAGCATTTTGAATAAACAGGTGAACAATGTGGGCAGTTTCAGTCTGGGTCTCAGGTGTGAACAATACAGGGCTTTAGAGGTGTGAAAAAGAGAAGTGTTACAAGTATGAACAATGCAGGGGTATCAAAGGTGTGAACAATAAAGCGTATTAGTCTGAATTTGAGGTTTAAACAATGCAGGGGCCAGTTAACTCTGTAGTGATCCCATTTAATGCTTATGTTAAGCAAGCATTGCAAGTACGGGGCCACAGAAGGGTCGGGGTCGCGGGCCACAGAAGGGTCGGGGTCGCGGGCCACCAGTTGGACAGCCCTGGCGTATGTTTTTGAATGGTATCTGGTTGTTCAACTATATGGCCTCAGTATTGTTATTCTTAAAGGAACAGTTCAATATAAAATACAAACTGGGTAAACAGAGAGGCTCGGCAAAATAAAAAAAATGTTTTCAATATAGTTATTTAGGCAAAAATAAATGTATAAATGCTGGAGTGACTGGATGTGCAACAAAATAACCAGAACACTAGTTGCAGCTCTTTTGGTTTCCATTGATTGGTTGCCAGGTAGCAACCAATCAGTGACTTGAGGGGGGTCACATGGGTAGTAATGGTTTGCTTTGAATCTGAGCTGCATGTTAAAGATCTATTGCAAACTCACTGAACAGTTATGTCCCATGTGGGCCCCCTTATAGTCATGACTTACTCAGAGATAGAGAGCTGGAAAGCAAGAAGGAGTGATCTGATCTGATCTGTTCTGTTAGACATCTAGTCCCTCCAGCCTTTATAGATTGCATTTTTGCCTAACTAAATTAGAAACATTTTTTATTTTGCACAGCCCATCTACTTACCCAGTTTTTATTTTTACACTGAACTGTTCCTTTGAGGTGGTAATAGATGGCTAGAGCAGTTCGTTTGGAGAGGTAACCAAATGAGCAGAGCTGGGCTCAACTTGGCCAGCCACATTCAGGGCCACATTCAGGGCCACATCAGTTGATTGAATTGTTTATTCTTTGGGGACTATGGAGACCTAGTGATGAGGCCTGTCATCATATTCTGATGTGCTCCTTGTCTAACAGTATTTGCATGCCTGCCCGGTTGATAACTGGCTGATTTATGGAAAAATATCAGTAAGGCAGGGCTGTCAGGGGTGCTAGTGTTGGTCAGAAGATGATTGGGATTGTTTAAATTAATTTCTAGTATGATGTACTAATCTAAAAAACATTCTGAGACAATCTGCAATTGTTTTTTGTTATTATTCCCATTTTGTTTTTACGTTTTTACGTTATACTGCTTTTTATTCAGCAGCTCTCCAGTTTCCAATTTCAGCGAACTGGTTGCTAGGGTCCAAAATTACCCCAACAATCATGAGTTGATTTGTACTGGAATAAGAATAGGAGAGGTCCTGAATAGAGAGACGAGTAATAAAAAAGTAGTTATAACGATACATTGCAGTCTTACAGAGTACTTATTTATTAGATGGGGTCAGTGAATCAGAAGATAACGAAGGACGGGGTGCTTAGATAAATAATAAATAAATCAAAAAACGGTACCATACATATACCCCTCCTCCCCCCCAGCTTACCTGCTACCCCGGACAAATAGCCCTGACTTTTTACTTTCCCCTTCACGGCAGCCATCTTCCTGATCTTCCATAATCTGCGAATGCGAGCAGTGTATCGGCACATGTGCTCTTGCAGCAATTTCCCAGTTAGCGTCAACTGCACATACGCCAAAATGGACGCAATTGCAGAAGTGCCGGAACTCTAATCCCTGAAAAATCCACCGAGGCGGAAGTAAAAAGTTAGGGGCATTTGCCCGGTGTAGCAGCTGGGCTGAGGGAGAGGAGGGATGGGGTCTATGTAGGGTAAGGTTTTTTTTTTAATTTCAAGTTGAATTCTCCTTTAAAGGTGAACCCCCCCCCCCTTTAAATCTGCCCATATACAACCACTTTGATTTTTTTTATTGTGTATCTTTCTTTTCAAGACCCTCTCCTAATCATTTTCCATTTTGACTTCCAAACTGCTGCTTGATTGCTAGGGTAATTAAGCCATAGAATGCAGACAAGCGTTCAAAGCCTGAGAGTTAGAAATAAACAAATTTAAAAATACAAAGTTTAGAAAAACAGACAAACTGCAACTTTGAATACTGCAATCTACATTACAGTAAAAATTAGCTTTAATCTTAACAATGGAAAAAATGCTGCATATTATACATTGCAATATATACTATTCAGCACGACAAAGGGGCAGATTTATTAAGCTCAGGTGAAGGATTTGAATGCAAAAATTTTGAATTTCGATTTTTTTTTTTGGCTAATTCGACCATCAAATTTTCAAAATTCGATTGAATCGAATGATTCTAATAAATCGTACGATTCGTATGAGAAAATCGTTCACATTCGACCATTCTATGGTCTAATTACTTGCCCTTTAAAATTTTATTCGATTGCCTACTTCACCAGATTAAACCTACAGAGTTTCTATATTTGCCTATGGAAGTTTTTCTTGATCGAATAAAAATCATCCAATTTCTCGAAAAAATAGAATGAATCGTACAATTTTTTCGTGAAATCAAACTATTTCTACGATTATTTCGTGAAATCGGATGATTGCTATATGATTGTTCGATAAATCGAATAGCTGTAAAATCCTATGAATTCGATATACAAATTTTTCGGATTTTACTTCGTGAAAAATTTTTAAGGTTGAATTAGAGGGTTTTTAACATTCGAAATTCAACCCTTGATAAATCTGCCCCATATCAATGGCTGCAACTCAAAATAATATACCTTAAATTGACACAGCTGTGTGTGTTGATCATGGAATATCAGGAGACAAACCAGTGCATCCTCTACATGACACTGGGGACAGATACTATAAGGGAGACATTTCTTCATATTAAAATTAAGAAATGGACAAAGGACATAGCTCGGCAAACTGCCTCAGTCTTAGCAATCAATACATCATGTATTGTACTTTGCAATCT
>CM044432.1:43269836-43283489 GCA_024363595.1 Xenopus borealis | reverse complement strand
ACAAATTGGAGTGGCGTTCTAGACCCGTCCAAGACTTAGCCCACTCTCGTAGGCAAACAATATATATAAAAAAAATTCCCAAAATACGGGATTTCATCCAGCACCACAAATCCTAGTTACATTCTTTGCACACAAGCACTGCTAGAGCCAGCTGGGCTGCAATCCTAAACACATCTGTCGCAAACTGTAAAATAAATGTGCACAGAGAATAAAAAAGAAGAGTGATTAGTCTCTGCACTAAAGAATAGCAATCAGCATTGTATACAAAAAAACTAACACGACAAGCGTTCTGCTCAGATATAAAGTAAGCGGTCCTAAATTAAAGAGGGAAAATATTATTTATAAGTAAGGGATGTCTCAAATACAACTTCAAAAGAAGTATTTTTCAGCTTTCTCCAAGAATGAACTCTTTCTAGAATTTGTATTTCTTACAAACAAACATTCTCTCCATTTCGCTTTGCACAGATCGAGAATATTAAAGAAGCGAGTGGGTAATATAAGTACAAATAAATGTATATTTTTTACATATATAAAGTACTTGTCTCTTGACAACTCAGCATGTACCAAAATATTTATCTACATAGCCCAGTTTATACACATACCAGAGGTGCCTACCAGATGTCCCATTAAGAACAGCAACCTCAGATGCCCCCAAAAAACCTCAATAGCATATGCTTTTAATAAGCTCCTAATAAGTCCTCTACTAGCTGTGTAACATCATAGAGATGATAAAATAGGGCATTTATGCAGGGGTCCCTACCTTTTTTACCTGTGAGAAAAATAGTTGGGTAGCAACATAGGTTGCGCCAAGTACTGGCTGCCGACAAGAGACTGCTTTTCTTTTTTTTTTTTCAAAAACTTGCCTCCAAGGTTGGGTCTAGCCCCAGCCCCTTCAAAAACTGTGTGATAGTTTATGCAAAAACGACACACATCCCAAAGGCAGGATTTACAAAAATAAAACACACCTTTGTTACCATGTGATTAATATTATGGACATGGAAGACAAACACTAATTTGTGCACAAAAAAAAATGGAATTTGCATGACATATCTGAGATAAAATGTAATCTATTACAATTCAATTCAGCCAGATCTTTAGCGAAGGATTTTCTAAGGAACTAAATTCTGCAATAACTGTGCATTCATAGTAAAATGTGAAATAAGGTCGGCTCCATTTGAGTTGTGCCCCGTAAGTACAGAGACATTCTTTAAAAAAAAAAAAAAATTAAATAAAATAGAATAATTGTTCCATTAAAGCCAGCAGTTGGCACATGCAACATGAATGCTCTTCAGGTATCTGCTGCTATAATTGTGTGGCAGTCACACTCTGCTTATTGAAACACATTTCACATACATTCCTGCTGTGCATCCAATCTCTCGAGAAAAGAAATCTAAGCAGAAAAATATAAGCAACAGAATATTCATTTTGTTTCCACTTGTATATCCAATGCAAATAAAAGACTAGAAAGGGGAAATCTGCAAAAGGAAGTGATACAGATAGTCTGAGGCGGTACAGTATATGTTGGGCTTTTTTATACAAAAAAAAAACAAAACACAAAAAGCATCAGTGCTAAATTTAACAGCAAACATATTTGTCTCTCAAGCGACACCTGTGTAGTGTTCATTTTTTGAATGCAGGGGTGCCCAAAAGGTAGATCAGGCTCTAGCACAGGGATCCCCAACCTTTTAAACCCATGAGCAACATTCATTAGAAAAAGTAGTTAGGGAGCAACACAAGCATGAGAAATATTCTTGGGTTGCCAAATAAGTGCTGGTATTTGACCATTAGGTAGCCCCTTGTACATTTTCAACCTACAGTCCATTGAAACTGTGTTTGGCAGTGCACCTGGTTTTTATGCAACCAAAACTTGCCTCCAAGCCTGGAATTCAAAAATAAGCATCTGCTTTGAGGCCACTAGGAGCAACATCCAAGGGGTTGGAGAGCAACATGTTACTCACGAGCTACTGGTTGGGGATCAGTGCTCTAGCAGTAGACCTTTAGGTCGATTCATCAAAGAGTGAAGTTAAGAGTGAAGTTCCGCCACTAAAGGGAAATTCCACAGCTCTCAATTCATTTCTATGGGATTTTTAAAGGCGTATTCATCAAAGGGTGAACTTTCACTTCACCCATTAATGAATACGCCTTGCAAAATCCCATAGAAATGAATTGAGAGCTGTGGAATTTCCCTCTAGTGGCGGAACTTCACTCTTTGATGAATCTACCCCATAGCTGGTGATCAGTAGATCTTAAGGCACTGTCAACAAATAGCTTGTCTAATTCACCCTCCTGTTTCATGCTTTTCATTCAGATTTATTTTTTTGTTTAGGTTACATAAGAAATGCATGTTTACATTTAACAATATATATTTTTATTCTCATAAATCAATATTTAAAGGGGCTGTTCACCTTCCAAACACTTTTTTCTGTTCAGTTGTTTTCAGATTGTTCTCCATAAATAAAGACTTTTTTCAATTACTTTCCATTATTTATTTTTTACTGTTTTTCCAAAATCTAAGTTTAAAATTGAATGTTGGCGACTCTGTGGTGTTTGAGTCTGGCAGCTCAGTAATTCAGGTGCAGACTCTAAACTGTTACAATTTTGCAACATTTAATTGATACATTTCACAGTAAAATCTCTGGAGTATTCGTAACTATTGTATCAATTCTAACAGCTGCGTGTAATGAAACCCAGAGATTCCCTCCCAGAGCTGCTTTAGAAGGTGAAAAATTACACTTTACACTTCAATATTAACAAAACGGTTACAAATAGAAAATAGACAGTAATTGGAAAAAGACATTATTTCTGGTGATCTATCTGAAAACAACTAGTTGTTTGAAGGTGGACAACCCCTTTAAGTAATATTTTCCATGAAACAGAATGTTAACAATACTTTTATGGATGTAGATCATAATGGGACATCACAAAGTAGATCTCGCATTAGTAAAGTATGGCCACTCCTGGGCTAAAGTTTCCATCAGAATAAAAATACTGGGCATTATTTATAAACTAATCAAATTTGTCCCAGGTCAGTAACCTAATGGAGTTAAAAGCTTGTTGCCCAAGTATGCAATGTGTTATAGCACTCCGCAAATCTGTGCAGTTTAATGGCCTAACTCTTTGGAACAGAGCAATTATTGACATGAAACAGAACTGTCACACTCGAATACAATTGGCCTACACCATGCATAATAATATTGATTTCCATGCCCTTCCCCTCAAGCCCACGTGTGTATGCCTCATTCAGCCATACAATAAGTCAGAAGCATACCCACCCCTCACGTTTCTACACAGCTAAGCTACCTGCACCCTTTCAAATTAGCAACTCTGCAGCCTGCTGCACTATTCCTGTATAGCCCAATAACAAGGGAAGATGGCCAACTACCACTGTCATGAGAATCTCAACAGAGGAGAGTGATCAAAGCCATCACCAGGGAAAATGCTTACTACTCAATGACACCCACATGTCAGGTTTGATATCAACCTGTATCTTGATATTAAAAATAGACAAAACTGTATATTGGCTATTAATACAAGAACCCTTGATATTTGTGTGTTTCTATACATCCTCTAAGCCAGATGTCCCCAACCATTTTTACTCTTTAGCCGTAATTCATGTGTAAAATATTCCTGGGGCTTCCACATAAGGGTTGCGCTTGGATACAGGTATCTCCAATGTGGATTAAAGGTGGCCATACATGGGCCAATAAAAGCTGCCGAAAGACTGAGTTGGCAGTTTATTGGCCCGTGCGTGGGGCCCACAATCAGATCAGCTGGATATCGCTCAAGGTGGGCATATCGGGAGAGACCGACAGACTGAGTTGGCAGTTTATTGACCCGTGCGTGGGGCCCACAATCAGATCAGCCGGATATCGCTCAAGGTGGGCATATCGGGAGAGATCAGCTCTTTTGGCAACATCGCCAAATAAGCGGATCTCACCGTGTATGGCCACCTTAAGTCAACAAGAGGGTATGTTTGGCAGTACATCTGGTTCTTATGCAATTAACGCTTGCCTTTAAGCAAGGAATTCAAAAATAAGCACCAGCTTGGAGGACACTGGGAGCAACATCCAAGGGGTCTGAGAGCAACATGTTGCTCATAATCCACCGGTTGGGGATCATTCCTCTAAGCATAGGATAAGACCTATAAATTTTAGGACTACTGGTCAAAACATAGCAAATCCTGCATGTTCCTTGTTGGAGGAGTCTTGGTGTGGATGGGGGTAAGGTTTTTTTTTTAATTTAGGGTCAAATTCTACTTTAAGGGGGAACAAACGCGAAAATGAAAATTTACTGTAAGCTTCATCACACAATAAAAACTTTCTAAATACAATCAATTAAAAATTACAACTTCTATACGGTTTCTGAAATAATCAAGTTTGATACATCTGCTAGGAAAAGAGCCCCCTATAAGATATATTGATCTAACGGTCAATGAATATCTGACACCCAGCTTTTGCATGAAGACAAAATTAAGAGAAACAGATGTGGGGAAAGAGATAGTGAACATAGACTTGATTATTTCTGAAATACTGGAGAATATTTAATGGACTGCATTTTCTTATTTTAGTATGCTGCAGCTTATTTTACATTTCGTGACAGTTCCCCTTTAAGTTCGTCTTAGCACACCAAATTCCTAGAGAGCCTAATGGATCCTCTAATATCCCTGACACGTAGAAGGATGACTATGTGTCAGCCATACGTCGCAGTTCCTTGCTTAAAGGCTACCTGTATTTCATGCTGAATGGTCCCCTCCATACACTTGCAGTCAAGCATTGCTTTGGTCCATAGACATAAAAGCATGTTTTATTTCACTGCCCCTCTTCAATCTCTTCACAGCAGGGGGCACAAATCAATCTCCAGCTGTGAAGAGAGACAGCGGCTGTAGAAGGCACATTATCTTTAGTCATATTGTTATTATTCTGTGTATGCAGAAATAGTCATTTTAGGGGAGGGGGAAGGTAAACCTCAGAGAAACGAAGAATTACAAAAGCATTTATAAGCAAAGCTTAAAGAAAGAACACAAAATTTTATATTTGATATAACGAAACATGAAAATGTAACACTTGTATTGTAGTTATTTGTGCCATGCCTACTAAAAGTAGCATTTTAGCTGTGTTTATTGTGCAACGGTTTCCGACCCTTGTTTTTTACCAGGGGTGTCCAACCTGCGGCCCAGAATGGATATGAACGTGGCCCAGTTTGAAATGCTTGGTTCCTGAGAAAACGCAAAGGATATAGGAGTTGGCAGTAGGGGGGAATCTGCCCATTGCCCAGTTAGTAGCAATAATATAATAATACGTCTATTTTTCAAAATGCATCGGCAGTTAATAATGCTGTTCCAGAAGAATTCTGCAATGAAATCCATTTCTCAAAAGAGCAAACAGATTTTTTATATTTAATTTTGGGGCTAGACATTTTGTCAATTTCCCAGCTGTCCCAAGTCATGTGGCTTGTGCTCTGATAAACTTCAGTCACTGTTTACTGCTGTACTGCAAGTTGGAGTGATATCACCCCCTCCCTCCCCCCCCCCAGCAGCCTAACAACAGAACAATGAGAAGGTAACCAGATAACAGCTCCCTAACACAAGATAACAGCTGCCTGGTAGGTCTAAGAACAGCACTCAATAGTAAAACCTATGTCCCAGTTGGCCCAGGCCCGGACTGGTAATCTGTGGGTTCTGGAAAATTCCAGAGGGGCTGCTTTAAGGTGCCATTGAAAGTCACTATTTATTGGGCTGGTGGGGGCTGTTTGGGCCTCTGTGTGGGCTGATTGGATCTCTGTGTACCCGAAATGCCAGGGCCTATTTTAATTCTCAGACCAGACTTGCTGTGTGTGTGTGTATACATACATACATACATGCATACTGTGATTCAAGACCGATTAATTCACATTAACAATATATGACAGCTCAGAAACCAATGCATATGAATTGAATAATCAGTCCCATCAGTTTCTATGGTGACCATTGTTATTCTGCCTGATGATGAACCCTAAGGTTAGCTTCTCAAAAGCAGACGAAAGAACACTAATCATGTGCTAACACTGACACTCATAAGAGAATCCAAGATGGTGACCTCCTGCGCTCAATTTGGAAGGCCTCATCATTACGGTTCATCATTACGGTTATAGAGATGTTGAACCTTTAGGCGGGTGCAGTAAGTTTACAGTATAAGCTGCAACAATTCTAGCCATGTACATTTTAAAGGTTTACATTTCCTTAAAGTCATTCAATTCACAATCAAAATAATTAGTTATCTTTCCCGTTACCAAATATGGAATTTATTTTCTTTAGCAGTGCAATAGTAATATTTTACAAACCACAGACAGTACATTTAAAGGGAGGGACATTTTTTTTTTTTTTAAACTGTCTAAACCTGTCTAAACACCCACCACTCGACCATAGGTGGCAGACACATCAACTCATGTGGATTCTTGGGGAGTCACCTTATTATCCCCCTCCAAACAGGTCATCCAACAGCCAAGTCACCTATGCTCTATGATTTGCACCCAAAGTGTGCTTAAAATCTTAATTGAAAGGGACACAAAGCATGATACATTCCAATAAACAGCAGAAACAATCAAAGTTCAAAGTGGGATAAAGCTGAACAGGGTGTGATCAAGAAAAAAACCCCATTTGGCATCCCTAAGTTGACCTACATATTGATCAATACAAAGTCTGCTCATTAAGTTGCTGTTAACTAGCATACAGAGATAATTGTGCCATTACACTAAGTTTTAAAATGTTTTCATTGGTGGATTCTCTTGCATCTATTGGGTCAGCAACCTTGAAAAACTGAAAAAAGGTTTGTTGAGTAATATTGCTTTATGAATATGTTGTTACCGGACTACAGTTCTCAGCATGACTGATCCTTAAAGGGATTCTTTCATGACTTTTATGATGTATTGTGTATTTCTAAATTATACTTACACTGCAAATTTTTCACTCTAGAATGTAAAATTTCATTCCTGAACCAGCAAGTGTATTTTTTTGTTGTAATATTGGTGTGTAGGCAGCCATCTCAGGTCATTTTGCCTGGTCATGTGCTTTCAGAAAGAGCTAGCACTTTAGGATGGAACTGCTTTCTGGCAGGTTGTTTCCCCTACTCAATGCAACAATGTGTAGCAGTGGGATCTCGATTTTACTATAGAGTGCTGTTCTTAGATCTACCAGGCAGCGGTTATCTTGTGTTAGGGAGCTGCTATCTGGTTACCTTCCCATTGATCTGTGGTTGGGCTGCTAAGGGGAAAGGGAGGGGGGTGAGATCACTCCAACTTGCAGTACAGCAGTAAAGGGTGACTGAAGTTTATTAGAGCACAAGTCACATGACTGGGACAACTGAGAAACTGACAATATGTCTAGCCCCATATCAAAATGAAATATAAGAAAAATCTGTTAGCTTTTTGAGAAATGGATTTCAGTGCAGAATTCTGCTGAAGCAGTACTATTAACCGATGTGTTGTGAAAAAAATATTTTTCCCATGACAGTATCCCTTTAAATGTTAGAACTTGTAGTCCAATAAAACATGAGCATAGTATGGATGAGCCACAGCTTTAAACCTTCTGTAAAGTGTGAATAAGGATTTATTCATACGAATGATTTGCCTGCATATTCTGGCATCTTTGGCACGCACTGACAAATCTTTAGATCAGGGATGTGAAGTTGATGACACTGCTATAACTATTCTTGGTTTCTAGGAATTGTAATGCAGCCAGCCCCATCTGGGATGCCTCCCAATTACCCATCCTTCTAAACCTTATTATTAGCATAGCAAAAGTAATAAGAATGTCTCTTATAGGTGTTTCGCCAGGTCTCCTACTCTCAGGAAGGTTGGCTGAAACCAAGATATATAAAATGACAGGTAAAATACTTTAATCCAGTAATACATTGGTATATATATGAAAACGACACTCATTAAGACCCGCAGCTGAATGCAGAGCCAGAAAGAAAGCATCTTTTTGTAGGTGTTAAGGGGCAGATTTACTAAGGGACCATAGGAATAGTGTGGGAATGAAAATCCTTCGAACGATCGAATATCGAAAATTCGATCGAATGATAGAATCAGGAGAAATTCACTTAAAAAATTTAAAGAACTCTTTTAGTTATAAATGCTGAATACTTATCAAGGAAAAATCCACAGCACTAATTCATAGTTACAGGGTAGCAAGTGCAGTTAAAAATACTAATAATATGTATATATCAACCATGTTTATGCCTGTGTGTGTTACTGATAATATAAATGCATCTATGCTCTATACATTAGAAGCTACATCAGAGTTCCATGACCTGTAAAAAAGCCTTGGTGCCTTTATATGGGCATAGAACGCCTCAGTGATTTAAAATGTCCTTTACTATATAATCTGCATTATGTGCATTTAGCAATACCCCAAACTGTAAGTTATATTCTTATAAACAGCACACTTTCATGCCAGAATGGCCGTCAGTTTTAGATAGAATGATGCAAACAGCGTTAATATGGATGTTGCTGCACCCATATAAATGCATGCAAATGCCAAAACAGAAGCACAGAGAAAGCCCAGCAGAAACAGAAGACCTTTGATAATAACGGTACACAAAGCTTTGCACCCTTCCAGATAGGCCTGGCAAAGGCAGAGCAGAAGGCATGCAATCTTCTTTTACGTACAGAAATGGGAACACACAGTAACATTTTGCTGTGAATTTCAGAGCTAAACTCTGTCCCTAGTAACATAGGCCTTTGTAGAAGCATAACAAAGGTGCAATTCTCCTGAAATCTAAACCTTCAGTGCTTTTAAAGGCGTCCTATCTCGTCAATGAAAATTTAATATAAGCTCTGGCATACTGAAATAAGAAACTTTCTAAATACAATCAATTAAAAATTCTGTAGCATTTCTGAAATATCAAGTTTATCTTCACTATTGCTCACTCTCTTCATTCTGTCCTCATGCAGGAGTTGGATATCAGATAGATATAAGATCAGGGGGCTCCTTTTGCCTAGAAGATGTATTAGAGCTCACTCTATTAAAATCCCCAGACATCATGTCTCTCTACATGCAGGATTTGTGCAAAAGGCAGTTATTTTGTTAGATTTGGTTTGTACTTGAATTCATTATTTGAGTGAGCTCTAATTCAGCTGCTAGGAAAGGACCCCCCCATAAGATATATTGGATCTAACTGATTAAGAAATAATGCAAACTATTTAATTAAATGTATTCATAATGTTTCTTATTTCAGTATGATGAAGCTTATATTAAATTTTCACAATAGTTCCCTCCAGTTACTCCAAAGTAACATTTTCACATTAGCTAAAATGGAACTTGGTGACTTGATTATCCTTATAAACTACATTAGGGTATAGATTATCCTTTATATACTACACTAGGGTGTAAAGTATCCTCTATATATTAAATGTTCCTTTAAAACTACCGGCCTATTTTTTTTTTTTGCTTTCTGCGGAGGTATTATAACAATCATAAGTTAGCCATTACTAGTTGCCAAGTGCCAATTAAAGGACAAGGAAAGTCTAAAATAGAATAAGGCTAGAAATGGTGTATTTTGTATACTAAACATAAACATGAACTTACTGTACCACAAGCCTAATCAAACAAATTATTTATGCTTTCAAAGTTGGGCACAGGGGGCTGTCATCGTGTAACTTTGTTATACATCTTTGCAAGACTGTGCACATGCTCAGTGTGATCTGGGCTGCTTAGGGATTGTATTAAATTATCAAAACAGCACAAGTCAAATATCTGTGAGAAGCAGACACAGCAAGACTAATTACTAATCAGAATATACAGACTGCACTGGGTCCTGTGTTTTTCATGTAATCTAAGGTGGATGTTATAGTTTTTGTATTGTTTAATACAAACTTTCTACAACTCTGCAGAACCAGTGGCTGCAGCAAAATAAACCTCCAAATAGAGTCTCAGTTTATCTGTTTAATCTGGCTCCACGATCTTTGTCCCTGCAGCTGGAAACAGTAAAGGGGGTGTAAAGGCAAAAATAAAATCCAAGACACATCTCTTCACAGTCACCAACTGCAAGCTGCTGGAGTTATGCATGGTTGGGAAGTAAGGTGGGGGCTCCCCCCTGCTGTTCATAATTATGATTGTTTCCTTACCCAGCAGTTAGGGACCGTCTGACAATTCCTATCCACTGCAGTAAATGAAGGGAGAATTTCACTGAATACAGTCAGATTTCTTATTAAAACGTTACACGTTTAATTAATTATTTAAAAAGTATTTAACGTTTTTATTAAAGAAAGTAATTGCCCAATTCTGACATAATATTTAAATCGAAGGAATAAAATGAGGCAGAAATTATGTATTTTAACACTTTTCTTACATTTAAAATCTCAAAATAATAATCATTCAAAAAAATAAAAATAAATTTAAACATTAATGGAAGGTCAGAGCCATCACTTCCCTCCTTCTGTACAATACTGAATTGAAAGAAGAATTCCTTGCTGTAGAGACCTACAAAGCAACCAGTATTCCTTCGCCAATAAAGTGATTTGTTCATTAAAGCTACCAATAAAGCAACCTTTTGTTAAAGCGCAAAATATCAGAAGCCCTAATGAAGGATCTCACTTGGTATGTTTCTGTTCCCAGTTTAAAATAGAAACTGCTCTCCTTAACAGAAAGACTGGATTGTAAAAGGAACCAAGAACAATAACTTTATCCTCTGGTGAAGGAGATCTGGGAAACAAGGAAATGTTAACCTTTTGGTAAATACTCCATTTTAAAATTGGTGGAGATTATCCAGTCCCAAGAAGGAGCCAGCAGACATGAAATCCACCTGTAGAATACTGATGAATTGGGATGTGGATGAACAAACTGTTTAGATCACTAACCCAAACACAACTGTTTCACTAAAGAGATGGAACCATGTGCACATGCTCCCGCTTCTATTTGGAATTTATTAATTCAGTGACCTTTTAACTCCATAAGTGGCTAGCCTTATGGATTTTCAGCAGATTGCCAGCTCTAATGAGCAGGGACCTCTACCTCCTGTATTGATTAGAACCTGAATGCAATATGTAGGTGATGTAGATTACCTTTTATTGTGCAGCACCATGAAGCATGTTGTCACATTATAAATACATGACAAATAATAATAATAAAGGAAACCATTCCAAAACACCAGTGATACCAAGGTAAGACTACAAATTATTTTTTAAAAAATGACTTATTTTTATGGAAGCAACAAACAAGATATAGAGTCTCTATCCGACTGATACTACTATCCTATGGGATAATATAAACACATCATTTCATACAAGACAAAAGGGGCAAAGTGATTTTTAACTAACAAAGGAACTTTGCTCCCAAAATATGGTTGACTTTACAAATGCAAATGCCTTCAGGTCACTTAGCAAGGAACATAATTAGAATGCTGGAATTGGACAAGCAAAGTTCAAAGATGCCGTCATGTTGTAGATCCATCTGTATAAATAGGCCATAATATGTGAAAAGGACAGTAATGTTATTAGTTATAGCAAAAGATATACTGTAGGTTGGTGTTATCCATTATAAGGATTCCATTACTTTTCATCTACCATCAGCCTCAGGTTGACCAAAAAAAAATGTGTATTCATCAAAAGCTAGAGGGCTAAAATCATAACCCCAAAGCCCTCTCTGGGTTCATAGATGTCCAACTCCAACTCCAACACAATAAGCCCTTCATTATATGTTGACGAATGCTGGCAGTGGACCCAAGTTGTTTAAAGGACTCATACATATAGCAGGTATACCTGTCACATGAATGGTTTGGTGACATGGTAAGAGTAATTGATTTGTTTTCTTCTTCTGTTCAGTCTACAGGAATTAGAAGTGTGCCATGCCATGGTAACACTACACCCAAGGAACGAAACAGGATTGTAAGCATCACAACAACAATCATTTTAAGTTATTACGAAGTGAATGGGTGCGTTTTCTTGCCAACTACTGCAGTAGAACAAAGTGTACAAATCTCAATATAGGTTCGTGGTGTGAGAGTTTTCAATTTTTTGCCAAAAAAGTAAAAACAGGAAAGTCTCAACAGAACATCGTTATTGCTCTGTATAATAAATCAACTCTACCAACCACTGCTTTTTTGATTAATAGAATTCTGATCATAAATACATGTTGCAAGATTAAAAAATGCTTTGCTGCTGAATAGCTGAAACCACTAATACACAATCATGGAATACTAAGGGTGCCCAGCTTTGGTATAACAAAAGAAAAAGGTTTGGCACGAAAGGTATTAAGAGGTTTACAATGTAGGGAGAAAATGTGTTTATGTTATGGTCCTTTGCATTAGAAATGTCCTGTATATCCCTGTATTAACAAACCAACCCACCAACACCAAGAAAAAAGAAAGAAGAATTTCTTATATACAATCTATAAGATCCATTTAAAAGAAACATGCCAAAATTATGGGCCAGAAGCTGCAGACAAAGGACATTTTTAATGATATTTTGATGGTATATCAAAGTTCATTTAAACTCTAGGTTGCAGGACTTATCAGGATGCTTTTTCTGGCCAGATTTAAGCATAATATTTTCTGTACCACTGTCCTGATGAATCAGTTGTGAATAAAATTTGAATGTTGGTTCTTGAACGGACTCTGTAAGTGATAAAAAGCTAGGTTGTATACCTGTGGTTTCATTTCTAAATTATTTTGGACAGATAGCTTTAAAAAAAAAAAAAAAAAGCTGCCTTGCACACTATTTCTTACTTGTTGGAACTAGGAAGGAGAGAGTGTGTACTTTCTAAAATATTAACTCACACACCCTGTTTCAGAGGTTTTACTGTGATAATTAGGTGAATGTCAATGGCATATACAAAATACAATGCTAGTTATAGTTGGCCACAGACACAATGATAATATTGTACGAAACAAATTTTCGTATGATATTCGGTGTGTGTGTATGGTGGGAAATGAGCCGACTGATTCATTCGAAGGCACCCAAACATCGGCCATTGTTAGTGCTGAATCGTCAGATACAGGTAGAATTCTTAAGTTTCGACCTGTATGTCCAACAATTCAACTCTACGTGTGTGTATAGAAACGAACAATCTTTCTTGGAAAGATCTTTTCCAAGAAAGATTGTAATTGTTACGTCTATGGCCACTTAAAGTTAATTTCACATAACTAAGTCAATTTTACATTACTTATGTCAAGCAAGTTTTAGATTATCTCCACCATCAAAAAACAATAATACACCAGCCACACAGTGCATTGTATTAAGTGTATTAATTAGCAAAACTGGATCTCCTGCAGCATGATGAATCCTTGGCTTTTAAATAGACACGTGTGCACAAATAGTTTGCAAATATGGTAGATCCTTATGTACACAGCTATACAGCTTGTTGGTTTAAGTGTGCTGTATTTGGAAGGAACAACTCTGTTTTTAATTAACATCGTTGTACAACATTATGAGATATTTATGTAAAAGTTTCTAGTTTCAAACATAACATTTGTCATCGAGTAACCTTCAGCGTTACACCATTAAGATTTTCCCTTAGCTTTTCAAAAGCATCTTTCCGAAAATTGTTTTCCTGCATGCTGAAAAGGACACAATGATATTTTTGTATTTTCTATTCAGACTATTATTTATTTCATAAATTGCAGTTTAAGTTAAAGGTGTATAGATCTCAATGAACATTAAACAATTGAAGGAAAAGATTGC
>CM044432.1:43217736-43238392 GCA_024363595.1 Xenopus borealis | reverse complement strand
AGTATCCCTTTAAAAACATTCCCCACTAGACATTGTCATGTCCCTGTAATGGTACAAGAACCTGAAACAATGAGAGTTCTATTTATCACTTGTGCTTTTGGACATCATAAGCAAACACCTCATCAGCATCTTGGTGAAAAGCCAATGCCAGAATTCCGGCAGTGAAGTCATGGATCATCCCTTAAACAGACGATGTGTGCGAGACTGAAACATAAGTAATGTAATTTGTCACTGCCAGAGCAGAGACAATGAGCCAAATACGTTTCTATTTAATTGTGTCAGGCTCACAGCACTGTTGTAATTAGTCCTCACAATATAACGACATTCTGAGCTTAAGGTTTTTATTTGAATTTTTTTCTTTAAAGTTATTACTTCCTTCAGCTAGGTTTGTACCATTTTTACCTACATTTTATGCAAACCCTGTTTTTTAGAGAAGCAAAATTATTGCACTTTTATTTTTTAGAATTAGGCATGCTTGTTGTTGTTGTTATCTATTCCTGATAGGATGATTTTCCTGTGGGCTGGAGGATCCATTAATACCATATTGCTGTATCCCAAGGCACACTTAAAGGGATACTGTCATGGGAAAAAATGTTTTTTTCAAATGCATCACTTAATAGTGCTGCTCCAGCAGAATTCTGCATTGAAATCCATTTCCCAAAAGAGCAAACAGATTTTTTTAGATTTCATTTTGAAATCAGACATGGCGCTAAACATATTGTCAATTTCCCAGCTGCCCCAAGTCATGTGATTTGTGCTCTGATAAACTTCAATCACTCTTTACTGCTGTACTGCAAGTTGGAGTGATATCACCCCTCCCTTTCCCCCACCCAGCAGCCTAACAACAGAACAATGAGAAGGTAACCAGATAACAGATCCCTAACACAAGATAACAGCTGCCTGGTAGATCTAAGAACAGTACTCAGTAGTAAAAACCCATGTCCCACTGTGTTTCATTCAGTTACATTTAGAAGGTAAAACAACAGCCTGCCAGAAAGCAGTTCCCTCCTAAAGTGCTGGCACAAGTCACATGACCAGGGGCAGCTGGGAAATGACAAAATGTCTAGCCCTTTGTCAGATTTCAAAATTAAAAATTTTAAAAATCTGTTTGCTCTTTTGAGAAATGGATGTCAGTGCAGAAGTCTGCTGGAGGCATTTTGAAAAAAAAAACATGTTTTCCCATGACAGTATCCCTTTAAAATACATTATTCAGAGTGGATTCCCCGGTATTGCCCTGGACCTTTCTAGAGTTTTAAACATCAAATCAAGGTTGTGCACATCAAGCCCTTATTCTGTTCCAGTACAATAAGGGTTTTCCCTTTATTGCTCAGTGAAGGCTGGACTGCAAGGCTACTATGCTATAGTTCACAGTACTGGGAAGCATAACACTTGCACACATATATGATATACATACACTGCATTGTGTATCAATATCTAACAATAACAGCAACCCAGTAGAAGCTTAGGATTTGTGGCTGAACTCTACAGTTTATTGTGTAGCTCAAGAGTCGCTATGTTCCACCTTGGCTTCCATCTGCTGTAGTTTTTTTTTTTAACTTTCCGACTAATTGTTCTCATTCTTTGCCCAAGCTATAGCAGACAGTTAAGCTACTATATGGATTTGTTCAGATGCTCAAGCTCAAAACAAAGGACAAGTGCTTTTCAACTCTATTATTGGATTGCACGGCATTATATAGTGTTCTCTGAGTGCCATGACCAAACATTATATCTGAAATGTAACCAAGGGAACCAGCAGCTAGTAAAATGCCTTAAACTTCCAATGACTTCTCTGTATTATGTTTATGATAAACGTGTAGTCTCTGGCACATGGGTTTTTGTATTGCCTGTGGACATCTGAGTTTCTTTATGATACTCATACTTCACTCCTGAGTGCTACAATACACAAGGTTTCCACACGTAATGGGAAGAAGCTGCTAGTGGTGCAGGAAGATTTGATTTGCATGGTAATCAAAACGCCAAGGGTTTTCACACACTATACCAAAACTAAAAATATGTGTAATCTAATAATGGGCTTTCAGCTGCTAGGATGCCAAGATCAGTTCAGAGAAAGATATCCAGAAAACCGTGTCATTTTCTTGGCACAATGCAGTGAGCAGTTTAAGGGTAGGGACAGACAGGGAGATTCGGGGAGATTCTGTCGCCTGGCGTTTTTAGCAGGCGACAATCTCCCCGAATTTCCTTCTCCCTGTCTGCCGCTAGTATAAGTGATAAAGCGCCAGCGCCTGTGCACACGCTGCGCGGCGATTTCCGGAATCGCCTGAAGATACCTCGTGAGGAAACTTCGGGCAATTCCGGGAATCGCCGCGCAGCGTGTGCACAGGCGCTGGCGCTTTGTCCCTTTTACTAGCGGCAGACAGGGAGAAGGAAATTCGGGGAGATTGTCGCCTGCTAAAAATGCCAGGCGACAGAATCTCCCCGAATCTCCCTGTCTGTCCCTACCCTAATGGTGGTTCTAATGTGTTGTTCTGCTCTCTTAGGAATGGCAGATCATTTTCTGCAGTGCAATATTTGTTAAAGGAGCTGTTCACCTTCCAAACACCTTTTCCAGTTCAGTTGATTTCAGATTGTTTAACAGAAATAAATACTTTTTTTATTATTGATTTCCATCTCTTATTTTTTGCCAGTCTTTCATTAATGTCCCTGTCTCTGGTGTGTCAGTCTGGCAGCTCAATGAACCAGTAGTAGATTCTGAACGGTTTCTCCGCAACATCTTTGTTATATCCGCAACTACTGTATCAATTCTGTATCTGGGATTCTGATTCACCCCCCCCCCCCCCCCGCAAGGAGCTGTTTCAGAAGGACATATGAAGGTGAAAATTGTAGAAAAACACTTTTGCATTTATGCAGGAGCATATTATTGGCTTGCTTTTCTCTGCAGACGGAGATCCTCAACATCTGGCCCCAGCCAAAGAGGATATATGGTAACTTTCATTTTCGGAGTTGCTGAGGGCATATTTTCCCGAGTCCTCAGGAGAGGTGCATTATCTTGTACACACTTGCTCGTGGGCATGTGTATTTGGCCACAGGTTACCTATTTGTGTCCACTTATGAATGTTTGTATCTGCATGCTTATATTTCTGACCTATTTTTATTGCCATTAATAAACTCTAGAGGCTGAGCAAAGGTCTTGTTTATTCATTTAGTGCCTAGACTAGGGGCCTCAACATATTTTTTAACCTGTGACCACATTTAAATGTAAAAAAAAAGTCAGGGAGCAATGCAAGCATGAAGAAAGTCCCTGGGAATGCCAACTAAGGACTGTGATGAACTATTTAATAACCTATATGTGGACTGCCAGCCTACAGGAGGCTCTGTTTTTTATGCAACAAAAACTTGTCTCCAAGGCACGATTTAAAAAAAAAAGGCCACTGAGTGCAACATTCAAGGGGTCGGTGAGCAACATGTTACTCACAAGCCACTAGTTGGGGACCACTTGCCTAGACCACTGTCTGTTGCTGTAAGTTCATGTCTGTATGACTTGTCCTATTTGCACATATTTCATTTTAGCTTTAGCTTTGCCTGCTCTTAGGCACAGTTTAATTGCAGTGTAGTTGTATCAGTGTTTACCCAATATACAAGATCTTGTATAGTGTGGCCCAATATACAAGAAATTAACCGAAACCTCTAAGTACAGCTGGTATACCTTACTTGAATCTGATTTCTTCACAAAGAAAACCTTGACTTACCAATTACTTATCTAGGTGTTTGCAATTATGTTCAGATGGAATAACCTGTGCTCTGTGCCATATTTCTTTTTGTCTTAGGAATTCAATTTGGCACCATGTTTTCACATGTTGTTCTGTTGTGAAGCACTACAGTATCTACTGCAAAGTACCATTGTCACCTTTATTTTATAAATCATTAGGTGGTATAATATAGTCAACCAAAATGTAAACATATGAATATAATGAAATGTGAATTCAGAACTTCAGAAAAAATATCTTACAGCAATAAACAAATCTATGGCTAGCAGTTTTGTGGGATTAAGAGTCAAGAGGGATACACATGTTTCTCTGGTTTTGGTTCAGGATTTCTATATCTCTCTGCTCTAAAGGGCCAGAGTGATCAGGTAGGACAATTTCCTGTTTTATGAATGTACTGTCAGATGATTACAAGAGGCAAAGAGAGTGGATGAGCTCAGAGAAACACAGACAAAAGGGGACGTTTACAGCCACACGCAAGGTACTTGTATGAAAATGTGCTCCATGTACAACTGTATATTTGTGCTCAATGCTGTTGCCTTCTCTTGCCTTCTGTTTTGAATCAAGCAATGCTGAACCCATGGAAGCAGGGAAAGCCTGAAGCATGCACCACCTCTGGAGCAGGCAGTAGCTACAAGATTTCTACAGCTCCCTGTGTCAATAGGTGCAGTACATGTGTCTAAAGAATTGGTCGTGTACTTCACTCTCATGTTAAAGGAGAAGGAAAGCTACAGAGGCATTTATTGGCAACAGATTAGCTTCAATAGTGCAAGCTAGAATGCTATAGTTATTCTGTAGAATGTTTTTATTATACCTGAGTAAAAAGCTCTAGAAGCTCTGCTTGTTTAGTATTAGCCTGGTGTGACATCACTTCCTGCCTGAGTCTCTCCCTGCTCACTTATAGCTCTGGGTTCAGATTACAGCAGTGAAGGAGTGGGGAGGGAACCGGAGCAAACTGAGCATGCTCACGCCCGGGGCACGGAGGTTTATGTATACACAATAGAAGGAAAGAAATGCTGTGTTTCTTTTGACAGAGGACCCAGAGCAGCATTACAGTGAGGGTTTGCTGGTATATTTAGGTGGACCTTTCTGATAAGGCTTACTTAGTTTTAACCTTTCCTTCTCCTTTACAAACTGGTGCAATAAACCAGACTTTCAGCACAGTTGTACCCAATTCATGTCAAAGTACCAATGGTTTTGATTTTGATTTTGACTCCCCCAGGTGACTGCAACAACACTGGAATTCTAGGAATCTGGCAAATTGTGAATTGTTGGGAAAATCACATTGCACTTGAAATTGCACTTTGTCACTTGTAATAAATGACCCCTAAAATACATTCACATAAGCGCAAATTCACTAAAGGGCAAAGTGGTCGTTGCTAGAAACAATTCACCAGAAATCACATCGGCAGGCGTAGAGGACAATTCGGTAGCGAATGAGACATTAGTTCACACCCTATCACCAGGTGACGTATCACTCCTCAAGTTCACTAAAATGCGAATTTTACCTCCTTCACCAGAGTTGACTTCACCAGCTCATACCAGGCGAACTGATAAAACGATGCTACAGCTTCCTCAGTCTTCTGTCAGTGACATCATATCCTGTCTGCCGGAAATGCATTTTAATTATAAGAATTGCTGGCGACTTTTACTTTTTTAAAGCGGGATTGTCTTCAAAAGTCCTAACTATTAAAGTTTTTTGTGTTAACATTTTTTTCTAGACATTTGAGTGGCATGGCATTTGTTTTAGGGTGGGCTCTTGTAGGGCATTAGAGAATCTTTTTTGACTTTATTATGGTTCATTGGACACTTCAAGCAATTAAACCAACATCAATAATAAAGACATCTATATGACTTTAATGTACCCGCCCTATTCAAACTGACCTAAGTGTAAGAGGACTAACGCATATCTAGCCAGAAACAAATGCTAGTGAAAGTTCAGCAGCAGAGATGCAGCCTTGCATTTTAGTGAATTAGCATAGTGGTAACGAATGTTCTCCTGGCAAACTAGCGTGAAGTGCGGTGAATGAGTCGCTGGCAAAAATTCGCCCTTCAGTGAATTTGCCCCATAGAGACCAACTCAAGTGAAGCCAGGGCTTACAGTAAATACTGTCCTGCTTATGCCCTGAAATACTATGAAACTTTACATTTACTGTACCTTATTCTCACACACAGACAATGTAGCGCTCTTGACATGCATTATGAATGCAGATGTGATCAAATAGTCCTCCTATAATGTATCCAAAGCCACAATGACACCTGCAATTGTATTATTTTCTAAACATATATAAATCTGTTATACTGACTGATTGCTATATACAGCATTTAAAGAAAGGATCTACCATCTGTCTGTCCTCTGAAACCCTTTAGCAGTATCATTCATTATGGCAAAGCTTCTGTCCAGTGAGGCAGTCTCAGCAGTGGAAGTGAAGGCATTGCAGCTGTCTCCAATTTCTTAGAAAGTCCATTTGCACCGGGTAGGTTCAATTCTTAATCAGGACTCATCCTCACTAGAAAACAGAATATAAAAGTGGTGTTATAATGCTTTTTTTATTGACTCCCCCTGTCATAAGTTGACATCAATAGTAACATTTTACCTATTGCTCCAAGTTCTAAAGCTATTGATGAAAGAACCGTATTGGTTGAGTTTTCCGTCAGGAGCAGCAAATTAGGGCAGGTGAACAACGGAAACAACAAGACGTTTTGTGAGAAATCCTTCTGGAATCCTTTGTTTCTGACACAAAACATGTGTTGTTGGATCACGCAAACAGAAAATCATTATGACTTCTCTAATGGTTTAATTTTAATGCATTTAAGTTTTTACTGGATTTCAACCAGCCTACAAGCTAATAGGATGGATTTCCTAAAATATGCCTTTGAGTGGACAAAACTGATATCACTTGCCTGATTTTTTTTAGTTAGTGCCTTTATTAAAGGAACAGTAACACCAAACAATGAAAGTGTTTTAAAGTAATGAAAATATCATGTGGTGTTGCCCTGCACTGTTAAAACTGATCTGTTTGCTTCAGCAACACTACTATAGTTCATATAAACAAGCTGCTGTGTAGCAATGGCGGAAATTGAAAAATGGCTATCTTATCTGCTATCTGCTGTGTAACTTGAGCCTTTTCTCAGCAGCTTATTTATATAAACAATAGTAGAGTTTCTGAAGCAAATACAGCAGTTTTACTAGTGCAGGGTAACACTGCATTATATTTGTATTACTTTAAAACAATTTCATTTTTTGATGTTACTGGTCCTTTAAGCAACTACTACTAGGTGGAACTCTCTTGTACAAAAGAATTTTATTCAATTTAAATTGATGGATTTCATTTTTTCAAATGAATCTATTATCAACAATGTATATGTATATATATATACAGTATATATATATACAGAATGCTCGGTACCTGGGGTTTTCCAGATCATGAATTTATCAGTAATTAGAAAATCATGTAAACATTAAATAAAACCAATAGTCTGGTCTTGCTTCCAACAAGGATGAATTATATCTTAGTTTGGATCAATTAGAAGGTATTGTTTTATCATTGCAGAGAAAAAGGAAATCATTTTGAAAATGTTTGATTATAACTGAATCTGTGGGAGACAGGCACAGATAATAAAATGAACATGTAGGTAATCCATGAATAAAACAGAACTGGATATTATCTGGATACAAGCAAGTAAGTGCGTATCCAGGTAATTAAAACTGCTTTGAAACCACGTCAGGGCAGAGCATTTTTGTTCATTAGCAGGCACCATTCTCTAGTACATTCTTTAGTACAGAGAGAGCAGCACAATGAGAAAGATGCTGTACAGACTGCCATTGACTGCGCCTGGCTGTGCTCTAGTAATCTTTATAAAATAATTGCCTAGCAACAGGGGTGCGCACTTGATGCAAGGATTGATTTTGCCTTTAATGAATCCCATAGAGCAAACAGAAGGATAGAAAATTGGCTGGCAATGTATTATGGGTGCCAAACTCATTTGCTATTGTTTTTCAGTCCCACAATAAGAACTTGTCTAGTGGAATATAACAAGTGACATCTCTTTTATATTTATGGTTTCTTTGTATGTTTTACTTAAGCCATTCAAATGTAGTCTGTTCCATAAAATTACTGGCAAACAGCATACCTATAGATCATTGATACAACTGGTAAACATAAGGACTAGTTCCTAGAAAAAGATTTGGATGGTGTACTGTACATTCCATGAGCACAGAAAGTACTGCAGTTATTGTATTTTAGGCAAGTCGTCCCTCTGTTCTGCTTCACACATAATAGTACTGCAAGGAGCTGGCTTCTCATTTGCCACTTTCAGATCTAGGGTAGAGTGGGCAGTTATATTCTCCTTTAGCATATCTTCCCTGAGTGTATAGCCTGCTCTTACTGTTTTAAATTTGACTTCTTCCTGAGTACAGCTCCTTCTTGATAGGACATGGTCTTGGATCAGGGATCCCTAAACTTTTTATCCGTAAGCCACATTCAAATAAAAAATAGTTAGAGAGGGGTGCCAATTATGGGCTGTAAGTGGGTATTCAGTAGCTCCTTTATGAACTGGCAGCCTACAGGGGGCTCTGTTTGGCACTTGCCTCCAACTTGCCTCCAAGCCTGAAATTCAAAAATAAGCAGCTGCTTTTAGTCCATGGAGAGCAACATCCAAAGGGTTGGTGAGCAACACGTTGCTCGTGAGTCACTGGTTACGTATCAGTGTCTTGGTTCCTCTATTTAATTCTCCATTGTTGACCACTGCCTCTATTTCTGCTATCCAGTTCCCTGCCCTGACCTTGGCCTGTTTCCCAACTCCATTTTCCAGCTGCCAGCCCTGATATTGGTCTGTATTTAGTCTCTATTGTCCAGCTACCTTCCCTGACCTCAGGCAGTATCCTGATTTCCTTACCTGCCTCTGCATGTCAGTTAAGTTATCTTTTGGGAAACCAGTTGTATTTGTCGTGCTGGCCATCTTCAGCTGCCTGGAGGAATCTCTTGCCACTCTGCCGCCAGACATCACTTATACAAATATCTGGTATTTTTTTTAATGTTAAAGGGATGGTTCACCTTAAACTTAACTTTTAGAATTTTATAGAATGGCTAATTCTAAGTAACTTTTCAATTGCCCTGCATTAGTTATTCTTTATATTGTTTACATTATTTGCGTTTTTCTTCCAGCTTTCAAATGAGGGTCACTGACCCCATCTGAAAAACAAATGTAAAGCTACTTATATATTGTTGTTGCTACTTTATATTACCCGTCTTAGTATTCAATGCCCTCTCCTTTTCATATTCCAGTCTCTTATTCAAATCAATGTATGGTTGCTAAGGTAATTTGAACCAGATTGCTAAAATTGCAAACTGGAGAGCTGCTCAATAAAAAAAAGCTAAATTACTTAAAAAAAAAACAACAACTATGAAAACCAATTGCAGATTCTATACATCATACTAAAAGTTAATTCAAAGGTGAACAACCTCTTTAATGCGTGTGACTGTATGTGAATGCTTCTCCCACAGTGGAGGACTAACAAGAGTCACAGTATGAAGAATAGCTAAAGCCAAAACACCTTTTTACAAACCTATTGGAAAAACCAAAACTTTTTCTAAAATATGGGTTAAAAAACAAACAAACAGATACCACAAGAAGCAAACGCCATTGGCTAGTCACTCTCAGCACTACAAGACATGCATACACATGATATAAAAATAAGTTAAAGAGGCAGATTATTGGATAATTGTCTTCACTTAAAGTAAAAGTATTAAGGATTTCCTATTACAAATACATACAGATGGAGGAAACATACTGTTGGCCCACAATGCACATAATAGCACAACTGTTTACAGTATTCATTTCAGTGGAAAGCGGTTAGATATACAGACGCTGGTTATAATGGATGACATTCCTAAGCATCGTTTTTATAAGGTTATAATTTACAGAATATTCATGACTTTTGTCTATTGCATATGCAATTAGTAATCAGTTAGCTGGTATAATATATGCCTGGTTGTATTGTGCTGGAGCCATCTAGTGGCAGAATTGGGTAGTGGTCACAATTACACATACCATAAACTCGCATGAAGCTTATTTTCCTCTTCCAGTGTGGACAAACGTTTACCTGAAATACAAGGTGAGTGGAAAGAGAATATGTCATTTGTAAGCTGCCAGTAAATAGTAACAACATCATATGAACATGAGCTGAGATAAACGAAAAAAGGCACAGCTATTAGACTCTCAGGCTGTTGCCATGTTTGTAAGCATGGAGAATTTGGGGTTATTTGCAACAGCAAAAAATTACCATGTTTGTCACTGGCCTTTTTGGGGAGTTACCCTGATTAAATCCTCCCTCCCCCCGAAGCCTCCTGTTATTACAAGGTTTTTTATATTTCCGAATACTTACTGCACATGTGCAGTGACCAATCAGTTCAGTGGAAAGGCTTGTGTGATGCATTCAGTAATTCAGTGAAGCTTTCAATGATGTCAGCAAGGATTTTCGCATGCACAGTGATGTCATCTGGGACCCCCCCCCAATACATCACATCCACAATGCACATTCCCTCAAAACATAACCAGAGATGTGGTCTCTGTGCACCACCCGCTACAATCAAAGGGACACTTTTAACAATAACAGGTCATGTGGGAAGGGGAGCTGATACTGTCTCAGAAGAATCTCTTATATTTTTAATGAGGAACTTCACCTTTAAATTCACTTTTTGTAAGATTAGAGGTTGTCTATGCAACTTCCTTCCAGCCTTAAAATGTAAAAGGCTAGTGGGTGGTTAAACGTTACTGACCCCTAAAACCAAAAAAACTGATCTACTCCAAGTGATCAGCTTAATTATTTTTCAAATTTTTCATTGCACATGTATTTTTAAGTACAAATTCAATTTTTTTTTTCTATTCTTAGTTCCAAACTGTTGCCTGGAAGCTTAGCTAACAACCAGATAGAACTGATAATACAAGCTGGAGACTAAAAAAAACTAATTCTATAGAATAAAGACTAATTGACTTAAAAATAAAACTGTACATATTTACTTTAAGCTGAATTACTCCTTTACTTGTATTTAGATTTTAGCCAGCTACAAGAAATGTAATTGTGTGCTTCTTCTTGCCAAAGTAAAATGTAGACAAAAGGTTATAAATTCAATTGCTAAAATTATTTTTATACAACAGACCTGCAATATAAGGTGTTGTTTGTTTCAAACAACAAAGTGTAATAATAAAAGAAAGAAAACGGAATTTTCACAACTTTCTGAACAGTGTTACTAAATGCCACTGTTGTGCAATAGGGATGCCGACGGATTTGAAGTCAATCAAGTCTCCAGGCAAAGTTTTTTTGTCACCCAGTAAAGCAAAGTACTTGTTGCACAGCATGGGATTCTATTAACTAAGAAAGGAACAGCAGGCTTCTAAATGCTCAAAGCAGATTAAAAGCAGTCCTTAAAACATGCATTTGAGAGCCTCTCTAATGAGACGATGAGTGTAGAGAAGGATATACAAATAGCTCCATAGCAAGCAGCTGAAAGAAACAGTAAGTACCATTCTTTTTCTTGCTGTTCATCCACTTATCAAGCTCCTCCATTTCAATCTCCATGACCGAGGGCGTGTCATCTTCAAATATAGGACTATAAAAAGACAAGTGGAAACAACAAATTTATAACCTAAAGTGTAACTAAGCAGAAAGGGGACAGGCTGGCATAAGAAAGCCTACAGGCGTAATGTTCAGCCAGTGGTTCTTTTGCTGTTACTGAACCACAACTAGGGTTGCCACCTGGCCGGTATTTTACTGGCCTAGCCGGTAAAACTGATGGATGATCCCAATGTTATTAATAGGAGAAAAATTAAAATATATAGGAAGGCCAGTATTTTTTTCCAGAAAAGGTGGCAACCCTAACTACAACCCAAACCTCCTGGAAGTCAGAGTAACACAAAATATAATAATTTCAGCACCACTGCTGCAATGTCACCTTCAGACTGTAGATGGCAACACACAGATAATCAACATATTTATATCCAGCTGCTAGAAACTACAATTCCCAGAATTCCATAACAGTTTATAGTGGCTATGAAATCCTGTGAGCTGAAGATACCAATCTTTGGAGTTCATAGGTGTTCCTGTTTTAGACAAGACTGCTTTACAATACTTATCTAAAAGAAGAATAGGGCATGTTCTCACCTTTTTGTTTCTTCATTTTTTGTTTCTCCTGAAAAGAAAAAAAAGGCTTTGTTACAATGGCAAAAACATTCATGCTGTATGTTTTACATTCTCCCTTAAATACCTAGTGCTATTACTATGCAGCTCATGACATTTATACAGTATATATGGCTTGCCTGTATCCCTGGAAAATAAAGCCAGCAATAAAGTATTTTGCCCATAAGCTTTTTTTTTGTTTTAGAAAGAACCCTCAGCTGCTACGGTTGGTGCTATGTGGTTCTCATATCAAGTCACCTGCAGTGAAACGGGAAAGGAGAGACTCTCCTGGATTCTTCAT
The DNA here is from genome assembly GCA_024363595.1 of Xenopus borealis. NCBI lineage: Eukaryota > Metazoa > Chordata > Amphibia > Anura > Pipidae > Xenopus > Xenopus borealis. The sequence goes on along the minus strand of CM044432.1, from coordinate 43,226,190 downwards.
ACGATCTATAATGGACAAATTAAAATCCTTATCAGGACTAATATTGGTGGAAAAGAAGTTTAAAATGCATATTTTTTCAGTTCACTGTACTACTTTATTTACCCAGTCCTCCATTGTTTGGATGGTAGAATTAGAAATACTAGTATTAGGGATAAGCAACAAGAATCCTGAGAATGTTAGACAGCAGGCACAAAAGTTGGAAATGATACAGAGAACTGGAACTGGATAAATCCAAGAAGTTCATTTATAACCAGGCCTGGATTGGCAATCTGTTAAATTCATGTGCATGGCCGAACCAAATCCTAATCTGCATATGTAAATTAAGTGTGGGAAGGGAAATCACATGATTTTTGGTCCCAAAACAAGGAAGTAAAAAACATTTTGTCCCACTTTTTCCTTTCCTGGCCCTAATTTGCATTTGCAAATTGGGATTCAGTTCAGTATTCGGACAAATCTTTCACAAAAGATTCGGGGATTCGGCTGAATCCCAAAAAGTGGATTCGGTGCATCCCTAATATGTACATACAGCTGTGCAAAGCACTAATGTGCCTGCCCAGTGCACGCTGATATATTGTGCACCTATTGACATTCTATTAAGCTACAAATTTTTCTGGTCTGGCTTTTAAAGGGGAAAATATAATTTTTTTGGAGGAATAAAAAACTAGACTTTTTCAGGATTCATTAAAGTCCGATTTTGTTAAAAATCCATTGAAAAAAAATACTCCAACGCAGACCTGCCGGGAACCTGAAAAAGTCAATGGCAGATGTCATGTTACCAATTGGAAGATTTTCTGGGTTTCAGTTTTACAGGAAAATCATAGATTCCAAGCACAAAGTCTGTAAAAATCATAGGATTCAGATTTTTTACGATTTTTATTGTGACTTTTTTCACGCAAGAACATTTATTAATAAATAGAGAGAAAAAGTCCATGCAGATTTGGTCGGAGTTGCTTTCAGAAAATAGTGAGAACTTTTCGGATTTTGATAAATAACCCCCACTGCCCACCTAAACATGGTGGTTATTCCAGGGTTCCTATATGCATTAAAAGCTGCAGCAGACTTGTTCCAAAAGATTCACACACTTGTACCATGTGCAGGAAGCAACTCAATCAAACTTGCACCCAATTTGCACTTACACAAAGTCCCTTTGTAAAATGCATAACAAAGCAATAGAATTCTTGATGAATCAGATGAAACTGAGCGTAGGACTGGCCAGATATGGGATGACTGATGTAGTTCGTCAGCTTAAATATATTGCAATATATGGACAAACAATCCCTCTTGTTTAAAGGGTAAGGCATTTTTTAGTAGCTGTATGCACAGAATGTCTCACTGTCTTAAATATATTGATAATGGGTTGAGTGCAGAGGACACTTGTATTTGTCAATATGCCTTCCTATGCATTTTGTCACAAATTAACAGTATTAGCACCTATAAAATGTTTTCTACTGAATCCGGATGGCCAGGTATTTTCATTAGTCTGTCACATCCTGTAATTGTAAATGTAAGTGTAAGCAGCATTTCAGTACACATAATATATATTTCAGTACATATAATTTTACTATGTGGGTGGGCATCAACTTTTAAATGTGATATTAATAGGGTTGCACTGAAACCACTATTTTGGGATTCGTTCAAATCCTTCATGAGTGGTTCAGTCAAATACCAATACTTGGATTTGCTTGAATCCGAATCCTGCTGAAAAAAATCCTAATCCAAAAAAGAGCTGAAATGTTGGAATGGAATGTATACCACATAATATATATATATATATATATATATATATGGAACATGGAGGAGCACTCACCAAACAAAAAACACAGCTTGCCTGGGTGCAGGTAAAATGTGTGCAGAATAGGAAATATATATACATATATAAAGTACACTATATGTACAAAAATAATATTTTACCCATAGTTGCTTTTTTCCACCGTTTGTGTTTAACTATGAATATAATTAGTGGTATTAGAATGATCAGTATGAAAATAGGAAAAGTGAAGAGAAGGATTTTGCTCAAGTCTGTTCCTCCAGCACTCTCATTGCCAGTTTCATTAAAAGCAGTAACAGAGTTTTCTGCAAATAATACAGTGGAAGCCATCATAACAGGTGGTTCAGTGGAGCTGATTTCACTCCTGGTTGTAGGCAGGGATGTTTCTGCATGTTGTGAAGTCTCCATAGACATTTTTCTTCCTGTGTGGAACAAACATGGATTTTTTTTATATTGGTATAAGATTTTGGGGCAACAATGCTGACCAGGTTTATTTGCTTCAGTGCAAAAGGATAATTAGTGAGCCAGCACATTGGTGCTTTACAATTTAAAGGAGAAGGAAAGTTATCCTGCACTTGGGGGTGCCAAATGCACCCCCAAGTGATTGTATTGACTTACCTGAAACACCAGGCTGGTGATCCTATCAGCAGAAAACTGCACCGGCTCGGGGTTATATCACTGAACACCACAGAGAGCTTCTCTTCCGTTTTGTGCTTTCTTCTCATGGCTGCGCATGTGCAGTAGAACAAAAAGGTGAATTTCAACTAAAAGGTTTGCTATTTCGTGCAACTGCGCATGTGTCTGCCCCGTGAAATTTGAAGCAAGAAGAAGCCGGAAGTGGATCGCTCCGTGGTGCTCACTGGTATAACCCTGGGCCGGTGCAGATTTCTGCTGATAGGAGCACTGGCCCGGGGGTTTCAGGTAAGTCAATACAATCACTTTGGGGCGGCTATCATCTGACACCCCCAAGTGCAGGATGACTTTCCGTCTCCTTTAAGAAGCATGCACAGGCCAGAACCGAACCAAGGGAAACCAATCAGATATTTAGTTTGTTATTGTAACTGCCTGGGCTGTTTATACTGAGTTGAAAGTGCACATATGTTAATGAATGATGTTTTTGAGATGAGTTATTAAAGCAAATGAGCGTATATGAAAGTATAGTAAATGGTGCCATAGAAAAAGGATATGTAATAGCTCTATTAATATTAGACATACAAACAAAGAGAGAGAAAATCAGAGAGAATAAAACATGACAAAGCAATGCTTGCAGGAGGAATTTTGGCGGTCCGATTATAAAAAAAAAAACAGGAGCAAAATGTTATAAATATAGTGATATAAAATAAAGACTCATAATATTGCAAAGCTATTGGGTATTAGGAATAATAAATTATGTAAAAGATATCTTACCTTCCTTTCCAAAACTTAAAGGTCTTCACAGATTCAGGTTGTCCCCTGTGCAGTGGCTGAATTATTTGAACCGTTATTGAACATCCTCTCAGGTCATTACTGTAACATGGGTTTAATAAGTGAATAGTTGCGCTATAAAAGACATATGTGAATAAAGAAGTAGGTATACTACAGGTTCAGCTACAGCATGGAATGTCATTTCATTTGTGTATACCTTTAGCTGTACTTGAAATGTTGTGAATCTTTTAATATTTTTATATCTTTAATATTTTTACTACTAATAACCTGGCAAAACATCAGCAATATACATTCTTAACAATCCTTCACGTTCACAACATGTAAATCTTTATCCCAGTGGGAAAAAGACATGAAAAATATATTTCTACCAAAGAATGGGAGATTATTTTAACATTCCTCAAAAAAATACTCATATTGCCAAAAACATAGAGAAGATCATCTCTACCGAAAATTTACAAAGCCTTTAAAAAAGCATGTTGCCTAACCTGTGGTCACAAATATCTTTATTATACATATGATGGAACTGTCTAAAATTTTTTGAATATTGGTGCCTTTGCCTAGAAAAAAAACGACTCAATCCAGCAAACCAAATGCCTTAAATCTTTCTTGAAACTGTATAATTACCTGTGGTACTCTAATTGTAAGCTGATATGTTTGCCGTATGTACTTCAAACCATAACAAAATAATATTTGAAGTGCATTACAGGTATGGGATCCATTATCCGGAAACCCGTTATCCAGAAAGCTCCAAATTATGGAAAGCCCGTCTCATAGACTCCAAATTTTTAAAAATGATTTGCTTATTCTCTGTAATAATAAAACAGTACCTTGTACTTGATCCTGCTTATCTGGGTGCAGACACACCAGAGAATAAATTGGAGTAAAGGGGCAGTTTCTGAGGCTGATAAACTGCACTATGTAGCAGTAGCCTTTTGTTTTACCTGCAAGACTACCCTGATCTTGGGTAATAAACTACATAAACATTTGCAGTTTTATCTAGCTTCCCCATTTACTGTCATGCAATAATTACATAAAGGCTTTTTTATTCTGTTTTATCTTCTCTGACTCAAACCACCACATTACAAATGACTTCCGCTTTGCATCACAGCTATTCTCTCTTAGCTAATATTCCTTTTAATGCTGTTTTAACATAGTTTGAGGGCAAACATACATTTTTTGTTACTTGTTGACATGGCACATAAGGGACTGGATATTGTTTTATACTAAAAGGTCTCAAATATTCTAATATTTATAAAGCTAAAGCTATGAGATCCCATATTTGGAAACTATCCTATAACCATGAAATTACAGGAAGGCCATCTTTAATTGAGTTCATTTTAAGCAAGTAATTCCAATTTTCAACATTGATTTCCTCAGGAATAATTGATACTCTATAATAATAAAATAGTGCCTTGTACTTGATAGTAACTGCATTAATCCATATTGGTTTGTTAAATGTTTATGGGGTTTTTTTTTTGCATACTTTAGGTATGGAGATTGAAATTACAGAAACCTCCCTTGGCTGGAAACCCCAGGTCCTAAACATTCCAGATAAAAGTTCCTAAACCGGTATCTTAAGGGTCAGTCCTCACGAGCAGATTCGGGGAGATGTAGTCGCCTGATGACTAATTGCCTCTTCTTTGGGGTGACTAATCTCCCCAAACTGCTTCCCCCTGTCTTACACCAGGTGACAGGCGTCAAAAGGCGACTTTTCATTATAGCCCGCGCAAGACAGGGGGAAGCAGTTTGGGGAGATTAGTTGCCACAATGAAGGGGAGATTAGTTGCCAAGCTACTAAATCTCCCCGAATCTGCTCGTGTGGACTGACCCTAAAAAAGTTTGCACTTTGGTGTACAGTAAAATATCTGGGGTTGTCATTTTAGAAAACCTGTTTAGTTAGTAAAAATTTGATAAGCCTTTTACTACTTTTCACAACTTTTACTAAATGTTTTTTATTCTCATTTACTACAAGTACAGTAATATGTTATGCAATTTTCCTCCAATTGTGTGTTCAGACAATAACCATGATCTATATCTGGATAGATTTAGGAATATTCAGTTTAGTCCATTGTATGTTTCCCATGCTTTTCTCAAACAATAGATTTTAATATTTGGTACATAAACAAATTTTATTTTTATTCTGCTTGCTCATGAACAGTGATTTTATTGTCAGTTTTATAAATTAAATGTTGTTTTTGACTAGGACACCAGGGGCCCACCCAAAAACCTTAGACCAGGGGCCCACTCTCAGTACTAATATTCTTCATCTCCTCAATCAACCTTCATTCTCCTAGTTTGTTTTCTTTACATACTATAATCAATTATTCCATATATTTAGCCTCTTTGTTCTCATAGAAATAGGGAACGGCCACTAAAATACAGTAGGCCAAAAGTTTAGCAGCAAGAGGACCCACTGACACCTTGGCCCACCGGGAGTTTTCCTGGTATTCCAGTGGGCCAGTCCGACACTGGTTTTTGAACATGTGAAGAAGCCCCATGGAAGAAGATCTGCAACTGGATCAGTGCTACCCTGCAGATGAATGCAGGTCTGGACTGAGAATCAAAATAGGCCCTGGCATTTCAGGTACACAGAAGCCCAATCATGCCACACTGAGGCCCAGAAAGCCCCCATCAGCCCACTAAATAATACTTTCTATGGTTTGCCAAAACACACAGTTTGCCAGTCTGGGCCTGGATGAACGCTTTTAACCAGAATGTAGGGGACAGCAGGAAAAAATGCTAATGTATAAGAGCTCTTAGGCATAACCTGAATAGCTTTTAGAATTACTGCACATATCAGACTGCTGTGGAACAGTAAAAATAAAAATGCATTTACAAATTTGAAAATTGTAATGGTTTTCACGATATTTGTGTATGTGATTGCAATTGAAAGCTGTATCTGTCTGGTAGTTTACACCATCTGCACGTCTTGCTTTGTCTACTGAAACAATGCTGAAGGCTAGCTGATTAAAAAAACTTGGAGGAGACCTACCTGTCATATTTCTTTCTGAGTCATATACCGAAGGGTAATTTACAACGGCAAGCAAAGTTGCAGTCCCGCACATTTCCCCAGTCAGTTGATAGTAAAACCCCATTCATTAAAAGTACTTCCAGCTAAAGGGGCTCCTTGCATTTTTGTATAGTTGTACTCAACGCCACTCAGTCCTTTCTGACCCCCCGTTCCAAATCTAGTACAGTTACGCTTATTGACAAGAGAAGCCTTGCAGCTACCACCACCACCACTAGACCAGGCAGTAGCTCCAGGGTTCCCTGAGCACCCTGCATCAATGGGTGCAGAGACTTTGCACCTAAAGAATCGGAAGCCAATTTCACTTGCATTCTGAACTCAGATGCTGGGATTCTGAGGAAAAACATTGCATTATGAGACACTGCACTTATGGTTGTAAGAATAGAAAGGGATGAAAAAATACTACTACTACTACTACTAGTCTTTACTTGTACTAATCTGTCCTAACCACACTCTATTATGTCCCTGATCCACAAAGTTATGCCTCTCTAATCTTTTGTATTAAAGAGGAGTCAGAAGGAGACTCATGAAAAAGCCAGGAAGATTTTGAGCCTCTATTTTGCAGGAGACAATTTTTTTGCTGAGCCTGAATCCCACTGTATCCACACTTGTTGTATTAATAGTAGTTCTATCCTTATGTCAGGGTACCACTTAAAACACAGCTCTAAATAATACTCATTTTGTTCATTTAACAAGCTCCCTTTGAGGATATACTACAGAGAGCAAAGCTTCTTTTGTCACTGCCACTGAAGGATTTTGGGAAGGCATTCTATCATGATTTTTATGATGCAGTTTTTATTTCTAAATTCCACTGTTTATACTGCAAATAATTCACTCTACCATGTGAAATCTCATTCCTGAACCAGCAAGTGTATTTTTTGTTTTAGTTGTTGGTGTGTAGGCACCATCTCAGGTAATTTTGCCGGGTCATTTGCTTTCAGAAGGAGACAGTACTTGCTTTCTGGTAGGCTGCTGTTTCTCCAACTCAATGTAACTGAATGTGTCACAGTGGGACCTGGATTTTACTATTGACTGTTGTTCTTAGATCTACCAGTCAGCGGTTACCTTCCCATTGTTCTGTTCTTAGGCTGCTGGGGGGAAGGGGGATATCACTCCAACTTGCAGTACAGCAGTAAAGAGCAACTGATGTTTATCAGAGCACAAGTCACATCACTGGAGGCAGCTGGGAAACTGACAATATGTCTAGCCCTATGTCAGATTTCAAAATTAAATATAAAAAAATTGGTTTGCTCTTTTGAGAAATGGATTGCAGTGCAAAATTCTGCTGGTGCTGGGGCAGCACATTTAACTGATGCATTTTTATTTTTTTTCCCATGACAGTATCCCTTTAAGAATGGCATTTAAAGGGAATGTCAACCCAAAAAATAATTTAATGCCTAATAAAGGAAAACATAATTCTAAGCAACTTTTCAATATACATTTATTACACATATTCTATGGTTTTTAAGTTATTTGTGTATGTATTACTATTGAAAGCAATGTCTGTCCCTTTCAATTCTCTGTCCTGGTGGCTCAGAGTGGAAACCAAATCAACGAGCACTACAGGTCCACTCAGATGTTAAAACAAAGTCCTTTATTTCAACAGGTTAAAAGACAAATGTTTGCTTTTAACCTGTTGAAATTAAGGACTTCGTTTTAACAATTGAGTGGACCTGGAGTGCCCATCGATTTGGTTTCTACTGCAATTCACCTCTAGCTACGGGCTCAGGGTGATGCACCCGGGGCACCCTCTTCATCTGGTGAGTGCCAATTTTCCGCTTGTTACTTTCACATTGTTTTGAAGAATTTGCTGACTCAAGAGTGGGACCTGGGGTTTTTACACCCAGGTCACTGTGTTTTTCGGGTGAACCTTAGACTTTGCTTACCCCAGGGCTAACCAATTGTTTAAGTGGCAAGGCCTTATTGAACTTTAGCACTTGGGTGGCTATATACTAGTTATTTTGAATTTACCAGACTGGGCATAGTTTTATTTTCTTGTGGCTCAGAGTGTTGAAACAATGTTAAATAAGCCAACAGATTAACAGACTTGTCTTTGCTAAGTCTTTTGCAACATTGTTAGGAGTTACGCAAATTCTGCTTTCAATATAAATTGCTTTTACAAATAACTTTGAAAGCACTGAAAATGTTTAAAGATGAAGGAAAGTCCATTTAACTTGGGGGTGCTAAAAGTTAGGCACCCCAAGTGAGTGGATTTACTTAGCTGACAACCCGG
>CM044432.1:43158353-43170753 GCA_024363595.1 Xenopus borealis | reverse complement strand
GGTCTTTCCACCGCTCCAGGACTTCGACTGTTTGGCACTTCCGCATTCTGCTGGGACATCGGAAGGCTCATGGCAGCACTCGTTCAGCGCTCGTAAGGGGGGCCCGGCTCTCAAAAAGTGCAGCACTGCTGGGCCCCCCATCAGGCCCGGGACACTTGTCCCCCACTGATGGCAGCCCTGGTCACATGAGCCAATTACCAGAAAGAGTTCAGTCTTTTGTTTCCACACCTAGAGTTGTAGTATTTCTCCTTGTGTGCATGGATGCTGCACAACATGGCTGCCCACACTGTCACAGTTTTTTAATGGTGTGCCTTCAACCTCTTTCTGTTATTAACTTTTAAATGGGGGTTACTGACCTGGTCAGCTAAAAAGCTTTTTTTCTGTGGGCCAACAATTTTATGTTATTGTTGGGGAATCTCTTTGCTTATATAAGGCAGCAACTGGATTTGTGTATAAATGAGACCTGGGTAAACAAATATTTTATATGTAATATAAATGCAACTGCAAAAGGTTCCAACATAGTTTATTGTCCGTATTACATTGTGAGCACTTTCTTCAGGAGACCCTGGGTAACAACCCAGTATGATGTTCCAGTGTATTTTTGCTCCATGAAAAATGTGTTGACTTCGTGTTTCTTAAGGTGGCCATAGACACAGTGATCATAACATACCAAAAAAAAAATTCATATGATATTCAGTGCGTGTTTGGTGGGAGACGAGCTGACCGATGGCAGAAGACTTGGATATCGGGGTGGCCAGAACATTGCCTTTGAAGGCACTGGAACATCAGTCATTGTTAGTGCTGAATTCAGCTCTACACATGTAAATTAAAAGAAACAATCTTTCTTGGAAATGTAATTGTAATGTCTATGGCCACCTTTAGAGGGCCTGCTTGTCGGTTATACTGAAATTTGTGTTTGGTTTGTTTCCCCACAAGGAACTAAAGCGTTCAATATCGGCTGGACTTGGACTTTCCGAAACTCAAATCACTTCACATGGCATTGATAGCACCGCAGAAGGTTTCATTGAATCGGGACCCTTTCAAGGTAAAAAAATCCATGTCCTGTGAGTCAGGCTGGGGCTCATCAGTATCGACCCACACTTTTCTGATCATAAACTATTTATTTTTATTGTCTTTGCCAGAAAAATAATATTTCTAATTCTGGTGTATCTTCTAGGTATTGCTATTTTGCATTTTCTTCTGACAAAACATTTGGAATAAACCTTTTCCAGCAAAAGTAAACCTGTTTTGTATGCATTTGAAATTTGTATGCATTTGACTTGGTTGACATTTGAGTTGGTTGCCATGCACTGATAAAAATCTAATATAATGCTGTGTATTGATGAACTGCTTTGGTACCTAGTTTGTATAATCCACATGTATTTGGCCCATCCAACTGGTATCTGGTCAAAAATCAGCAGATTTGATTTTCCCTTCAGATTAAGGCCAGCGTTTTTGCGTTGAAACAGTCCTCAATCCAACCATCTGTATTACAGCAACATATTATTATTGTGACCATTGGCCCTTGGACTAGCTTGTGTGATGTAGAGATGTGGCAGTTGGCTAGCTCTCTCTGGGTGGGTAGGTTGAGGATATGCTATTGTCAAAGTAAGGATAATCTCACTGTCAAAGCAACCTTGATATTTTTTTTTAGTCGCCTTGTTTCATAGCGAATGCTAGTAATATATATATACGCCGACACATATCTTCCTAAGCCAGAATCCTCATCTTTATTACAAAATGTGTCTTGGGAGGATGGTTGGGCAGTGAGATCACCCTGTTCGCCTCGCCACACTAATGAAGAACCAGCCTAGAAAATAAATTCAAGCTGTGTGATCTAATGGTCGAGCAACAGCTTTGGTACCTTGGTCGTATAGTCCACTCCTAAGACCAGTTGAAAAACAGAGGTTAACAAAATGCCCTGCTCAGCTTATTACTCCTAATACTAGTGAATGGAAACTGCCCAATCAGACACCCCTGGAACAGTGACAGGCAGACTTCAGAGCCAAAACACTGTTGTGTGTACATCCAATTAGATGCACAAATAGTGAGGCCAGGCAGATCTCTGGCCAATCATTGGTCTCTATGCTGAACAACGCTACTTTGTAACTTGTGGTACTTTCACTCATGAATAAATACCTGAATGTATATGAATATTCTCTCAATGAAATTAGTTGTGCCTTATTTGCTGTATGTGTAAAGGAAAATACTTGAAAGACATTTGTATCATACAAATCAGCTCTGTTTTCTTTTGAGGTCTGCAGTGTATGCAATAATGATTTTCACAAGGCCTCACGCTAGCTAACTTATGAAGTTATTGCATGTGAATGGTGCACACATAAGCCAGTAAAAATTGTCACTCCAGACAAGTCATGTGTGAACAATCAAGGACTATGAGGCCTAATTATTTACCCGCCATCTTGCCCCCAAATCTTTTTCCAGTTCACAAGTTCTTGTAAAAGGCCATTGTATTTCCTGTGATGTTAAATAAAGAGCTGCTATAAATGAATGAGCTAATGCAAGCTTGGGGGGGCTGACCAATTTTTTTACCAATCCATGCACCCTGTTTAGATCCTCTATCATTCCTAAGCCTGACCATTATTGTATCTGACTTGTATAGAATTTAATGCCTTAATGCCATCCTGTGCATGGATCAAACTTCTTTATGCCTTACTTCATGTCACACTATTTGTTAACAAGCTGACACAAAGCATTGGAATTGAGTCATAACAGCAATTCATTTACACAAAAATTAGCGTAACATCATAATACGCAACATAAAGGATGTCAACTAAACGAACATTCGCATCTTCTTCGGGGCGACTAATCTCCTGGAACAGCTTCTCCCTGTCTTGTGCCGGCTAAAATGAAATTTCATAGCAACACGTGTGAATTGCCACAGGCGATATTCATTTTAGCCGGCACAAAACAGGGGGAAATGGTTCTGGGGTCGTAGTCGCTCCAAAGAAGAGAAGAGACTAATTTCCCTGAATCTCCTCATATGGACTGCCCTCAACATGGTTGATTGATTCTATAATGATATTCCACAACACTCTGCATAAATGTATTTAATAATTGAGCAACATAATTGTCGACAAATCGACACAGTATTTAAAGGGGCTGTTCACCTTTGAGTTGACTTTTAGTATAATGTAGAGAGTGATATTCTGAGACAATTTGCAATTGGTTTTCATTTTTTATTGTTTGTGGTTTTATAGTTATTTAGCTTTTTATTCAGCAGCTCTCTAGTTTGCAGTGTCGGCAATTTGGTTTCTAGGGTACAAATGACCCTAGCAACACTGCATTGATTTGAATAAGAGACTGGAATATGAATAGGAGATGGACTGAATAGAATGATAAGTAATAAAAAGTGGCAATAACAATACATTTGTAGCCTTACAGAACATTTGTTTTTAGATGGTGTCAGTGACCCCCATTTGAAAGCTGCAAAGAAATAGAAGAAAACTGCAAATCATTTAAAAACTATGAAAAATAAATAATGAAGACCAATTGAAAAGTTTCTTAGATTTGTCCCTTCTACGATATACTAAAAGTTAACTTGAAGGTGAACCACCCCTTTAATGAGAATCTATTTTTAAAGGGATACAACAACCATTAAAGTGGTGGGTATGGGGATATTGCAAGCACATAGAAATCAGGCCTGCCTTTAGATAGATTGTTACCACATTTTTTTTTTTAATCTATATTGTACTACTGTTTTCATGATCATAAACTTGCAGTTATAAACCCTTTGTATTTTTGTAAAATATCTTTGTTGATAACGTACCCTTCAACTCAAGTTTTTTTTTCCAATGCATAACATAGGAAACAAAGCCTAGTTACATACTTAGTTACACTGGGTAAAAGTATGACTAAATATTATTTAGTCATACTTTATTTATAAACCGTATAAGAAAAAAAATCAAAGAGATTGTGTTTGCAAATGTGATCTGATATTTTTATTATATTGTTTACAACTTTATAATCTTACAGATTCTGGGAAAGCAAGTCCATTTCCCTGATCCAGTTTCAGGGATTCCCCACTATAAAGATTAGATAAGAGCGTTTTGGGATGTGTCCAGCACAGAGAGGAGATAAATCCCAATCCTTCCTTTGAAATCAAATTGAATGTTGCTGTTAACAATCTGAGTGGCCTTGCTTGTCCCACCAGCCAAAACCAGGAATTTCTAGGCTGAATGACAGTTATATATTGCATATTGTGAGGGATTTTCCTGTATCATAATGTGACCATGACATAAAAAAAATGCCCGGATTTCCTGCAAGTAACCATTTGGGGTATTTTTCAAAATAAGTGACCGCAAGGCTTGATTGTACCAGAATAATACACCAGTGAGCAGCAGAAGAAACCCTTAAAATCCTCATTGCCCTAAAATTAAAATTAAATTAAGAGATTTTGTAATAAAAAAACATACGTCTGTAGTACAATAAAATAAAATTCAGTATAAAATAAATAAAGCTGGGTGATCTGATCCAAGCAACAAGTAAAAATGAATGACATTTATTAGCACAAATAAAATTGAAACTTTTGTTTTCTGTATGTGTGTCTAACATTCAGTATTAACTTTGCTTGTTCATGTAATATGTGCTTTTCAGGTTCCTTCACTACTCCCAGGTATCCAGTAATATCCCCTAGCAGTGCAGCAGCTAGCAGACTGGCTGACCAAGGAGATGATATAATTGTTCCCCCAGGTATTGCTGATACATACAGGAGAACACCCTGAGGAGCTGCTGACTCTGCACTAACCTCTCTCTTTCCCCTTTTAATACAACTTAATTGTTGCTAAATTTTATCGAAATTTTTCATTTGTCTGACAATCATTCTCCAACACTTACTGCCACCCTCCTCTCTTTCTTAAATTGTATATGTTGCCGTCAAAGGAGTATCACCCTGTCCTTCAACTCTGCCAAGAATATACTTGTGCATCTATGTTTTGCTATACGCTCCCTTGCAAATTATGAATTTTTATTGGCACCATCATCTTCTGTACAGATATTATTTTATACAGATATTCTACAACATTCACACCAGTCCCTATGACATTCACTTGCACACTATGGTCCGTTTCCTGCAATTTTCTATTCACAAATAGGGTCTGTGTTTGCATTAGTGGGGGAATGTAATATTGGTCGCTAACGCAAAAATCATTCGCAGTGCGAAAAAAATATTTGCAAAGCGAAACATTTTGCCTTTGCAAACACTGCTCCTCATATGACCGTAGGATAGTTATTGAGAATTTTATAGTTTGCAGTAGTGTGCAGTGTATGTTATAAAGCTTACCCCCCCGGTAATACAAAAGAAATTAAATAATTAAAATCAGCCCCTTGAAGCTGTACAAAAAGGATACCTTGGATGAAGGAAACTTGCTATAACATACACGTGAAACTCTGTCAAACCCTGTGTGTGTTAGAACGTGCACATTTAGCACAACATACATTTTATTATATATTCTCAGAAGTATTTATTAGTTTATTAGAAGCAGCAAGGTTTAACTGGCTCCTGGGCAATCGTGCAGCATTGTTTATGTTTGGGTCTTCTGCCAGGTAACAAGTGTGACTATAAATTAAACTCTTGAAATGTTCCCAAGAAAAATGAGAGCTTGTATAATAGGATGCCTGTGCAACATCACACACGTGCAGCAAGCCTTACTATAGTTGTACCTGTGCAATAACATTCCTGCACATTGATAAGCCCATAGCTGCTACTTCACATAGTAAAACTAAATAATACAAAATAAAATAATGCTGCTTAGGTTTTCTATTGGTAGTGTTAGTAGTAGTGGGACATATACACTGTCTTGCTATGTGAGCTGTATCTTGGCAGTAGCACTTATGCTGACCAGGGTGATGGTCTTTTGTATAAAAAAACATTCAAGTGTCCTGCTTTAGTTATTGTGATCCTGACAAATCATGTTTATTTCTTTCTCTGGCTTTCCTGTTGATTTATTTCTACTTTGCTAAATGCCACTGTATTTACCAGTGTTTGGGGCAGTCCTGCTGAGGCCAGAGGAAATTACTTCCCATCAAATAAGCTCAGTTTCTTTTCAAATTACAATAAACTGAAATAAAGAATGGGCAAGTCCCCCAAAAAGGTGTTTTAACACTACAGGTCAGGGGGCTTGTGTGGTGAGAGTGACCTGCAATTTGTTTGCCAGAAAATAAATATTACAAGTTGTGTTGGTCTGTGCCCCTGAAGTTACACCACTGCAGCAAATGCTTGTTTGTTGGAATCTGTATTTGCTTGGCTGTGGCATAGCAGGCCTGCCCTTTCAGGACTTGTTGAGTATTTTAATTTGCACAGTTAAGATATGTATAACTATATGTTTTTTAAGAGACTAATTCTGGAATATTTTATTACTGTTGCATACTTTTCTTTTTTTATTATATCATGCAATTCGGTTTAAAGTTGTGTTTAAGTAAAGCCGTCTAGTTTTTTTTTTTTTTGCCACATAAGAGGAAAAATTGCACATTTCACATGTACTGCGGATTAGCTTTTCTTACTATTAAAACCCCATAGATGTATAGATAGCTCTGGTCTTGTGCAAAATGCTCCTGCTGTACTTTAAATGGCATCAGCCATGTCTATATCATAGCTTATTTGTGTAGTACATGGAAAGAGGAGTAAAAAGAGATGTAAGCTACAGAGCCTTTTACTGCACTTTAAAGTTAATGAAAATTGTGTAATACAAGTTCACTTTCACAAGCATTTATTTTAGTTATATTATTCTGTTTATCTAAATGAAGCATGCACAGTTTAGGGCAGAGACCCATGGTCAGATTCAGGGAGATTAGTCACCCGACGACAAATCTCCTCTTCTTTGGGGTGGTTAATCTCTCTGAACTGCCTTCCCGTCGGCTAAAATTTAAATTGCTGGCGGGAGGGCACTCTGAGTTTTTCCACTTTCCAGAGTTGCCCCAAGTTCCTTTGTGAGGTAACTTCGGGTGTCTTCAGAACACAAAGCGATCTGAGTGCGATCCTGCCGGCGGTTTAGATTCTAGTGGGCAGGAAGGCAGTTTGGGGAGATTAGTTGCCCCGAAGAAGAGGAGATTTGTCACCGGGCAACCCATTTTCCCAACTCTGACCATTTGTCTCTGCCCTTAATCTAGTACTCAAGGCATAATTTTATTACTATTGGAAGTGTAAAGTACTATGAAAGGCATAATAATGCATCATATGAGTGCATCACCACCACATTTGCAGACTTTGCGTCCAAATTTGTCAGTGCACATATATACGTCCCATGTTGTTTTGTTTGTTGTAATCTTCCTATTGTACAGTGACTCCGCTGTCCAACCAGTGATGCAAATTAGCATTAAGATAAAAGTTCATTCAATTTGAAGTGAGTGTGATGACGCAAGTCAAAATCTTTTATATTTTTAAGAAAGAAAGACTACTGACCTATGGGTAACATAGGAACACCATGGCCACATTTCCAAGACCCTGCTAGAGCACTAAGGGGTGGAAAATCAAAAAATCCAGTGAAATATGCTGGGCTGTCGTTCCCTAACATTCACATCTGAATGACTTGCACGTACCAGAGGGGTACTTCTGAAATTTGAATCTCCATCCATTGTCTCCTAGAAAATCACATAAGCATTAAATAAATCAGCTGTTTTTGCTTCCAATAAGGATTAATTATATCTTAGCTGCTACCAAGTACAAGTTTCTGTTCCTGTTTTATTATTAAAACTGAATTATTTGGGAGTCTATGGATGATAGCCTTCCCCCCCCCATTCGGATCTTTCCGGTAAACTGATAGCGAGTACTTTGAGGCTTTTGCTCTGCGGCTTGTTTTATTGGTATTTAACAGTGTTCCAGAATAAGACTTGGAAAGCTTTGGAGAAGCTATTTTTAGGCTAACTGGAGAGCCACAGAACAGCAGCAGAACTGTACAATTGTGCAGGAAGATCCTTCCTTTGTTGTGGTTCTGTGGAGCTGGACACAAGTGTGTAATGTTGTTTGTTAAACACTACAAATAAACTACAGTTTTTAGTTATGTGCTACATTGCAGCCTCCCTACCAAAATACTATTATTATTTCCATTGGGTGTTGAATGTTGGTAATCTGATTAAACCATTTTGTTAGGCCTATTTCTTTAATATAATTTTGGGGGTGACTAGTACTTTTTTGTCTTTATGGAGAGTTGGTTAAGTGCTCTGGTACCCAAGGAAAATGGAAAGACCAGGGATTTAGTGTGACTGAGACTGGCATTAATTCTTCATGACATTATTTTCTTTATCAATTAGCTGAACTGCAAAGGAAACAGACGAGCGGCCCAGTTGTTCTTGCAGAGGAACCTAGAAGCACGGCTGTTGAAAAATTTGACCTTGTTAAAAAATGGAGCCTAAACACATACAAGGTATGTATCGCACAATGCTTCTTGCTTTGACTTGTTTAGTTTACGGGTTATATGACTGTATGAATATGTCTGGCATGCATAAACCACATGTTGCTCAGTGATATGATGTGTGGGTTTAATAAATAAGTAGAGATAATAAAATATATATTGGTGGCATTCTGTATTACTGAAAGTGGGCTAGGGCCTTGCATGAACAACTTGGTTTGCTAACCCTTTTTTAGCAATAGCAATGGTTTATTGATGCTGATCATAGCATCTCCCTGGCTGGGATACAACTATAATATACAAAAGCCATAAATATCTTGTAAATTATATCCTTATAAACGGTGAGTTCTGATGTCATCCGTTATAAACAGTGAGTTCTGATGTCATTTCTGTCACACGACTCACTGAAACTTGTTTATTATAATAAATAAAATAGCCCCAGTTGCAAAATATGAGGATATTCAAACTTACCTCGGAGTTCCATGACCTGTACAAAAAACACCAGATGGGAAGATTCGAGGAGATTTGTCGCCTTGCGACTAATCGTCTCTTCATTGGGGCTACAAATCTCCCCAAACCGCTTCCCCCTGCCTTCCAGTGATTTTAACGAATAATCGCCTGCGCCTATTCACACACGGAGCTGGCTTTTCCGAAGTAGCTCAACGTTGCCTGCTTAGGCAATTTCGAGCGATTTCAGGAAAGTGCAGCGTGTGAATAGGCGCAGACGATTATTCATTTAAGTCGCTGGAAAGCAGGGGGCAGCGATTCGCCAGGCGACTAATCTCCCCGAATCATCCCATCTGGCTTGAGCCTTAAGGTAGCCATTTGCACTTTGTCTGGCAGGGATAAGGTGTCTCCAGTAACAGTCTGCCATACTCTTAGCTCACAATTGGATGTTTTGCAAAGGAAAAATATTTGGGTTCTTCCCTCAAGTTGAGGTTGGTTAAGGTTATAGTGTGAGAGCAGTTTTACCGTCTAGAAATCTGGAAGCATTTTGGTCAGTGTCACAAAACTACTTTCATAAAAAAGCATTCAATTATTTGTCATGTGAAGTATTATGCTTTTGTACAATAAAAAGACTATTAAAGTCTCTTTTAATTTTCAGTGTACGCGCCAGATCATCTCTGAGAAATTAGGTCGTGGCTCTAAAACGGTGGATCTGGAGCTGGAGTCCCAGATAGAAATCCTTCGGGATAACAAAAAGAAGTACGAGAATGTACTGAAGCTGGCACAGACCCTCTCCACACAGCTCTTCCAGATGGTACAAACTCAGAGACAGTTGGGAGATGCTTTCGCTGACCTCAGCTTAAAGTCATTAGAACTTCATGTAAGCAGAAGTGAATTTTCAGTCTTTGTTCGGTGCATGTATCATTTTTTAAATAATATAAAAACTCATTATACAGATTAAAGCCTTTACAGCAGGTACTGGCAATGTGCTTTCTGATATCTGGAAGGCCTCTGCACTTTTTAGAATATTATTTCTTGCACTCAATTTACCACCTACGCCATTTACAACTACAGTAATATCTCTTTAAAATGGGAGTGTGGCTTCTTATTGCAGGATTGCATTATGTTACACTTAAGAAATCTGTAATATTTACCTATATAAATACTGATAATAGATTTAGAAAATGATTGGATTTTGACATATTTCATGGCATTAAAGCAGGTTAGATTTGTAACATAGGCAGGCGAGAGTTAGAACTGTATGCAGAGTATTCACTGGAGGATCTTTATGTATTAGATGGGTGTATTCAGCTTTAAATTAACTTTTAGTATAACGTAGAGTGATATTCTGAAACAATCTGCAATTGGTCTCCATCTCTCCATTTTGCAATTCCAGCAATGTGGGTGGAAATTTCCCTAACAACCATCCATTGATTTGAATAGGAGAGGCTTGAAAAGATGCTGAGTAATAAACATTAGCAATAACAATGCATTTGTAGCTTTACAGAGTATTTGTTTTTTTAGATGGGGGCTGTGAGCCCCATTTGAAAACTGGAAGGAGTCCTCAGAAGAAGGCAAATAATTCAAACACTATAAAAAAGAAAAATGAAGGCCAATTGAAAAATAGATTAGAGTTAGCCATTCTATAATATGCTAAAGTTAACTTAATGGTGAACCACCTCTATTAGTGAGAGTTCTTGAAAAACACAGGGCTATGGTGTTTGTTGAAAACCCTCCTGAGTTTGTCTGACACTCCAGCTACATATGGACATTTGGATTAGTGGAAGAGTTTATATGCCGAGGACTTCCCACACCAGTCAGTTGAACTGAAGAAGCTGCTCGGATGAGTAGTGAAACGTCTTCAATAATTACTCAGCAAGTCCAGTTGTTTTAGAATTACTTATATTAGATATACCATGACTTGGATGAATGAAAATCTTCATAGTTGTTTCCTTTAAGAGGTGGCCACCTTTGCCATCTATTTACATGTGCTCCTAGATGAGCTGCAGAAGGCAAAGCTGATGTCATCCAACCTTGTAGATCAGCAGCTTATTGGCCCTCTGACGGGCTTCCCCATTCAATATCTGGCCAGATGTTGATTGGTCAGGATTAAAAATTGAGTCGGATCGCGGTGCTGTCCCGCAATCAGACCGCCCATTTACCCTTCGTACCCTAGTGCCCACGATAGGATCAGCCTGATATCCCCCAGCTCAATGTGGCCAGATCGGGGAGAGATCCGCTCATTTGGTGACTTCGCCAAATGATGTATGTACATGTATGGCCACATTAACCCTCTTATTTTTGCCTGATCTCCCATTGCCTTTAAGCGGTCTGGCTACAACTATTCACCGCCTATAATGCCATAAGAAAGAAGAAGAAAACAGACCACATGCCCTCCTGCTGAAGGGGGATGATAATCAGATAATTCTCCCCACCAAGGGGAAAGCAGCATGTGAAATTGTGCCATTAAAGCAATAGCAGGGACAGTTCCTGAAGTTTGCAAATAGAACTGCAAGTTATTCAGCTTTCCAAGAATGGTTGAAACAAGAAATCAGGAGGAGAAATTGCAATAAAATTCAATTGCAAATTATTTCTGGTCAAAAACATTCCACAAGTGACCACTAAAAAGGAGAAAGCCAAAACCACAGTTTTTTTTAAATTATTTAATGTTTTCGTTATAGAAGTGTCATGGCAGGGATATTCAGAATAAAAAAATACTTAGTGTATTTTTGTCAAGAGGAACTGTTGTTGCAATCCTATTTTTAAGAACCCCGAAATGGGGTATTTGACATTACAGAAACACTCTTATCCTGGAATTTATGCTCTGAGCATTCCAGAAAATAGATCTCCTGTATGTTTTGCTAAAGGTTATGAATTTACAGTTACATATTTACATAGTTATGAATTGAAAGGGCAATATATGGGGCTTGGAGTTAGGGTGCTGCCACATGGGGCATGTAATCTCCTATAAATCTGTGTACAGCCAGCAACCAAACATCCCTAGTTTTTTCCCTGCTGGCAATAATGTAAATCACTGGTGAAAACATACGTGTAACGAAGTTGCCAGTGGGTTGGCAACATCAGCCTTTTTGTTGCATGAGCTTTTGGAGAGTGAGTGACAAAATATTCCGTGTGGGTAGTGAAGCTCACCTGAAAACACACCATTACAGATGCTTTTGCAGGCAGTTCTCATAGGCTACACTGGAGGGCGATATTGCCTGTTTTGGCTGCAGGCTTTTGGGCAAAAACTGTGGTGTGGTGATTTGCATTTTTCTAACACAGAAGGAAAAATAAAACTCTTTGGTTTCCTTTACTCGAAAGCAGGCAGATTATAGTGCGTGTAATATATTGTACCCGTAATATTCATTAAATCAATGTTTCACAATCAATGCCATAACAATAATTCTTGGAACAGTATGTGTTGCCCGTCACATGTCTCCACCAATTATCAGGTGTTGATTTACTGTGCATTCAAACAAGTTAATTTAATGGCTCCTTACATAAGCCTATAAGTGACAATGCAATGATTCCATCTTTCCTCACCTCTGCCCTTTCTTTATTTTAATTGCTTTCTTAGAGCTGGATGAGAC
>CM044432.1:43086313-43107887 GCA_024363595.1 Xenopus borealis | reverse complement strand
ATAGTCTAATTCGAATTCTGAAATGGCCAGTACATGATACATTTTGAAAATCTAATTTTTTAAAAACTTGAATCAAAATGTATCTATTCCCTAGTCGAATGTCGAATTTTCACTTGGACCCTCGATGAATCTGCCCCCTAATGTTCCAAATAGAAAATACCAACAACTGGGCTTCATTTTTCTAGCTTTGCTATTATCAATATATGTTACAGTATCAGTATATGTAAGTTTATATACATTCACACATTTTTGTGTATTGCCAGCCTTATTTTAAAATCTGTGAATGGAAAGCATTCACATAATCGATATGAGTTCTATATGGAAAAAAACCATATCCTGCTCAGTCTCCCAATGTTACTGTGACTGTTTCCATGAGCTGTTCTCATCTGCCCGAAACAAGATTAATTGCTTTTCAACCACAGCAAAGTTTAAAATAAACAGCAAACCAGAGGCATTATGCAGCAGAAGGTATTCATTTTAAAATATGGTAGGTTCCGAAACCAGTCTGGTGAAAATCCACAAATGCTTATGCACCTGCTCTTTATTGGCTTTGGCTCCTTTGAATCATAACGTGGATCTTTCAGTATTCCATTTTGATAAGAGATTGAAGATTAACTGCCACTCCTTTCATGAGAACTGGGTCCCTTTGAAACCGTAGGCTTTATGATAGAGAGTAAGCTTCATCTGTGGTCACACAGCATCCTAGTTGTGATGGAGGTGGAGTACCTGGATGGGTGCAGCTCTGCTATGTTAAGCACTGATAAAATGGAGGGTGTGCCTGTACTTATTTACATTCATAACCAGGAGTTCAGCATTCACTTATTACATATAGATATATATTTAATCTCTACCTGATGACAGATTACTTCCTGACAAAACTAGCAATCATAATCATGCATGGGCTAGAGTCCTGCGCGGGTCCATTTTTTGGGACCCGAACCCGACCCGAACCCGACCCGTACCCGCAACCCGAACCCGCGACCCGCATTTTTACCCGCTTGGACCCCCGAACCGTACCCGCAACCCGTGATCCGCAACCCGGACCCGCGACCCGCTGACCATCAAGAATCAGGAAGTGCTGTCATCATAAACAGGAAGTGACATCATCGGAAGTAGCCAGGATCAGAAAAAAAAGGAGTAAAACAGGAAGTGCTGTCATTGTAAACCGGATGTGACATCATCAGTAGTGGAAATGCTCAGAAAAAGGAGTAAAAATCCCTATAGCGAGGATCCGCGACCCGACCCTCAACCCGCCAACCTGCAGGACCACCGGCCCGCTTCTATACCCGCACCCAGAAATTCTACGAGCAACCCGCAGGGTACCGCGGGATTTTGCGGGTAACCCGCGGGTACCCGACCCGCTGCAGGACTCTAGCATGGGCAATACCAGTACCCTCCCACCTTAAGATACTGCAAACACTTCTAGTGCTTGGATTTGTGTTTTTCTTTAAAAAATTAAAATGGTACTTTAAACGACAGTCCTCTCCTCTCTGCAGTTTAGTGCAAAAAAAACAAAAAACAGATTAGGCCTCTTGATCTTCTTGATTCCTATTCATTTAATATTCAATTGTCTTTATGTCTCCATTATCCTTGCTTTAGTCATGTTTCCATTCTAAAGAATTTTTCATAACCAAAACAATAGTAAAACGGGTATGGGATCCATTATCCGGAGCCCCGTTATCTAGAAAGATCGGAATTACGGAGAGGCCGTCTCCCGTAGACTCCTTTATAATGAAATAATCCAAGATTTCCTTTTTCTCTGTAATAATAAAACAGTAGCCTGTACTTGATCCCAACTAAAATGTAATTAATCCATATTGGAAGCCTATTGGGTTTATTTGATGTTTTCATGATTTTCTAGTAGTGTTAAGGAGTGAAAATCCAAATTACGGAAAGATCCATTAACTGGAAAGCCCCAGGTCCCGAGCATTCTGGATAATAGGTCCAGTACCTGTATTACAAATAGCATAACACTAGTTGGAAAAGTCATGTTTTGCTGGTGATATATTCAAGTTCCCTTCTCGCCCTTGTTATGCAATAAAGTTTCGGTATTCCAAAGAAATCAGGAGGTGTCCAGGATTGTCATTTGGGAAATGGCTTCCTTTTAAAATGATGTATTTAAAGGGGTGGTTCACCTTCAAGTTAACTTTTAGTATATTGTAGAAGGGACAATTCTAAGAAACTTTTCAATTGGTCTTCATTATTTATTTTTCATAGTTTTTTTCATGATTTGCAATTTTCTTCTGTTTCTTTGCAGCTTTCAAATGGGGGTCACTGACACCATCTAAAAACAAATGCTCTGTAAGGCTACACATGTATTGTTATTGCCACTTTTTATTACTTATCCTTCTATTCAGTCCCTCTCCTATTCATATTCCAGTCTCTCTACATTATACTAAAAGTTAACTCAAAGGTGAACAACCCCTTTAAGTTGTTTTTTCAATGCTTTGTCATTGTTGTGAATAGCTGAACAAATTAGTAAAGTTATCCTGAGTGATTCCCTATACTTTATATTTTTATTTGCCAAATCCATTTTAGAACTCCTTTTTTGATCTTCACAAGTACTCGGCTGAAATCCATATAATTAGCTACTGACTAGGAGGTAGCTCTGCAATCATTTTTTTATAGCCCCTACCTGCTTAAGGGCTACATTGACTTCTTTGTATGACATCATAATTTCATTATATGGTTATATGTTGGCCCATAAATCTAGTTCCAGTACTTCAGGGAAATATTATACAGCACTGTTGACCATTATTTAGGCCTCCCAAACCACTTGGTTGCTGTGCATGCAGGTGTTATGCCCTAAAGCTTATTATGTTGTCACTGGTAGACAAACCTGCGCTCCTCTTAGTATAAAGAAATTTGATTTATGGAAACATGATCTATCGGAATATCCACCCATTCCAGTTTTTTTCCATTTAGATTAAAAGCAATAAATATTTTTGTGAACATATAACTTGCCAAAAGCACATGCTTAGCAGATTAATGTTACAGGTGTGCAATATCGGAGCCTCTGGATAAACGATACGTTATAGTGGAATGCAGCAACTACAATTAAATATGCCCTATCCTGAAGTGATGCATTAGGGGCACTCATCTTTAAGTATTCTCAAAAAGCTCTTATTATGTGTAACGTGTTAACCCCTCTAGTTCTACAAATGCAAAGTGGAACTTAGCTGAAACTTGTTTTTTCTGATATTGTTATGGCTTTCCTTGTTTAACAGAAAACTGAATAATAATGCATCTTGAAGTAGAGTCCTGCAGCGGGTCGGGCACCCTGCGAGTTTCATTTTCATGTTCCGGTTGCGGGTATAGAAGCGGGTCGGTGGTCTGTGGGGGGTTGTGGGTTAAGGGTCGGGCCGCGGATCTTCTCCATAGCAATTTTTACTCCTTTTTTCTGAGCACGTCTACTACCATTGACGTCACTTCCAGGTTTACAATGACAGCACTTCCTGTTTTATTCCCTTTTTTCTGATCACGGCTACTTCTGATGGTGTCACTTCCTGTTTACAATGACAGCACTTCCTGATTCTAGCGGGTTGGGTTGTGGATAAGGTATTTGCGGTTCGGGTTGCGGTTTGCAGGTTGCGGGTACGGGTCCCAAAAAATTGACCCGCGCAGGACTCTATCTTGAAGTCTGTTAGGCCCTAAACCTATTTATTTTCATAGGTAATACTTTCTCTTATGTATGTTTGAACCTGCACCAAATATGTATTGCTGTACGTAGCATTCCGCCCTGCACAAACTGGGGCAATTATATATAACCCTATAGGCTGGAGTTCATGCTAGATGTAGGCTCGCGTGCCTAAACTATAGCATATCCTCCAGTTTAAGTAATTTGTTCTGCAAACCTAGATATGTATGCTAAAATGTAAAGACCATGAAATCGATCTTATTACTGCGTTACTTTGTGGCCATTACGTCAGTGAGGCAGTATATGCTCATATGAGAAAGAATCCCTTTTAAATGTTATCTTGTCTCGACATGCAACAAAATAGTAAAACTGTGGTTACAAATAGCATCTAAAAGCTAATAAATATCTTGGAAACATGAAAAAGGAAGCCGTGAAAACAATTATAATTGGATTACTGTGGGGCACATTTTGGGAGTGTGTATGTCTGTTATGTCAGACAGTATTGAGGGGTGTAATTTCTTCTGAATAAACCCTCCGCAATTAACTATGGAAATGATGGCAATAATGTGCAAACATCAGCTCCTTGTCTCTTCCCTATTGTCTGACGTTGCCATTCCATGCAAGTTGCCTCATATCTACAATGGTGTTAATACAAGGATTTAACTGATGGGAAAATTGGCTCAGACATTCACAGCTCACCTGTTGGTCTTCTTCGTGTGTGTGCGTTTGTTTTTTTTTCTAAGGTAAAGAAGCTAAAAGCATTTAGTGGGGAAGTAGCCAAGCTGTCTATGGCTGATGCCTTTATGTACCTGCTGATACAAGTGCCAAAGTAAGTACAGACGCATCTCTATACATGTGTAACCTTCAGCCAGTGTACATGTAGGGTAGAGTAAGCCAACAGCAACAAAAGCTTACCATCTTCCTAAATGGTAAATGTACTGCTCCATTTAGTTCTAATAAACTGTAAATGCTGTATTTAGCTGTAGTCAGTACAATTGTGTCTCTGCACAAATTGTTGTTTTACCCTGAGCTAGAGGTACTTTCCAGGGCTTGTTTACAATTTGTCCCACAACCGGGTGCTGTCGGATCACGGACTGCATCTGTTCATTGATGCGGTCCCGCAAGCCGACTGTCATTATGACGCAATTGTTGGGCCTTAGGTGATTGGATCAGCCGATATCGCTTACACCGGGCATATCGGGGAGAGATCCGCTTGTTTGGCGACATTGCAGATCTCTCCATGTATGGCCACCTTAAGGCAAATAGCAAGCTATAGTTTCAGTTCAGGGCTACATCCTACAACATTGCTTCATCGCAGGCACATCTGGACATGCTATACAACAAGCTCTTTTAAGGCATTTTGTTATATCTCTCATTTCCTCTTCCTTTAAATGCAAAGCTCTACTGTAGGAAATCTAATTTATCTTTAACGGTCATTAATTAAATGTTGAGCATGAATACAAAACTGAAAAAATACTGTAATATAAAACTATTCAACCAGTTCTACAAAATCTTTGTGAGCTCACCACAAAGGCCCTAAAATACCCCAATTTAACTGAAACTGTACATAGACATTTACACGTCTCTACTGTTCCATTATCCTTTAATGGTATGTGGGGCTGGTTTGAACACTACATAGCAAGTTTTAGGTTCTGATTCGACACAGCTTATCTGCCCATGGGCACTCTGACTGGCCTGGCCAACCAATATCTGTCAGAAAACCAAGCAAATATAGACTGGACAGGTTTAAAAATATCATTGGGGCAATGACTGCATTGTTAAAGGACAAGTCAACCCCAAAAATATTTTTTTGCCTATTAAAAGAAAACATGATTCTAAGCAGCTTTGCAATGTACATTCATTACACATTTTCTATGGTTTTAAGTTATTTTTACATGTATTGCTATTGAAAGCAGTCTGCCCCTTTCTATTTCTTTGTACTTTTGGCTCTGGATTTTGAAACAATGTAACATAAGGCAACTGATTAACAGACTTTTCTTGAAACTGACTTTTGCAACATTGTTTAAAATGGAACAAACCGGAATTATGCAAATGCTGCTTTTAATAGCAATTACATTTACAAATAACTATCAAAGCACCAACAATTTTAAATACATTCATTTTGGAAAGTTGCTTTTAATTGTGTTTTCTTTTATTAGGCAAAAAGTAATTTTTTTGGGTTGACATGTCCTTTAAAGTACATGTAACACAGTCTCAAGACTAGTTTGAAATAGGGGTGATTTGGATTTTACATTGCTAAATTGCCAGTAATTGCAGTAAGGATACATAAGCTATATGTAGTTTGCTTTTAAGAGTCTGGTTCATTGTCGCTTTTTCATTTATCTTTCATTGTAGCTATTCTTTGCGGATTGAAGCAATGGTGCTGAAGAAAGAGTTTGACTCTTCCTGCTCTGCTTTAAGAAAGGATATGATGGTCATTGTGGATGCTACACGAGGTAACTAGATGAGTAATGTGGAAACCTGATACCTTGTCTGAAATATTGCCGACTACAATAAACTCTTTACATGAGGTGGTATTTGTAGCAGTGTATGAAACGGAAGACCCAACACTTTGTGTACCTGTTCACATACAGTGCAAGCAATGTGTTAATGAATGAGAGGGTGACTAAACTCATCCACCCTTATATTTAATTAATTTCTTTGGGTGTTTGCTGTCAGGCATATTCAGGAGAGGGTATGTTTGGTCTCAGGGGAGTGACACAGTTCCCTGCTAATCATCTCGGCTAAGGGAAAGCTTATTTGTCCTCTGCTGCAATGCTTGTTATGAACTATGTTCACTTAAATGAGTTTTCTCATTATTATTATTCTTTAATGCAATTTTATCTCTACACTGGGGGTTAAAGTAACAACTGCTTAAGGGTGGCAGGTTGGATAAAACTCTATACTAGTTATGTGCGCCTATAAAACTTGAAGCTGGAAGTCATCAATGTAAGGTCGAAAGGTGGGGAGAGCAGGCAGAAGAGCTCAGTCCACAACTGCCCACTAACCCACAGCGAGGTCAACCCGAACCCACCTGACCCACGGATATTGCCCTCCATATCGCTTATCTAAATATAATTATTAGACTATAGTTAAGGCTATGGTTTCTGGCAAAAGAACAGCATGTGTGTGTAGAGTATAAATGTATCTATTTCATGCACCCACTTCCCATACACTTGCACTGCAAAGAAGGGGGGGTGCCTCACGAAGAAACTTCGGGCGACTTCAGAAATCGAAGCGCCGCAAGTCAATTAGCGCAGGCAATTCCTCATTGAATCACACAGAAGACAGGAAGAAGGCAGTACGGGGAGATTGTCACCAGGCGGAAGAGGTGATTAGTCGCCTGCCGACTAAATCTCCCCGAATCTGCTCGTGTGCCATTAACCTAATAATGCTACTCTTGCCATTTCTGTGCATCAGCTTTATAGAGGCAATTCTACAAAACAAAATTTTTAGTACTTTTCTTTAGTAGTGGTTAATGGGAGTTGCTATAGTTATAGTAATTATCCCAGTTAATTAATCTGTCAGGCAAACTCCCAGCAATTCACTTTCAGTTTGTGGGCAGTAAAGTGCATGCATGAGTTCTCTGTTCACTTGTTTCTCAGGCATAGATTATTATTATGTATTATTAAAGGGAAACTGTCATGGGAAAGCATGGTTTTTTTCAAAACGCATGAGTTAATAGTGCTGCTCCAGTTGACTTCTGCACTGAAATCCATTTCTCAAAAGAGCAAACAGATTTTTTTATATTCAGTTTTGAAATCTGACATGGGGCTAGCCATTTTGTCAATTTCCCAGCTGCCCCTGGTCGTGTGACTTGTGCCAGCACTTCAGGAGGGAACTGCTTTCTGGCAGGCTGTTGTTTTTCCTTCTCAATGTAACTGAATAGTACACAGTGGGACATGGGTTTTTACTATTGAGTGCTGTTCTTAGATCTACCAGGCAGCTGTTATCTTGTGTAAAGCTGGCCATAGATGCAAAGATCGAGAATCCTCGAATGATCGGACTTCCCCATCTCCTGACCTGCCACTAACTTTCAGATCAAATAAAGTAGTAAAAGCACAGATCAGCCGATGTTCTGCCCAGACCGGGATCGTACGAAAGTTATGTCCGACAAAACCTAGTGACAGTCTCCCACTGAAAATCGTACAATCGGCAATACACGCAGAGATATTATCGCCAGCCGACAGAAATTCTCTAACCCAGTGATCCCCAACCAGTAGCTCGCGAGCAACATGTTGTTCTTCAGCTCCTTGAATGTTGATCCGAGTGGCCTCAAAGCAGGTGCTTATTTTTGAATTCCTGGTTTGGAGGCAAGTTGTGGTTGCATAAAAACCAGTTGCACTGCCAAACAGAGCCTCAAAGTAGGTTGACAATCTACATAGGGACTACTAAATGGCCAATCACAGCCCTTATTTGGCACCCCAGAAACATTTTTCATGCTAGTGTTGCTCCCCAAATCCTTTTACTTCTGAATGTTGCTCACCGGTTCAAAAGGTTGGGTATCCCGACTCTAACCTGTCCAATCGACCAAGCAACCGATTTCTGCCGGACGCAACAATGTCAGGACTCCCCACATACAGTCTGAAAAGGGTACGAATCCTCGATTCGTACGATCGGACCATTGCGCCTATGGCCAGCTTTAGGGAGCTGTTATCTGGTTACCTTCCCATTGTTCTGTTGTTAGGCTGCTGGTTGGGGGAAAGGGAGAGGTGATATCACTCCAAGTTGCATTAAAGAGTGATTGAAGTTTATCAGAGCACAATTCACATGACTTGGGGCAGCTGTGAAATTGACAAAATGTCTAGCCCCATGTCATATTTCAAAATGAAATATAAAGAAAATCATATTAGGCTAATTAATCTTCGACTCTAGCCTCACTTTCTATTTATTTGACTTTTTTTTTCTTCTTCTACAACTTGGATTTATATTTATCTCCACATTTACTTATTTTTTTAAAAATGGTCTAACACATCAATATGATCTTTATTTGGGTTCTTTTTATATATAGCTCATATTCATATAATTTCGAAAAGATGCCTGAAATCCCACTAGGGACTCGATTGTGAATGTCTTTCACTGTTCCTTGTCAGTGTGGCAATGGATTGACTGTAAAACACATAAGTCTAAAAACCAATTCACACCCCCATAAGTACTATGCCAAGGCCAAAGATTTGCAGTAGCCTAGAATTTAGCGTTACAAACTAAAACTGCTTTTTTAAATAGAAATATTATGCTATGATCAAACCCTCTGTGGCGACATATTCCCTACATGCTGTGCAAAGGATTATGGGTTTATATAAGTGTGGAAATGTAATTAGTGTTCAGGTTTGCCCTACATGTGTGAGCTCACAAAGGGACATCAAATATAGGTCATGTGTGCTACGCCTATAGCAGTGAAGGCATTAGAGAGAAAATAAAAAGGCAAATGAAAACTAGTAAACGAACTGCAGACCCCCCTCCAAACAGTGAATTTTACTTCTACCCTACATTTACTTTTAAAGAAAAGTGGAAACGCAGATTTACTTCACTCATATGGCAATATTGGTCATGGGCGCGTTGCCATGGCATGACCTAGTAGCACGGGTATTGTGAAATCTGTGCGGTTTTGTTAATCTCTAATTGCTGCCTTCCCTTTATGAGTAATATTCTGGCTTATCTGCCAGTGCAAGTAATACAAGTACAAGCTTTATGTGTCCTTTATGGATATGCTTAAGCAGAAATCTCTTAAAAGGGTGGTTCACCTTTCGATTAAATTTTAGTATGTTATAGAATGGGCAATTCCAAGCAACCTTTCAACTGGTCTATATTTATTTTTTAGTTTTGAATTATTTGCCTTCCTCTTTCCAATTTTTAAAGGAGAAGTCAACCCCTTCCGCGCTAAAATCCCTCTCCCCCCCCCCCGGCCAAAAGCCTCTCAGCGCAGGTCCTGTCCACAGAGTTCACAGGCGCCATCCTCTCCCGTGCGGTCTTCTTCCTGGATCCAACGGTGTCTTCTGGCGCTTGCACAGTATACACGAATAACGAAATCGGAAAACTTTGTGACTTTCGGAGCATGCGCAGTGGAGCTGAACTGGCAAATGCCTCCTTTTTGCCCTGAGGGAGGGGGGCAACATAGGGGAGGGGGAGGGATTTTAGTGCCGAAAGGGTTGACTTCTCCTTTAAATGGGGGTCACTGACCCCATCTAAAAACAAATGTTCTGCAAGGCTACACATTTATTGTTATTGCTACTTTTTATTACAAATTTTTTTTTATTAAAGCCTCTCTTATTCATATGCCAGTCTCTTTTTCAAATCAATGCATGGTTGCTAACTGGAGAGCTGCTAAACCTACTGCAAATTGTCTATCACCCTCTATATCATCATAAAAGTAAATTTAAAGATGAACACCCCTTTAAAGATGTCTCTGTGGCTCACAGTTATTGAGAAAACGTACTTTTGCCTTTTTACCTTTGGTAAACAATAAGCTTGAAATATAAAGACATTAAAATTTCAACTCGCTTATAATGGCACCTGGTGTAAGCAGGCAGTTAAGAGCTATAATTGGTATTCTGTAAAAGAACAGCAACCATCCCATAGGGTAACCAAAACATAAAAGAGGATCTCTCCGTATTCCTAAACGACTGTAGGGATGGTCAGAATGATAGATTTTTGGACATTGGTAGCAAATCCTTGTGTTGGAATAAAACCATACACATGGTTGTCCTATTTGAGAGTACGTTTTAATCAAACAGTAGTGGACAATTAAAAAGATAATTCCTTTTTAGGGATTTTAGGGAAATTACATTTGTTTTACTTGTTTCCTATTGTAGGGTTATTGTAAAACCGCAGAAAATGTATTATGCTATTATAAATACAAAGAAAGGTTATTCACACGTAAAATATTGAATTCTTTCTTTGTATTAAAATATAGCCCATTATAAGAGAGGTTTCTATTCATTTTCCTAAATATATTCTGCAAAACATATAAAGATACACTCCATGAATCGATACCCATAGCTTAATCCAGTAAAGGTCACCATAGGGAACAGTCCATGAATACAGGCACCAATTAATTACATGCCAATTTACATTTCATTAGCATTTTTAGCTGGTTTTGGGAAGGTTAGAAACATGAGATCCTAGGTTGTGGATTTAAAATATGTATCATGACTGCAACATTGTGGCCGGGTGTGGAGGAACAACAGATCACTCATAATCCACAGAACCCCGGGGGAGTGGGGTGTATATATGGAATTTAGGAGATGTATCCCTTTCTTCAACTTCTACATGTAACCAATAGCAACTGATGCTGTGTGTTTGCCACTGTATGGTTCATCTATGGCTTCAGCTGCAAGCTTTAAGGAGTTTAAGTTCACTTACTGAATCTTTTGTCTGTTCTTTCAGAGCTGATGTCCTGTGAGCAGCTGCACTCCATTCTCTTCTTGGTCCTTCAGGCTGGAAACATAATGAATGCGGTATGTGATGTCCGTTTTCTACATCCTGTATGTCCTCAGCTGACACTGTTGCACTACTAAAACTATTCTGCAAACCACTGATGGGCTTTGTGATGTTTGCAGGGGGGCTACGCTGGAAACGCAGTTGGCTTTAAGTTGTCGTCCTTGCTAAGGCTAGCAGATACAAAGGCAAACAAACCAGGGATGAATTTGCTTCACTTTGTTGCTCTGGTAGGTAATTGCACTTAGCATAAATGTGACTGGTGCATGAGTTTACATTTATTTACAGCTTTCTAGAGATTAAATTATCAGATTGGCTTCTGAATTTATTTGTTTTTTATGTTGTCATTGTATAGGAAGCCCAAAAGAAAGACCATTCACTTCTTACATTTTCAGAGAAGTTACCGCATGTTGGTGAGGCAGCCAGGTAACCGCAATCTCCTGCTCCTTGTCTAATGTGTTAGAGACTGACCAGTACTCGTATCTGTAGGGAATTGGGAATTGTGCAGCTTGCTTTGCCATTGACTTCTTAGTCCTCAGAATACTGGCAGTTTAACCTTACCTTATTGAGGGCTGATTCAGAGTTTGTTGATGCTGATTTTTTTTTTTTTTTTTTACTGTTCTTCATGGGGTTGTTCAAGGCAGTATTTACTCTGATGTACCCGCTAAACAGCGCTGACTGAAGAATTCTCGGGAGACACGTGTTGTTTGGTAAAGATGTGTCTTTATTGTGCACACCATATAAGGTGTGAAGACCCAAGTTATGGAAAGATCCATTATTTGGAAAGTCAGTTGCATTTTATATAAAGAGAGAATAGATTTTTGGCAATGGCTAAATTGTCAACTTTTCTAATGTTTTCAGAATAAACTGTTAATACGGAACACACAGCATTGCATAAAATTCACATGTAGCCACCTTTATTATCTGATATAGCTGGGAGAGCTGCCACTATTTAAATACAATGTGTTTACTGTGGGAGTCCTTTTCTTTAGAGCGATGAGAAATTGTCCTGGGATGACGTAGGCTTGTTTGCTTAATCTGGTCACTGACTTCTCATGCCTGTCTACTCAAGCCTGACATAAAGAGGCCTACTTGAAAGGGCCTTTATTATGATTCCAATAATAATTATGCTTTATATAGGTGCAAGAACGCTGCCCTCGCCAACTTCTATCCCATTACATGTACTAATGCAGCAAGTAGATCACATGGCCAGTGCTATGGGAGCCTTGAAAGCAATAAATCTGCTTCTGCTGTACCATACAAACATTCATGCATACACTCCCTGCCTGCACAGTTTTTTCAGTGCTGCCTTTATAGTCAAAAGTTGTAGGTAGGCTGAGCAGCCTTGTATGTGTCTGGGGCTTAGACTATGTCTGTGCCAGGATCTGAGGAAACAAATTGGCTATTGTCAGCATGCATGTACTACATTGCAGACCCTTTTTAAATGTTTAGATTAAAATCTTTATTTTGCCCCATTCCCACAAGCCAAACCCTGCAGGCAAATATAATGTGCTCTTCATTATCCTGGGACCTGGGTAGAGCAGCAAGAAATGGCTGATTCTTGCACAAAAGCCCAGCTTGTACTTGGAACAGGCCTGAGTGGCCTAATACTGAGGAAGCAGAAGCTGGAGCAGTTACAATCGGTCCCTCAAACATCAGCCATTGTCTAGTTATGTCAGCACAATGCTTCACATTGGTTTGGCCTTAAACAGTGCAGTGTGCATTAATAACTGGCTTAGTTTAAGGCAATAACTGCAAAATAGCAAGTCTTCTAGAATTCATAAATATGTATGACATTTCTACTGCAATATGAGTGTTTTATGATGGTTATATATGTGATGTAAAGAAGGGCAAAACAAGCTTGCCTTTCATCCATTTCCTGCTCCCAATCTGCTAATGTTTTGTATTTGTATCTGGCTAGGTATCTCTAAAGGAGGCCATACAAGGGCTGATAAAAGCTGCAGCAGCTTCTTGGCCAGTGTATGGGGCCCTCCGACGGACTTCCCCGAATGACAACTTGTCGAAAGTCGGCCAGATATCGATCGAATGGGACTAAAAATCCCGTTGGATCGCTGTTCGTTGATTTGGTCCTGTGATCCGACCGCCCGTATCTCTTCCATTCTGACCCGATATTTGGGCCCTAGGGCCCATGATCGGATCAGCCC
Organism: Xenopus borealis; assembly: GCA_024363595.1. Lineage (NCBI taxonomy): Eukaryota > Metazoa > Chordata > Amphibia > Anura > Pipidae > Xenopus > Xenopus borealis. The sequence continues at coordinate 43,094,648 of CM044432.1, read as the reverse complement.
GATATCGCCCATCTGTAGGTGAACACATCAGGGAGAGATCCGTTCGTTTGGCAACATTGCCAAACCTCTTTGTGCATGGCCACCTTTAGTCTCAGACATTTAAGACTTATCACTTTAGGTGCCACGTCTGCTGCTTTTCTTCTGAGAATTCATCTTATTTTGTGTACATAACATTCATTTTCATCTTATTTGTGTGAGTTGGTGGGTTAGGCAATGACATTAGATGGAGGTTCAATTTACCTAAAATGCTTCTGTCAAGCCAAACAAAATAATAGACCTCACAAGCTTTAAAAGACAATAAATTTTATGTGCCCCTTAATGCACCAATAATATTTATTCCCTAGCAACCATTACATTTTATATACACCATCATTGTCTTGCCTAATTCCCCTGACACTGTTACTTACATGTCTGCCCTCATTAATATGGCTTCCATTGGTACCAGACAATAAATACCTTGATAACTAACCAAACTGCCCTCAAACTTATCAACTGGTGGAATTTGACAAGTAGGCACAGTGTGTTTGAGCTGCAGGAGTTGTGGTTGTGTGCAAGCGTTACTAATTTGTTACTCACTAGCTTTTCTCACCTTGCAGATTATCCATTGATAATATAGAGGCAGAATTCAAGTCATTGTCAACCAAAACGAAATCTATCAAAGACCAAATCAAGAAGGAGCTTGAACTTTTAAAGCAAATGGAAGATTTTCTACAGGTAAGCAAATAACTGTGGTCAGGGCAGGGGATGTGGTATAAAGTAAACCTTGTTTATCTGCTATCTAAGAGGGAATTCAAGCAGTTGGAAAAGGTTTTTGTGTACGTATGCTTAGATAAAAATATTTTTATATATTTTCCTGAGGGTATGTGATTGTGTTTTCAGAATGCTGTAAAAAAATTGAAAGACCTGGAGTCACTGAGGGCCCAGTTAAAGAAAGCGGGTCATAGCCTTATTGATTTCTTCTGTGAAGACAAAGAAATGATGAAACTTGATGAATGCTTTCAGATATTTAGGGATTTCTGTGACAAGTTTAACAAAGCTGTAAAGGTAAGATCACATATTAATATTGTTTTTCTGTTTTCTGTTACAATGAGGGCATCCAACCTTTGTTCCTTCAGCTGTCATGGGAAAGTTTGTTTTTTTCCAAAATCAGTTAATAGTGCTACTCCAGCAGACTTCTGCACTGTAATCCAATTCTCAAAAGAGCAAACAGATTTTTTTTATATTCAATTTTAAAATCTGACATTGGGCTAGACATATTGTCAGTTTCCTAGCTGCCCCAGTCATCTGACTTGTGCCTGCACTATAGGATGGAACGACTTTCTGGAAGGCTATTTCTCCTACTTAATGTAACTGAATCAGTCTTAGTGGGACTTGGCTTTTACTATTGAGTGTTGTTCTTAGATCTACCAGGCAGCTTGTGTTAGGGAGCTGTTATCTGGTTACCTTCCCATTGTTCATTTTTTTTAGGCTGCTGGGAGTGGAGGGAGGTGATATCACTCCAACTTGCAGTACAGCAGTAAAGAGTGACTGAAGTTTCACATGAGTCACATGACTGGGGGCAGCTGGGAAACTGACAATATGTCTAGCCCTATGTCAGATTTCAAAATTGAATATAAAAAAATCTGCTCTTTGAGAAGCAGAATTCTGCTGGAGCAGCACTATTAACTGATGTGTTTTAAAAAGAACATGTTTTCCTACGACAGTATCCCTTTAAATTGTATTTCCCATACAGTCTTTTCCTTTAGAGAAATGCATGGCTCGATTCATATGCAACTGCAATAAAGCAAGAACTAAAATTTGTTCTTAATGACCTATTTTTATTACACCTTATAGACCTTAACCTCAGATCCCAAAATATTGATTGACTGTAACTCCTAGAAACCTTTTACACATGTTAATTAATTGTGGGATTCATAGTCTGGCAACATAGAGAAAAACTAAAGAAAATGCTTCTATACTATATTCTATTACTATAAAAACAAGATTTGGTGTTTGCTGAAAACATAGATGTTCTACTAGGCCCACAAACTGGGAAAAAATAAAAAAAAAATACTAATTATATTGTTTGTACAGATTACATGGATATTTCTTGCAAGGTAATAGTCTAATATAGATACCTGTATTCACTTCTAGGAAAACCGAGAGAGAGAAATTCAAGATCTCCGACAGCAGAAGAAGCAGGAGCAGAAACAAAGTTCCTGGCTTACAAGTGAAAATACAAACTTTGGAAGGAGCAGCAGTGAAAATGACGTGGAAATTTTGACAAAAGCTGCACTTGATTTTCTGCAGCAAAGACCTCAAAGTTCCTTGAACAGGAACTCTAGCACAAGGCGTTCTCGTCTCTCCTTGGGGGTTGCAGCAGACAGAGAACTTCAGATGCACTTAGGAGCTTCACAATTAGAGGAAACAAGCAAGTTCAACAGCCTGCCCAGATCTCACACTCACAATCCAAGGCCGACTGTAGCATGGATAGATTCTAAAGTAGAAAAAGACCATTCCCTAAATATTTTTCACTTGCAAAATAAGACCAGGAACAGGGAAGAACAAACACCAGCCCTGGTGATAACTAACCTGGAGGATGACCGGAATATACACACTGCCAATAATAATGTTCAGCAACAACAGGAGAAAGCTGACCATAATAACAATAAAGCAGAACGTCACCAAAACGGAATCAATCTGAAGCAGCGTCCCTTTGTGGTAACCGTGGAGGAGCATGAACTTGTCAAAAAATTACAGCCATTTGATCTTAGTGGAACTATGTGTGAAAATACTGAACTTGTATATAAAACAGAGGAAGAAAGCAATGATGCTTTAAGTTTGTGCTCATTCAGCTCCACAGATGAAAACACAATCCCGCTGAGTAAAAATAAAGACATTTGTAAAGCAAGTGACTGCATTAGCAACTCAAATGGGGACACAAAAATGGCTGAGGACTTTCTAAATCCAAGAACAAGAATATCAGAAAGTACGAGTGCTTCTGAAATAACTGAGCACGCTCCATGTTTCTCTGTTGCAGATAGCACTGAAAACTCTTTACTGCTTGACTCTGCTGATGGGAAAGAGTTGATACCTGAGACAGAAGAGACTGAAATAATACAAAATGTTCTTTCAAATGATGATGAAAAGAACTTAGATCTAGTCGCAAAGATACCGGTCTCTGGCAAGCTTGAAAGCAAAGAATATAATGCTAAAAAAGCTGGTCTTACAAAGGAAACTACACAAAAAAACAAAGATAATCTCAGAAAAACTAGCTCCTTAAAAGAGAGAAGTCCTAGCACTATCAAGACGAGTATCAGTCAATCTAGTAACACAGTATCAACAAAACCAGTGCGCAGGCTGAATGATTCTGAGCATGAGAATATGAGAAAAGTTGTCCCCATTTCTAAATTCAATCGGGCTGGCAGTATAAAGCGTACGGAACTGAGAAGCTCTCTCCGGGATTCCCATAGCAGTGACAGCAAGCAGACCACCCTTAGACATTCACTCAGGGGGAAGAGTGAGAACTTGCCAAAAAATTCTTCAAAGGCTTACTCACCCTCAGAGGATCCCAAACTACAAAGGGGAGACAGCTTCATATTAAATGGTTCCAGGTTTCAGAGGGATCAACCTCAGAGGACCAATTCTGTGAAAAAGCCAGCCGCAAAACCAGTGCGTAATATTTCTAAACCAAAGCCTGAAGACACGAAACTTTGCCGTACAACTGCTAAGTCAACATTAAGCAATACAGAAGTCGGTAAAATCCCCCCTGCACCACCTATAAAGTCACCATCTTCATCTACACCAAGCTTTGCAAGAAATACTGTAGCATCTTCTTCAAAACATACAAAAAGTGATTCTACTCCTCCAACCAAAGTAACAACCGTGTCTAGATCTGGCTCTCTCCGCCAGTCAAAAGTAAAGCCGGACCCTATTAGTAAAGATGCAAATGATGATGGAAATGTAAATACACCCAAGAGGGCCAATAGCTTAAGAGCAAGTGGAAGAATGACGGAACCAGCTAGAGACTCTGTACCTGAAACTGATCAAAAAGAAAAAAGTATTGTGGAAAAGTCCTCTATAAAGCTTAAAGACACAGGAAAGGCCACGCTAGGCAAAATATTGAAACCTTTACTAAAGTGAGAAAGTGTTATTCAAACAGCATTACTTTGTTTTCTTGACAAGCCCTATTTGGGTGAGCACAGGAAAGTGAACTTTTCTTTGTCAGTCCCTTATTTTGACGTGCTGTATGTATATTATATGCAGCTAGCCATACTGGAGGCACCAGCTCGTCGTACTGCACATTGTGTTTTCCTGTTATTTTTTCCTCATTTTTCAACATCATGTAAGAGTTTATGATGGAAGATAAAATGTCTTGGGCGGCATATGTTTAACATAGACGCCAATATCCATTAAAAAAAATGTTTTTACATTAAGAGAAAATTCATCCAGAAGAGGAAAGGACTCTGATGAACCTTTACCCACTGAAAAGCCTGTTTGTTTATTGACATTAAGGGGCAGATTTACTATTGGTCGAATTTAGAATTGAAAAACATTCGAAATTCAACCATGTGAATATTGAGGGAAGTAAAATCCTTCGAATATCGAATTCGAAGGATTTTACTGCTATTCGAACAATCGAATAGGAAAAATTCGATTGTTCGATCAAAAATTCGATCGATCGATTAAAATGTTCCAATCAAACGATTTTAACCCTATAATCTAATTTTTCCTATTCGATCACAAACAACTTTAAAACACCTATGGGAGCTTCCCACGGGGTTTTAAAGCAATTCAGTAGGTTCAATCTGGCGAACTTTTTTTAAAGGGGAAGTACTGCGACCATCGAATATTCGAATACAGTTAAATTCGAATTGGTCAAATGTTGAAAATTCGACGGTCGAAGTTGCCTCATTTGCATATTCGGAATTCGAATCTTTTTGAAAATACGATCGAATTTCGAATCCTTCGTGTGAATTTGATAAATCTGCCCCTAAGGCTGGCCGGCCACTTCCAGTCACTGGAGTTTTCAGTCTTGACATGGACTAAGCTTGAAAGACTCTGCTGGGTGGAGCCTGCATATTAATGGCTGCCGCCCCCCAGAACTATAAACTTATTGCACAAGAGCACACGTCCTGTAGAGGGGATGACTCACAATGCTAGTGCGTTCACTGGAGAATTGTCTTTCCTCAACACAAAAGTGCCATGTATTTCTAATGCAAATCAAAAGGTGTTACAACTCCATATTTAAAGTATGAGTCCATGTTAAGAGCACTTCCGCTGTTGTGTATTCTGTTGTGTCTTTCTGTATTGTTCATATGTGAATGCTGCTGCTAGGGTTCTCTTGTGTAATAAGCTTGGATAAAGCATTTGCTGTTACTCATTCCCCCTGATTTCTTTCATCAGCAAACGAGTCCCCCTGGTCATGTATAGTCATTAGATCCCCCTCCCAATTTATTCTGTAGCAGTGCATTTAGCGAAAGGATCATTTGGCACATCCAGCTTCATCGGGGGAACAGCGGTTATTCTATTGCCACAGAATGTTTACAAAAGCTTTTACATATCAGGCCTGAGTTGTTAATATACTGATGAAAGTACACATTTTACATAGACTTTAAAAATAAAATAAAATGTTTGAATGGTGGTGGATGAAATCACTGGGTGAATTATTTATTCCCGTTCATAGGTGGCCAGCTTATGCTTGCGGTGTCAATATAACATTACAGTTTTAATCAAAGTTGTATTTTTTTTTTCCACTGGGGAAAACTGTTTTGTACTAGTGTCCCACTACAATCATTTATCCATAGCCTATAATGGGAAATGACCCACAATATAGTCCAGCAGATGACAATGGCAGCTCACACTTACGTACGACCTCATTGAGTTTGATTAAAAGAATTTCTCTTTGGAAATAAACATCTGAGTATCCGTCGCATTAGGCATTTCCAAACTGCATCCCTCCACCAGTTCTTAAACGACTTCTCTAAGAATCCTCTAATGATGCCGGTAGTTTAGTAAAAGTAGTTCAGTAAAAGCTATAAGGGCATGGGCTGAAAAATGCTGTTTACTGGATCTGCTACCAAATGCTATTAAATGGTACTGTGTAAAATCTAGATCTGCAGGGACCATTTATCTGGGTGTGTAATATGGAAATAGGCAACTACAATTAATAACTTGTTTTTCTTGGATAATGGGGAATCATCATGTTTTTCAGCGATAAGGAAGGAAGAGTAAATTCTTTGTTAGGAGTTGGGATAAAATGCTGCTTTTTATACTGATCAATATGTCCTGTAGACTTTGCACACTGCCAGGGGTACTATGTGAGATATCACACTGCTAAAGACTGTAGAGCAGTGACCCCCCAACCAGTAGCTCGTGAGTAACATGTTGCTCTCCAACCCCTTGTATGTTGCTCCCAGTGGCTTCAAAACAGGGGCTTATTTTTCTATTTCAGGCTTGGAGGCAAGTTTTGGTTGTATAAAAACCAATTGTACTGTCAAACAGAGCCTTAATGTAGGCTGAAAAGCCACATAGGGACTACCAAATGGCCAATCACAGCACTTATCTGACACCCCAAGAACAATTTTCATCCTTGTGTTGCTCCCCAACTCCTTTTACTTCTGAATGTTGCTCACAGGTTTAAAAGGTTGGGGATCCCTGCTGTAGAGCTTGGGAGCTTGATTCTCGAAATGGCAAAACCTGAAAAAGGGTACTTTGTCTAAACAAGCCAACTATAACTTAGAACATTCCGCTATATGGGTAAGCAGAGGCCCTCGAAATGTAACACTAGAACTCTCAGCAGTTAAGGGTTGTTGGGAGTTGTATTTCATGTGTGTGTGTGTGTATGCTTTTTTCAGAATGTAGTCAAACCAATTAAAATTCAGCTCACTCAGGGATAGATGCACACATCAGGGCAGCCCCATAACCCTCAGTGCAAAACAGGGAGAGCACAGTTGAGGGGGGGGGGGCTGGCTTTGTATTCTGGGCAACATCCAGAGAGAACTACAGCTTGGCAGTGACTGTGTAAACAATTTCCTATGAATTTACATGTGCATAAAACTGTATCAGAATATAATTTAAATGTTTGTAAAATTGTGAATATAGATATATGTAAATAAATATTTAATGGAACTTTTGCATATTTGATCGTAAACATATAGTTTGCTAATAAATTCCTTGACCCTGGAAACAAGTTCATGTAGTACCCTCTTTTTTTTCTGTGACTTTTTCCAACCTAGGTGCAAATTCACTAAAGCGAGAAGCATCTAACGCTAATTCACCAGCATGACGTCAATTCGCAACTTCGCCAATTCACTAACAGTGTCCCTGCCGAAAATTCGTTAGTGAAGTAGATAGACTTGCGCAACTTCGCACCCTTACGCCAGGAAAAGTTGCGCACTGGCAAAGGGACGTAACTACACTAATTCACTAAGATGCCCATTTTACTGAACGTTACCACTTACGCTAGACCTTACTTCGCCAGGTCAGACCTGGGGAAGTCCAATACTTCGGGGTGTTAGTCTGTAAAATAGAGTAATTTTTTGGGGTTACCCTCCTTCCCCCCTACATTTCCTAACATATGGCAACACAACTATATAGGGGGCACATGTAGGGCAATAGGACAACTTTATTTTATTTATTAAAGGTTTCCTGGGCTTGTGTAGTGTAATGTAGTGTCTGTAACATATACTTCTATTATACGTTTAAGTTTGCGCCGTATGCAAATTAGGCATCGCTAACGTAAATACGTTTTGCCTAGTGAAGTAACAGTAGCGCAACTTCGTTACCGTTCGCCGCCCTGAGTGCAACTTCGCAATTTAATGAATTTGCGATGCGCTGGCAAAAATTTACCTGGTGAAGTGCGGCGAACTCCAGCGAAGCTGTCGCTAGCGAATTTTCACACTTTAGTGAATTTGCCCTCTAGAGTGAAATATGTTGCAGTTAGATCCTATAAGCAGTTTTGTTTCCCAGAACAGTAACAGCTCACATGCCCTATTTGTAAAAAGAGACACCCCAGAAATCACAAAAGGGGCGGGGCGAAATGGAAGTCGGGCTCGGGAGGAGGGAGGGTGGGCACAGGTCAGGGTTTACCCAACCCACACATCACTAGAGAGCTGCCTTGCTTGTGTCAGCAGGACACTGGGTACATGATTATGTGTGTATAATACTGTAGGTCTGGTTTGCACACGAACAGAGAAAAGAATCAAGGCACAGTGAGGAACATGCCTGCTCTCAGCACTGCTCTATAGGAACAAAGCCAGGAAATCAGTAGGCTCTGATGTAGAGGTTTTCTTAATCCTGAAGGAAAACTGGCAGATAAAAATCCAATTCCGGAGTGGGAAATTAAACAAGGGTA